>VDFB02193867.1:184888378-184921283 GCA_007258455.2 Sequoia sempervirens
TTAGGGTTATGGGTAGAGGGGAGAGAGATAGAGGGTTTTAGTCAAAGACAAAACCCCAACCTTAGGATTTTCCCAATACCATAAAAGACTAGTAACATAAGACAGGACATGAAAGGAACATAAGATAGGACAAGAAAGGACATATTCAAAAGCTGCAACATACTATGTTGATATGTCCTTCGATCTTCTTAAGAAGATCCATGATCTGTTTAGTGACTTCATAGATTCATCAAGTTCAATTATGCATCTTTTAAACAATGAGGAAGCATTTCAAGTTGTTGTCAATCCCCTCTCACCATAACCCTATTAGACAGTCACACATCACATAGGAACGTGAGTTGTTAGGTCACCCACATATGTGACAGGTGGTTTTCCAATAAAGATAAAATGAGGAGACTATGTGTATTTATTACACATAAAAAAAGAAGAGCAATGGTTGAATCAAGGTCATGATACAAGTACAAGGAAAACACCTTTGCAAGAGCTGCAAGAGGCAAAGGGGATTGATATTATTCATTCATGGGTGTACTGGTGAAAGTGAATTGAATAGGTAAAGGTCATTGTCATTGATAAGGAAAACCAACAATGCATGCTACAATGGTCTCATGAAGGACAACAACAAAAACAAAATCTAAAGTTGCACAAGGCTCTATTCAAGGCCTTCACAATCAAACATTAGGAAAACAAGTTGCAAGATAACATTCAATGCATGATGTTTTAAGGAAAGGCATAAAAGGAAAAGACATTCAATAAACACCAACTCTAGTTGACACATATAATATGCCTATTGAAAACATGTCATTACAAGAGGTTTATGACAGCAATGGAACCCTCATATCATGTGATCGAGATACAATTGCTATGCTCATAACCTTTCATGTAGGGGTTTTGGTCATCATGATTGATCCAACATGGATCATGATTGCATAAAAGAAACAAAAAGTTACAAATGACAATTAAGCAATTATGATTCAAGAGAGGTCTCATTTTTGAAGCTAAGGCCATAATACAAGTTATATGAACAACAACTATGAGGTCATGCTACAAGAAAACCATGCAGGTTCATGTAGGACATCAAGCATTACAATGGTACAAGTGCATATGAACAACAATCAACAATCAACAAGTAGTGAAGGAAGCAAAGCATAGTTGTATTTTTACCTTTTCATACCATTGATCATCCATTCCAACAATAGGCTATAATAGTGAAGGCATATACTTGCACAGGGGTGTTTTAATGAAGATATTCAACATAAAAACCATCATAAATCATGGTGCTTCAAGGGAATAAAGCATAGTCATGAAATAGAGCAGTACCATTAAAGGCTATAGGTTTGTCTTCATGTTATCTATGAATTTGGAAAAATAAATATACAGTGGGTGACAACATGACTATAGCCATGAAATGGATTGCAGTGAGATAAATAATATAAATGGTTGTTGCCACTATCTCATTTTCTCTTTAGATAGTCATTACTAAGTCCTAACAAGTGAATATTAAAGGGATAGGTGTCAATAATATACCTTCATTTGACAAGTCCTAGACTTTTGGTGATCTCATTGACCCAATAAGGCATTGCTTAGAAATCATTTCATATCTTTTTGAAAAAATCAAAAGGAGGACTGATGTATCCAATTGTAAGAAGAGAGCAATATCCAAGGGAGGGGTAGTACCATCATCTTAGGTACCACTGCTGCAAGATGATAAATGACAATCCTTGTGTTTATATGCATGGAGGTCCTAAAGCATACTTTGGGTAAGGTCCATTCATGGCACCTTTTGGTGAAAGGTTTCCCAAGCATGAGCAAAGATCCAGTGTTCCATCAGGCTATGTTGGAACAATTATACACTAATCCCTCCCCTAGGGTGTTTCCTCACATCAAAACCAATCCCTTCTTCCTATCATTTGTTGACAAGGGAAATTAATTAAAATGCTTAAATGGGATTATAGGTGGATATATTTTGTATAAGGATTTGATAAGTAGTATTAGGTTAGAATAAATATTGATGAGATTGCAATGCAATGTTATTAGGGATCGTATATGTTATGTGTTAAATCTATCATAAACCCTTGAATACTTATGAATTTGACTCCCACAATGGATATATGGAGCTGATCTAAGTTGTATGATTTGGTATTTGTTTGTCTTTACCTAGAGCTTGCTAAAAATTGCAAATAAATGACCTATTTTATCTTGGGATTGTGTTGTAGTTATCTCATGCTCCAAATAGTTGATAATGTCGATGAATAAGCAATTCTATTCGATATTATCCTATTATGATGAGCTATTAAATGAAATTATCTGTTATTGTTAATGTTGTGTATGATATTGGTGCAGAGGTTGTAAACACATTAAGGGATCTAATGAGCAACATATTGACTAGATTTGGATGTCCAGAAAGGATTGTGTCAGATAATGCAATGTGTTTTAGATCTGAGGAATACATAGAGTTTTGTGAGAATCATGGCATCCAAATTTCTTATTCATCACCATACCACCCATAGGGAAATGGACAAGCAAAGTCAAGCAATAAAATCTTGATGAAGATTATTAAGAGAATCCTAGATCAGAATAAAAGGGCTTGGGATTCTAAGCTGAGATTAACAGTCTGGGCAGATAGGGTAACTGTGAAGAAGGCAATAGGCTGTGCCCCATTTGACTTGGTTTATGGGATAAATGCCAGGTTTCCCCAAAATAACTTAATGGAAATGTATAAGCTTGTCTAGATGTATGATAATGAAATTGATGATGAGATGCAACTGAGAGTGGAAGCTCTTATAGAATTAGATGAAACCAGGAGGGAAGCCCAAAAGAGAAATGCAAAGTTGCAGTTGCAAGTAAAGAATCTGTATGACAAGAGGGAAACTGCAAGGAGTTTCAAATATGGAGATTTGGTTTTAATGTGGAATGCCAGACTAGAAGATAAAGGGAAACATGGGAAATTTGATGCAATCTGGTTGGGTCCAATTTTGATTAATAGTAAGTGGGGTGAAGATTAGTACTTCCTCCAAGATATGACATGAGATCTTCTAGAACTGCTAATTCATGGATTGTTCTTGAAGTTATACTTCACTTGAAGTATTATTTTCCATGAACAATAGTTTAGGTTTGTATATTTTGTATATATTTTGTACATAGTTGGGGTTGTTTTGTCTGAACAGTCCCTTTTTGGTAATTTCTACATATTGGTCTGCTCTACCTGAGATTCTGGATTCTCGCTTCATTCTAGTGGAATGAACGTTCCCAATTGGAGCCATTGATGGAACTTCAGTATTTTGCTCCTTTTTTTTCACTCATGCCTTGCCTTATATCTCTGGTCTTTCATGGTGTTCAAGTTTTCTAAGGGTTGGGGTTTTAGCTTTGTCTTCATGTAAAACCCTAATGTTTATTTCACACTTTAGCTGGGTTCTATTTCGCTATTACTTTTGATGGGGTTTTAAAACAACTTATGTCATATCAGTTCATCTAGGCCGAGCCCCTTTGATTTTAAAACTTTATTTCCTCTGCAGGGTTTTATTCCTAAGTCTCGGTTGGCCCTATGTTTCATCTTTTAAAAAAAAACTTATGTTGTTGTTTACCATTGGCCTAGTGATGTCCCCTCGTCCTTTTTAATGAATTTTTTATTTTGCAGAAGGGACCGAATTCACGCTACCGTTGATCAAATTGCCTTCAGATATCAATGGTTGCCCGCCATCATGTGATCAAAAGCTGCAGGATTTTTATTGATTGTGATATCGCAGGCGGGCACCATGTGACCTTATGGGGGATGAAATTGCATGACTGCTGATCAACTACCATTTGATCTCAATCGTTCCCTACCATCCCGCGATGGCCCCATCGTTGATTGCGATATCATGGGCGGTCGCCAGTGTCTCATATGATGAAGCCGAAAGAATAAAGGAAATACCGTGGAACATTAATCCGGCCTTAAATACATTAAAAGGTAGGTTACTAAAGTGCTCTTAAGATGCACGTTATTCAAATTGATGGATGTGTTATAATCTTGATGGAAAATCTACTCGAGGGTTAATACTAGGGCCGATGACTGTGTTGAAGGAATGAGATCATTGATGCTCAAGATCTATGGCTGCCTGCCATTGTATGATCTGAAGTTGCAGGATTTTTTACTAATTGTGATATTGCGAGCAACTGCCACGTGGACTTCCTTCGCAGCATATGGTATGGTGAGCCCCTCATGGCCATGGTGGTGATTGTGTCAACCTATTTTGAAGGTAGTCATTGATGATTTGATCAAAATGAAGGATCAATGGCTCAAATTTAAATTTGTATTAAACATGGTTGGAGCCATTCGTGTAGTGCATGAGTGAGCTTTAATGGTGGATGAGACATTTACTGGCACAATTCGATCGAAATAAAATCAATTCTCCTACTTTATGTGTGTCACAAAGCATTCATGTATTTTTCAAAGTAGTTTCAAAGCCGAGAGCAAGTTTGTGAACCCTGACATCCAGAATTTGGGAATTCTGTGAAAAGAGTCGTGAGTTCATTTATGTGTTTCCTAATCACTCTATGCTTGAATTAAGGAAAAGATTTGTTGTACTTATCATAGGGCTTGTTGATAAATGTTTTAGGGCTATAGTTTATTTAAATTGTAAGAAATTGCAATATTTTGTTCTGTAATTTCATATCTCTGGTTAGTCCTAGCTATTTATAGTGTGAAGTTATAAGACGCCCTCGTTTGTCCGAGATGGCACCACCCAACAACATTCTGGCTAGATTGAGTATTTAAAAAGAAACTTGTATGATGATTTCCCGGATCAATTTCCCTTGTCAATGAATGATAGAAAGAAGGGATTGGTTTTGATACGAGGGAAAATCCTAGGGGAGGGGTTAGTATACAATTGTTCCAACATAGCCAATGCTAGGGTTCCTCTCACAGGTTTGGAAATGTTTAGATTGTGGTATGGATAGAGGAATTTTCCTCACCCTTTTTCAAATGGATGGATGTATGATATGGGGAATCTAGTGGTACCGAATGTTTTCCCTGATGTAGACCTGCTTAGGGCAGTAGCTACAAGATATGACCCTATCACACAGGTAATTAGGGATAATAATGGAAAGGTTTTGTTAAGCATTAACATAGATGATATTCAATAGATTTTTGACTTGAGTGAACTGAGTGAGGACTTGGTGCCTATCAACCTTGAGGAAATGAAGCAGGAATATGCAAAGTTGAAGTCTCTTTTTAGAGATAAATTGCTTCCACCTCATCTAGCTAGGGTAGGAGGTTCAAGATTTCATATCAGTCCCAGTGACTAGGAACCTTTTAGATTAAATTGTTTTGCAAACCATTTCCTGGCCACATTTTATTCATTGTGTCAGATTTTGGGTTTCAGTCCTGGGGCAGTGATGCCCATTGCATACATGTTCATAGGGGTGCAAATACAACACCCTAGCTTCTCTATCACATATGACTTTGCTTCTTTCTTGGCTAAGAGGATACATGAGGGGCTATCAAAGCTACAGAAAAATGATACCGGCACTCAATTCTTTTGGTATTCTATGTTGATGCATATGTTTTTATTCAAGAATGTTGACTTCTTCTTTGAGAAGATGAAATTAAGGCAATTGGTCAATGGAGAAAGATTGCCAATAAAAATATGGGCTGTAGATTAATCTTGTAATAAGGAAAGCACTAGTTATGTGCAATTTGATAATTGTTTTGCTTCCAGATTGAGGGCTAGATTGATGGTGAATGTACCTAGGATTCTTGAGGAATTACATGATTTCCTCATGCCAAAGGGGAGGAAGCCATAAGTAAAAGTTAGCCATAACTAGGGTGACATTATCCCATACCTAGTCAGCATTATTTTGAGGGTGTATGGTTTTCAAGGAGCCCCTCATATATTGCCATACAATGTGCCACCAAGAGTGGGGTTTGCAGAAGTTATGTGGCAGATAGGCTGCATCCATGAGGACAACCTCACAGAAAGGGGTAAGGGAACATTTTTCCTTGATTATATAGTGGTATCTAATTTTTCCTTTTCAAAAGAAGGCTGGGTGCACTTTGAGAAATTCTTTGAGGATTATCATTTGAGATGTGGTCCAAAGTGGCAACATGATCCTGAGGGTTTCTTTACCCTTTTTAGACAAAGAATAAAGGCTGGCAAGTTTGTGCATGAGTTCAACTTTCTTGAGGACCTAATCATAAATGAGTTTGACCTAAATAAGTAGGATTTGAACAAGGAGAAATGGATAGCTTATGATAAGCTAATAGATATTGTGCACAAAATGGATCTGAAATATGATCCACTGTTGGAGTTTAGTCCCCACCATAAGAAAATTGATTTTCTGATGGAGAAATTCAAAGAGATTATGGGAACTTTGAGAACCAAAAAGGTAAACTTAGAGTCTAGTATGGGTGTACAAGAACAAGGTGCTAGACCATTTGAAACAAGGCTAGCATACCAGCCTACAAAAAAGTGGCCAATTTATAGGAGAAAAAAGGATAGCAATAGTGATGAGGAAGAAGTGGATAGAAAGGGGAAGCAAATTATGAAGTTGCCTTCACAACCAAGTCCAAAATTCAAAGTGCCTGGGGAAATTAAGATCATTGATTTAGAGTCATCACCAGAAGATAGTCCCCCATCACCATCATATGAGCCAAGCCCCAAAAGGGAAAGAACTGATCAACCACAGGAGAGTTTGATGGATGAAACTATTGTTACTGATCAAGACATGTAGGCTGTTATTCCTTCCCCTCCTAGGCTAGTTGAATTGGTTTTATCTAATTTAGATATGAAAGGAAAAAGTGTACAAGATGCAAGAATGGAAGCATGTAAGGAGTTTCTAGACGATAATGCATTTGTAAAGACTCCTATAGTCTTGCAATTGGTATGGAGGATGAAGTTTGAAGAATATCAAAATAAACGTAAGGAGAGAAGAGAACTAAGACCTGACAATTCATACCAGGAGAATGATGAGGAAGTGAAATCTGAATTAATAGAAGAATTTAAGAACATCACTCCTAAGAAAGGCAAAAAATTGGTGAGTTAGGCTGGTGTATTGATTATACCTGAATGGGACATAGCAGATGCAGTGGCCTTTAATGTTATTATAAAGTCTGTAGACATCAAATCTGCAATATGTTAAGCCTTAACAAGAATAAATCAAGCAAAACACAACAAATCTAATATCCCTATGAAATATTGCTTCATTTTAGATATGCTAAACAATAAGACAAGCTAAATAAGCATATACACATCATGAATCCAAATTTACTTATAGTGGATTGGTGCTATTGTTGAAAATAGCCCTTTCCCAATCCTTGATAGATAAGCTAGATGATATGAAATTGCTATGAAGATGGAGATGATAAATGGACAAAATCAGTTCTCAAGGAGAGTGACTTTGCAAGAGATTTGTTGATGAAATTGTGGAGATGATGGAGTGATGAACAAAATCAGTTCTCAAGGAGAGTGACTTTGCAAAAGATTGTGGAGTTGTGGAGGATTTGCTTGAAGAATGAAGCCTTTGATTTATAGATTATCTTGATGAGAGATTGGCCAAATGGATGAATGTGGGATAAAGAATCAAGCCAATAAGATAAGGCCGCTTGTCAAGTTGTGAGTGGTTGATGCATATGCAAGATTTGGGAAGTGTGCCCATGAGAGGGAGAATTTGAATTCAAATTTGTGCAATGAATGCTGAGTTTGACCTTTGGAAGGGGACATGTAAGAGCCATGTAAGAGCTCATAAATGACTTGTCGGATGTGCATGTCCACTTGTTTTTGATTTCAAATTCTAGGGAATATTCCATGTTGAATGAAAATGTTGATTTAATAAATGAATAAATTGATTTATTTGTGCAAGTGGAGATATCTAGAGAATGCAAGTGGGTAAGATTAGCATTTAATCATGGTTAGATTAAATTAATGATGATTAGGATGTTTGACCTCTTTGACTCAAATATTTGATTTATTTAAATCAAAAGGGATGATGTAAGATAAATGTGGATTAATGAAATGTTAGGATTTGATGTATTTACATGAGGTAATGGTAGGCTTAAATCAAATAAAGTTAATTTATTTAATTTAAATGGATGATGAAACTAATTTTCCTACTGAATGGATCGATGTGAATTTGATTTATGAATAGCGGATGCATATGCATAATGCTAATTTGACATGTCTACATTTTTCCCCTCTTTGAAGTAATGTACTTGTTGCATTGGTTCAAAGAATAAACTTGCCACAATCAAAATTCAAAAAATTTCTGATTTTTCGAATGCCCTAGCGGAAAGAAGTATAGTAGTACATTGCCCCCTCGAGAGATCGAGCGAAATTATTCAATTTGAGGGTCAGTCTTGTGATAAAGAGGTTCAAAATGGATGGTTAGGGTAGATGATGCAAATGAGATGATTTCAAGATGTTTAGAATAACAAATCTATATTATCCTAAACAACTTAAATGATGATATGATATGAGATGGAAGAGATTAATGATGTGATATGCTATGATTATGCAATGGATGATTTATGAGATGCTTAGACTAACAGATCTATATTATGATGATGATGCAAACGCAATGTATGTGAAATGATCGATGTTTCCTATTATGTATGATATGAATGATATGTGGTATGCTGACAATTTTCTGGATGCGGGATGGATGCATGATGGATGCATTGGTGATGATGATGTTAGTGCAGAAATGAGATGATGACAAGAGGATCGAACAAGTCCATGATCTGATGAGAATTTGTTAGAGATGGTGATGATGATATATGATGATGATGATAAATGATGATGATTTGCTTATCAAGGATTGGGATTTTAAAAGGGCTACTTACCTTATGTTTGATTACACATGTAGGTACGATGCATCAAGGTATAAAGAACCAGGATGGCATTGTACCTAGTGTGATGGAATTTGACTTGAAAAGCAGACAGGAGTATTCTTGTTCACACTTGACATACATAAACCTTGCTAGGGCGTACCTAACAAAGCAAGTATTCACCAAGTTATTTTACAAGAACATCCAACAAGCACAACAAACAAAAGATAATGATCATTGCCCCATTCTTGTCTCTCTAAATCCCTCATTCAGATATCATCGAGAGGTCCTTGGAATGAGCGCAATAAGATAAATCAAAATAAAGGATCAAGTATGCAAACAAGCTAGTGTTCTTCATACCTTCAGCCAAAGAGATTTGTTTTGATAGGATAAGAATCCAAAGTGATATCCAAAATGATGCCCATTCTTGGAACGATATATCCTTGGACATGCATTGCATAGGATGATGATGGTTTGATAAGTTGATTGATAGGCTGTTGATATAAGGTTTACTGACATGTTTGAAAATGATCAAGAGTTTATTTTGTTTTAAAGGTTTGTTGTTTCAATTTTGATTTTACAATTGAGGCTTGCTTTTGCTAACTGCTATGACTGTGTTTATTTGTGTTGCCAAAGGATGAAGGTGACGATCAGTTTATTATGGATGATTGATTATTACAGGTGAAAGTGAAATGGGATGGATGGATTTTTTCAAATATTTGGATGTTTTTGACGTTTTTGGAATGTTTTTTGAGGCTATTTTTGGTATTTTTTGAGGTTTTACAAATGTTTTGATTTTTTAATTTTTTTAATTTTTTTGGATTTTGATGTCTCGGGCTGATCAAAGATTAGCCTTACCTACGTTTAAGCTCGTGAGACGTAGTTCGGATTCCAATTTTTGATATTTTTCTATTTTGAGTATTTTGGATTTTGATGTTTTTGAATGTTTTGGATTTTGATGTTTTTCAAATGTTTTTGGATTTTTGTATGATTTTGACAGTTTGGATATGGACATGTGTGATGATATCGCTCCGCTTGGGATTTTGTTGAAGACCAAGCTAAGGTTGATTGATCGCTTGATGGATTGATGATGATGATAACATTGTTGAGGATGCACAACAATGCAAGGATTTGATTGATCAGATTTGATGATGATAACATTGTTGAGGATACACAACAATGCAAGGATAGTGTTAAGCAACACAATAATTAGGATGGATATCCTAAGATGATGATGGATTGATGATGATAACATTGTTGAGGATGCACAACAATGCAAGGGTAGTGTTTAAGCAACACAAGGATATCCTATTGATTTCTTGATTGGATTTGATTGATCACAATTGACGAAACTTGGTTTGAAAAAAAACATGTTTGAGTGATTTGATGTGATGTTGATGTGCAAATCAGATGCGAATGATATTGATTTTTTTGATTGATGTTCGATGAAAGATGAATATTGATAAGGAACATCTTCTTGTCAAAATATGCCATGGGCTAGTGATTCAGACTCTAGATCATGAATACTTCGACCAATTTGATATTATGTTTGCCAATGTTCAGATCACCACATAAGTTGGAGGACATAGACCAAGATTTATTCTTGACGCAAGATGTACATTTCTGCCCCCAATGTCTAGCAATGTATGGAATGCCATGGATGGATGCTCAGATAGGTGTATGGATGGATGGATAGGGATTATCTTGTGATAAGATGAGGTGTTGAGATAAATAATGCTCATTGGATAATGTTGTGTGTCTCAGATAATGCTGGGTAGGATAGGATCGATGAAAATGACCCATGATGAGATGTTTACCATAAGAAAGTGTAAAGTGTGCCCCAAAATTTCATCAAGATCAAGATAACTTGGACTATGGATGCAAATGGATGCAAATGGATTGGATAAATGGCTTATGGATGAATGGATTTATTATGGATAAGATGGATGGAATGCTCAATTTATTATGGATGGGATGAGATGCTTTGAACCTGAACTAGCACACATAGATGCTCGATTCTACACATGACACCGCTTTTCCTTTCGCCATGGTCTTGCCCAAAGCCACCATGTGGTTTCACTAGAGGACGCATTTTTTCTCTTTACTATTTTCAATCATTTTTCTAATTTTTGGATTTTCTAATTTTTTTATTTTTGATTTTTTCTCGAAGATTTATGCCGACCACCTAGTGGTGTTGTGTAGATGCCCCTATCATAATGTGCCATCGTATCCCTCCCTAAGGAGCTGCTTTAAGATATGCACTTGAATGCAACTTTTGGGATTCTTGATCTGCTTTATTGATACTAGGGTTAACTTTGTCTCTATGCACACATCGCAATAAAGTGCCTTTGAAATCCTTATGATGAAGGGTTGTTGCCAATACATGGTCAATGTAAGAACTGGATATTATGCATGGAGGCATGGATGGGGTGTGTTTTGGGATAAGATATGGATTGGTTGACAGTTTGGAACCTTTGAATCTCCAAACTTGGAAATATGAGCAATGATGGGTGGATACGAAAGTCTGCGTGGAATTAGGACCAACTACTTGATATACCTTGTACGTTGCTCGAAAAGCCTTCTTTTTCTTTTGTGGACATCCTTGACGGATACTTTTCCCTCTTTTATCTTGCCCCACAGTTTCTTTGACTGATGGAGTTTGATAGGGATGATCTTTCTTTGTATGTTTTGGTATCCATTTGTATTTGATATGTCCATTATGCTTCTCAGCTTCTTTTTCTTTGATAACGTTCTTCGTACTTTGATTCAAATCTTCATTTTGATGTCGGTCCCAATTCATGGATGGGGTGATGGGTGGATGAAGATTCATGACATGACTGGTTGTAGTATTGACATTGGTTTCATCATAAGGACTCTTCATGCTCCCTATGTTGACGTTTACTTGAGACAAAGTTGCCCCCAGTATTGTGGTAGTACCTTCATTCTTTGACTCTGCTTGTTCCAAGATGTCTTGTTCGATAAACATGCTCTCACAAATGACCACTGTAAATGACATTATTTCAATTTGCCGCTCTGCTAACTCTAGATTATACTGCTCTATCTGACTTGCTTCCTTGAGTGGATAATGTTCAATATCTTTATTCATGATGTCCTTAGTCTGAGTTTGGGACATATTTGATCCTGATGTTGACAACTCCATTTGATTGTAGGAGTTAAGAATCTACTCTTTTTGTGTAACAAAATCTTGTTCTAGATGAAGATCATCTACATGTCCATCTATAGAAAGCATCCTATGGGTAGATGGAGGAGTATGCGCTTCATGGATATGATCATCTTGCATAGATAAGAGAGTATCCATTAGATTATTGTAGTATCTTGAAGATACAAATTCTTGATCTTGAATGATCTCGGAGTTGCTTTTGACATGCTTTGGATCAAGTTCTTCACATGGATCAGTTTCAAAGGGTGGATTGCTTATAAAAGGCTCTTGGATGTCATCATTAGGCATGGTAAGCGGCTCAATATCCATTTGATCTTTGAGTGGACTTAGATCAAGTGTCAATTTCAGAGTTCCTTCAGTATCTATAACCATGAGGTCAAAGGGGGTCAACATGTCTTGGAAAGGACCATTGCTAGACCTTAGTGGAAGATTTTGATCATGCTTTGGGATAAATTCTTGAGATATGTCCTCTAACTCATAAGGCAATGTAGAGACATTTTCAACATGATCATGCATTATGTCAATAGGATCAAATAATCCTAACACTCCTTGAAAGAGATCACTAAAAAGTGGCTCTTGATGTATGATGAGTTGATCATCAAATTGTGTAGATACATCCTCAATGTGCTACTCGATGGAGAGATTTTGATCATTGTTTTTGACAATTGCGGTGAAGAGATTGTGAATGTCTTCGACCATAGAGTCAAGTGATGTTGATATTTCTTGAATTGGCTCATTGTCTAGTATTGTTGATGGATTTTGATCATGATTCAAAAGTGACTCTTGACATATGTTGATTTGATCATTGGATGAAGTAGACATAGCTTCAAGGTGCTTAGTGATGGATTGATCTTGATCCTTGTTCTCAACAATTATCATTTTTTGTGTTTGTGCTTGTGTTTGTTGAGTAGCTTGAGAGGCTTGGACAGCTTGAGAGGCTTGTCGCACTTGTCGATCTTGTCATGCTTGTTGCTTGGCTAGATATTGTTGGATAGCCTTTTGGTAGGCCTAGTGAGCTTTTAGTGCAATGTTATATTATCTTGTTGTGTTTGGTTTTGGTGGAAGTGGTGGTGGATTTGGGATCGTGTTGGATGTAGTGATGAGTTGTTGAGATACATTTGGAGTGATCATGGTAATGAGGGGTTGAGATGTGATGGATGGGATAGTGGTGGTTGGAATGATCAAAGTGATAGGGGTGATAGGTCTTTGGGAGACCATATTTTGATTTATTGGTATTGATATTGTCATTTGATTAGATACCATATGTCGGTGCAATGTCGATGGTATATTCCAAGGATTTGATGTGATGGCTTGATTGTCATTAGGTGGATTGATTTAGATAGAGTGATTGGTGTTAGGTAAAGGGGGAAGCCCTAAACCAAGGAATGATGTTGATATGGGTAAATGGTGGTGGAGATGTCTCTTGGTGCAATGGCTCAACTATTTTGGAAAGTGCAGCAATTTGATCTCGCCAAATTTGTTCTTGATTTTGATCTTGACTCCCTTGATATAGTTGATTTGGCTCTTGTTTAAGCAGATTTGGAATGTTTTGATTTGGGATGACACTCAAATTTGGCATGATAGGTTGGATTTGACCATTTTTCATGTTTGGAATATTCGTATGATTTGCAAATCCTAAAGTTTGTTGGATTCATGTTTCAAAAATTTGTACTTGGTACATTCTCCTTTGGCATGTAGGGCTTTGGTGGGATGATGTTGTTCGTTTGAAAGCTCATGCATTCATTGTTCGGTTGGAAAACTTGTAGGTTTGGATTTAGATCTACCATCGAGAAATGTGTTCCAATCTTTGATTTGGGCATACTCACACTTGTTGTGCCATTGACATTTGTCGAAGGTAATGACCCCATGTACGGTTTGTATAGATGTGAGTGTTGATAATCAATCGGTGTTGTAAGGCTTTGAAAGTTCAATTGGTTTGGATTACTCATGATGTATTGATCAAGTTTGTATTCCATGTTCTCCTTGTGTTTTGACCTTGTTGTGAAAGTGACCTCTAAGGTTCTTAGGACCAATGACAAGATGGAGGATGAAATGGGTAAATGATATGAGTGTTGAATGTTTAGGGACTTTGGATCAATGCCAGACTTAGGGCTTGATTTTGATTGTTTTGATTTGGATAAAGAACTTGTAAACCCTAAGATGTTGGATGTGATCTTAGGATGAATTTTTTCAAAGGATTTCTAATTCAATTAAATGTATGAGAAAGGACGCATTCCCCTACACCTAACTAAACAAGGTGATTTTGATTGTGATGATTTACCCAAGTCTAGAATGATGTTTTCAAAAGCTCTAAAGTTGTTTAGTGGGATGGGATGATAAATTTTTGGATGGATGAAGTGTTTTATTTGATCGTAAATGAACCTAGGAAGGACTTGTTTACTAGGCCAAGATAGTGAAGAACGTGCTTTTCTCTAAGAGTAATTCAAAATCAAAAGATCAATGTTTGCATGTGAAAACCATAAGATCAAAAGATATCAAGCACATGTGTGGGGTCCAATTGATTCAATCTTTGCTTAATGGATTCTTTTTACCACAAACACACTCTTGATTAGGTTTTCCAACTAAATGTCCAATTTCCTAATTCCCTTTCTTCCCACCAGGTGCATAATGCAGAAATCGAGGAAATTAAGGAAAAGGTTGCCTAAAGCTGACTTTAGTAGAAGCAAATCGAGATGAAATCCAAATGTTTAGAAGCCTCTAAGGACACGAATCCCAAGGGAAAGCAATAACATGTGAATTTTTTCAAGGATATTTGCCTCTCCTAAAGGGTTTGCAATTTTGATGATTCGTTGAATATTGGTTTCCCAATGTTTTTGATTAAAGCATTATGTTTTCAAACCAAGAACAAGTACAAACCCTATGGATGTGTAAGGCAATATTTTTTGAATCCCCATTTGGACAAGTCCAGCTACGCTTATCTTTAGCGAATGGTTAGATGCTTGACCCCACTGGCTCCCCTCCACGACACTCACTTATACGGGGCAGCCAAGCATCAACACCCATGAAACTCCCATGGCATGTTTTCTATTTCTACTAAAGATTATTAAAGTGTGGGGCGGCTTCAGAATGACCGTTCTTGCACCAACAAATAGATTAAGGATTTTGGCCAATTCTAGCACATGGGTTCTAGTAAGGACTTTCCATTTGTAGGAGTTGACCCAATGTGGCAAGAGTCCCCTTTTGGATCCATCTTGTCAGAGTCAACCGCATGATATTGGCGTTTTTTCCAATATCCACATTTATATTCCAGTTGGAAATACTCTTGGCTTTAGAGTGTTACCAGTTGAGCCATTCCCTTGGGTGATTAATTTTTCCCACAAGGTGGGCCCTCTAAGATAAACATAAGTGAATGAAGAACAAAATATGTAACTCGATCAATCTTTGATAGCAACAAAGAGAGAAAATATACACGAAAAATGCCCCCACTCACTCGCACAATAGTTTGTTCAATTTTAAGCCCAAATCAAAGTATGGAGGTGATTGCTTTGTCTTAACCTAAAGTCATGGAAAAGACCTTTTGATTCTCAAGATTGCTATAAAGTGTGAGAGAAGCGCATACGTCCTTTTCCAATGCCTTTAGTCTAAGTAAGCCCTCACGAAAAAAACACAACTACACATGTTCTTTTTAAACCCTCAAAGCAATATGTGAGTTCATTTTAGAGCACCAAATCACAAGTGAAAGAAATTTGTTCAATTGTTTAATCCATAAACAAAATCTAGTAAATTGTAAATCCTAAGATTCTTTTTAAACTGTTTTGCAAGAAAATAAGCAAAAGAATCCTCTTTTAAACCCAAATGAAAGCTAGTGTTCTAAAGAAAGAAGAAAGATAAAAAATTCTTTAACGAAGTGTTAAACAAACACTTAAGTGTTTAAAAACACTTTTTTTAGATAAGATATCATCACCATGCTCCTTCTTTCTTTGCTTTTAGCTTCCAACCTACAAAGGAGAAAAACAATTAAATTTTGGAAAAAACATAGAAATCAAAAAGCAGAAAATAGAGGAAGAAGCAATCATAAATTAAAACACATGCTAAAAATTAAATTTCTCCCTTTTACTGTCTTCCAATGTCACAACTTGTGAAGGCGTCACTTTTTTTTTCAGCGGTGCTCCTATAGCGCCACTTTACCAATTAGTGGCGCTCTGTGTCGGGACAAAGAGCACGATTGCATCACTGTTTTCATCTAGCATCGTAGTTTTTGAAAGCGTCAGAGTTTAGAATTTTTTTGAAATTGAGGCAGATCGACGAGTCCAGCGGTGTAGTTTAAAATTTGAAATTTCTTGGCGGGATGAGTCCAACGGCAGAATTTATGCACGCACGGTACTATATAGCGACGCTGGCGAGCTTGCAATGCTAAAACAACGACGCTGATGAGCTCGTGGTGCTAAAAAACAAAGACACTGAGGAGCCCGCGTTAGAATTTCCTGTGTGTCAAGAAAACACAGAAAATTTGAGAAAATGTTAGAATTTATGATGTCTAGCCCTCCTTCTAGCGCCATTTTGTAGACATCAAATTTGAAATATGTTAAGCCTTAACAAGAATAAATCAAGCAAAACACAACAAATCTAATATCCCTATGAAATATTGCTTCATGTTAGATATGCTAAACAATAAGACAAGCTAAATAAGCATGTAAACAACATCAATCCAAATTTATCTCATAGTGGATTGGTGCTATTGTTGAAAATAGCCCTTTCCCAATCCTTGATAGATAAGCTAGATGATATGAAATTGCTATGAAGATGGAGATGATAAATGGACAAAATCAGTTCTTAAGGAGAGTGACTTTGCAAGAGATTTGTTGATGAAATTGTGGAGATGATGGAGTGATGAAAAAAATCAGTTCTCAAGGAGAGTGACTTTGCAAAAGATTGTGGAGTTGTGGAGGATTTGCTTGAAGAATGAAGCCTTTGATTTATAGATTATCTTGATGAGAGATTGGCCAAATGGATGAATGTGGGATAAAGAATCAATCCAATAAGATAAGGCCACTTGTCAAGCTATGAGTGGTTGATGCATATGCAAGATTTGGGAAGTGTGCCCATGAGAGGGAGAATTTGAATTCAAATTTGTGCAATGAATGCTGAGTTTGACCTTTGGAAGGGGACATGTAAGAGCCATGTAAGAGCTCATAAATGACTTGTTGGATGTGCATGTCCACTTGTTTTTGATTTCAAATTCTAGGGAATATTCCATGTTGAATGAAAACGTTAATTTAATAAATGAATAAATTGATTTATTTGTGCAAGTGGAGATATCTAGAGAATGCAAGTGGGTAAGATTAGCATTTAATCATGGTTAGATTAAATTAATGATGATTAGGATGTTTGACCTCTTTGACTCAAATATTTGATTTATTTAAATCAAAAGGGATGATGTAAGATAAAGGTGGATTAATGAAATGTTAGAATTTGATGTATTTACATGAGGTAATGGTAGGCTTAAATCAAATAAAGTTAATTTATTTAATTTAAATGGATGATGAACCTGATTTTGCTACTAAATGGATCAATGTGAATTTGATTTATGAATGAGTGGATGCATATGCATAATGCTAATTTGATGTGTCTACAAAGTCCAAGCATCCCTTGCAAGAATCTAAAGAAGTCAAAGCAACACTTCAAGATTCTACTTTTAGTGAAGAGTATGAAACCTTGGCAATTTGGGCATTGGCCCCACAAGGGAGAAAGACAAATATTATAGACATTAATCCAAATTTTAGAGGGGGATTAATAATAAAGAGAGCTTCAAAGACCTCAACCACCGAGGCCACTAGTTTAACTATAAATGTGGCAAAATTGGCCCAAAAGACTACTGAAAGGGAGGAGGCTAAAAAGAAAAGCCTAATGGAGAAGTATAACCTTTTGATTGAAGAATACATCAAGATGCAACAGAGGAATGTTGAGTTGCAAACTGAGGTGGCAAGGTTCAGGTATAGACATATTGGGGAGGCATCAAGTGCTCCAGGGACCAGTACATTACCTTCCATAGTAGGGTCAGTGCCTCTTGCTTCTCCAATTATTTCCACACTAGGGTCTCCTAGTCAGAATCCTACCTTCACCCCTTCTTTAGAGGAAATTGATGAAGAAACATAGTGCTCTATTGATCCTACAAAGAAGCAGCTCTTGCAAAAAATTGATGAGTTACATGCATCTTTGAGGGTAAGTGACGATGGATCTCTTTCAAAGAAAAAAGAGATTGCTACTACTGTTTTAAGAAATTTGAATGAAAAAGTTGATAATAAATTGCTATCTATACATTCTTTATATTCTTTTCTATTAGATGCAATAAATAAGATTGATGGGGATTAGGAGGTAGTGATACCATTGATTGAAAATTGGATCTCTAGGGCTAGTGATCTAGATGTCATGTATAAGGCCTCAAGGTTTGATACAAACAATAGGCCCCAATCATTAAAGCCTACTCAAGTGTTAGTAAAATCATTGCAAGGTTTTCAGACCTTACTAGATGACTTGAGTAGGAAGATTAGGGAGTTGGTGAAGAATTTCAATGATTGGGGTAACGCATTGTTACCTAATATAATTGATGAGCAGGGGAAAATCAGGTCATTCTAGCAGTGGCAGGCTCAGGCAGGTGAGTTCATCAATGATCAAATTAAATTAATTTGTGATGAGTCAGATTATGACTTGTTGGTGAGTTGTATGGATAAAATCATTAGTACCAACTCATTTTTGGAATCTTTTGAAAGAGATGCAAATCAGGTAGCAGTAAAATACACACCTTATAATGCCAAGGCGAATGAGGTAATTAATTTTGACTGGTTGACTGATGAAGAATATCAGGGGTGGGTAAATAAATATTTGACTGAGGAGGAATAAAAGAATGAATTACTAATGGGTGGTAAATTAGATGTTGCGGTTACAACGGCCTCCGGTTTTTCTTTAATGGTGGTCTCGATGTGGGTTTCTTGTTGTTTTTTGTTGTTGCCTCAATTTTCCTCATCTGACATGATGAACGGGAATATTCTCCAGGGTGATGGCTATTGTAACAATTTTTGGAATATCACCAGATGCTTCATTTGGCTGGTGACATGTGTACTTTCTAGCCTGATGCTTGTTTGCTCCTTCATTTTCTATAAGAAGGATTTCAAGGCCAAAAGTACGGGTTAGCAAGTTAGATAATTTTTGGTCAAGTCTAGGTGAAGTGGCAGAGCAAATTGTAAATTCTGATGGTTTTAGAGAGAAATACAATTTAGGCTTTGAGTTATTCTGTAATCAGTTTTGAATTCATGGGGATTTAATGTTGTATAACAGTACTAGCATTTGAGTTGAAATGATAAATTCAAACTCATGTCTCTCCACTATACATGCATATCCAAATTTTGAATAAGATGACTAAGGGTTGTTTTATTCATCTCACTATTGTGGTGTATATAATCCTTATTTTAGCTTTAATTCAAGGAATTAATTAAAATGATTGAATGGGATTATAGGCAAATATGTTCTGTATAAGGATTTGATAAGTAATATTGGGTGAGAATGTATACTGATGAAATTGTAACGCAATCTTGTCAGGGATCTTATATGTTATGTATTAAATCTATCATAAACATTTAGATGCTTATGAAGTTGACTCCTGCAATAGATATATGGCACTGATCTAAGTTGTACTTATTTTTGTAGTTCAATAATTGTTTGTCTTTTCCTAAAGCTTGCTATAAATTGCAAATTAATGACTATATTTTACTATGGACTGTGTTGTAGTTGTCTCGTGCTCCACATAGTTGATATTATTGGTGAACAACCAATTTTATTCGATATTATCCTATTGTGTTGAGCTATTCAATGGGATTATCTGTTATGTGTTAATGTTGTTTATGATATTGGTGCAAAGGTTGTAAACACATTATGGGATCACCCTCCCAGATCTTGCAAATCCCAAAGTGTAGGAGGCTTTTTAAATTCCTCGTCAGTTGGTCCAGGTCCTTTGATCTGCCCTTGATTGGAATTGACAATCCCATAGGTAGATTAGAAGACCAACTTGGTTACAATTTAAAAAAAAACCAACACCCTCTACCTTTAACCCTAAACCCTAAACCATTAACCCTTAAACTCTAAACCCTTAAACCCTCTACCCTCTATCTCTCTCCCACTCTAAACTCTAAACCTTTCCTTGTATTCTTTTATAATTTTCATTATTCTTATTTATTTTACACTTACATTTACAAATACACATACATATGCATTTATTGTTTTATTTATTTCTCATGTAGTTTAATAGTTTGATCGATTTCATATTATATGTGTTGAAGACTTTGGAATTTCAATTACATTAATTTATGGATATGTTGTATCTATAACACTACAAAACCATATGCTCTTTGCATTTACACTTGCATTTAGAAATACACATTTATATACATAGATATAGATTTCTTTAATGATATGTTGCATTTTTTGTTCTAGGAGAGCATCTAGTAATTGCATTTACATTTACATTTAAAAATATATATACATGCATACATAAATACATATATATATGTGCATGTGTGTGTGTGTATGTATATCATTTATATTCAATGTTCAGAAACAACCCATTAGGTCTGCACATGGATAAAATTTATAAAATCATATCTCCCATACATGTGTTGAAACCTAGGCTTGAACCTCTCATTTCACATACTTTTCTTCACAAAACTCTTGAGGACAACAACTATACCTTCTTTAATTCTCATCCTACACTCTATTCATGCATCCTACAATTACAAAAGTATCCATGGGGTCTCTTACACAAGCTACAGTAATCACAAAAAGTGTAAGAGCCCCTTTATATCATGTTTGGATTACAAAACCCTCAAAAATAGGGTAACCGGGCTGTATGAAAAGAAATGAAACTTTCTAGCTCAAATTAACACCTTAAACCCTCAAATCAGATTCAAATCAAAGCTAACACATATCTTCATGACCTAGAATTGATTTCACATCAAAATATGGTTGCATGTGACCGTATAGTGCTACATAACAGGAAAAATACATAAATTTTGAAGAAAAACATAGATTTTTGAATGTCAATAGCTTGTATTTTAAATCTTCAACCATCAACAACCATTACAATGATCACTTTATGCCTTTTAAAGGCCTTTACACGTCAACCACTGAACAACCACCTCTACAACTGAATTTTTAATATTTTATGATCACATAAAACATAAAACACACTAATTTCAAGGTTGTAAACTTCACTATTGAAATCTTTTAATTTTTTGACCTTTCAAACATTAAAATGTACATCATTAAATTAATTATGTAATGACATAAAAATTAAAAAACATCATGAATTAATTATGTAACCACATAAGTAAAATATAATTCTATCAAGAAATTAATATCAAATAGATAATATAATCGCATAACTTATACATTTCAATGTCATTGATCTTCTTCTTCATCCAACTCTTTGTCTGTATCATCTGATCTAGATTCAACATTGTAAGGATTGGTCATATTATTATTATCGTCATCGATATTAGTTTTGATAATGTCATCATCCACATGGATATCATCTTCATGAACATTAAATCCTTCATCATCATGATCTAGCTCCTCCTCTTCGACATCTTCGTCAAGGACACCATCAACTAACTGTTGATCCTGATCATCATCTACATCATCTTCTAGTTCTTCGATATCTTCTTCTTCCACCACATTATACTTTACCACTCTTCCTCTTGGATCATGTCTAACAAAAAATGACCAACCTTGTTTACCTGGGACCTCTGAGTAAAATACTTGCTCAGATTGGCTTGGAAGAACATAGGGCTCATTTCTAGCGTGCTCAATCAACCTTGTATTAACAATGGTAAATCCATTATCATGTTCAATAAAAATTCTCTAAGGATCATTTTCATTCAATCGTAGCCTATACCATAGGATGATGAACAAAATTAATCTGAAGGACTTAAAGTCACACTCAAGTATATCATCCAGAATCCCATAGTATCGATTTTCTGAGACTTCTTGATGTATGTCGCTTCTAGATGAAACATTGGTCACGTGAAAGACTGCAGTTATACCAGAATCAAAATTTTTCTTCATGTCATCCAACATTTTGATTCAAAATTTATGAATATTGCACCACATAGCCTTGTGGTGTTTCACTTGCAATATCGTCAGTTGATAAACATATTTATTCTTGGCCGAATGTATGCAAAGAAAACAATCTCAACATATATATACATCAATATACTTGAAAATAATTAAATAATATGGGTGATTAATATATTTTAATGTACCTATTTATCTCTTAAACCATATGCTAAATCAATTTCCCTTTGTGTAACATTGGAATCTCCATTACTATGAGCTTCTTTAACCAATGAAGCCACACATTCCCATGTTAATGCACGACCAGATTGTTGACATCGTTCAATCCATACTGTCATCCAATCAAGATTGTTGGTGACATACAAATGTAGTGCATCCCACTCTTAACCAACTGTATCAAAAAAAATTGAAATTCACAAATGACATATAATTAGTTAAATACCATAGTATACAACCTTAATTTATAATTGATATATATTGAAGATTAAAAATTAAATAAGTACAATATACATAAAAAACATATGTAAAATGTATTCCAATTAATCTCCATGACCATCTTATAATTACCTCTCACTTTCTTCAATCTAACTTTCCCCATCAGGTACTCCCCTTCAAATTTGTTAATGGACTTGGGATCCCAAATGCGATCTACATGGATCTTTGCTGCAAACTTAGGAAGATACTCACTAATGTACACCATGGTCTAGTATACCATATATCCCTCCACCATAGAACCCTCAGGATGTGCTCTTTGTCTAACCAAAGCCTTCAAAAATTTCAAGTGCCTCTCAACCATCCACATTGACCTTGTGTGTACAGTCCACACAATTCAATCTCCTCAACTTGGTGTATGAGGTAGTGTTCTTGTGCATTGAAAAATGTTGAAGGTAGACACTTTTGCATTTCACACATTAGACGAGGGAATTTTTATCTTCCAATAATTTATATATTCTTTATGGATTTCTTTAGATGACAACCATCTACAAGTGATTCAAGGCACAAATATATTAACGATATTTAACAAAAATATACAGTATATTACATAACAAGTAAAACAAATGGCAATTATAAGATGTATACAATGAATTGAACAAATCTCGCTACTTACCTAATGTATTTTTCAAGATACTATATAATTTGCTTGACATTGTTGTCAAAGTTGTCTGGGAGAGATAGAGGTAGAACATATTGCAATAATTATAAAATGATTTTTTCATTATTTTTCCAAAAGTATTAAACACAATACACTGAAAAGTACATGCATTATACAAGTGTATATAATATACTAGAATAATTACCTTAATGAAGGTATGTCAATCATGCGTTTTCATCCCTGACCCAAATTCACCTTTCTTTGTTATTATATTATTTATGTTCACAGCAAATCCTGTGGGAAATCAAATTTTTCATGACTTCTTTTATAACATTTCTTTGCTACTCTGTTAATAACCAAGGAAAGACACTTATATTAATTTGGTCTCCATCGCTATTTAATTGAATGACATTTTTCATTGCATGATTGGCTTCTTGAATGTCACTAAATTTTTTGACAATTTCTTCTTTGTCATGCCTTCCATCCAATATTTTTCATAGCATTTTTGTTATATTCTTTCTGATATGCATTGTATCAAACAAATTCACAATTTGCAACTACTCATAGTAGAGCAACCTACTAAATTGTTTGGGATAACTTTTCAGTCCCTATGGAAGTCGACCATTAATGCCTTGATGACCTTCATGAAGCATATAAGTTAAACAAATTAACAATGACAATCATTGTGAATTACAACATGAGTAAACACAACACAATATACAAATATAAATTCAAAATATATCATATATAATAGATAAAAAATTTGATCTGATGTATAACCTTGACAATTAATTCTATTATATTCCAACTTCCATAGGCAAGGTGTCATTCTTCGTGGTTTTGATGTAGTCTCCTCTTTCCCATTGAAAAAATGTTTTTTAGTAGTTTGATACTTATGATTTCTATGGAGGAAGTACCTATACTCATCAAACACTTGCTTTCCTAAACTTGAACGATGAGATTTCATCTTTGGACCACAAATTGGACATGCAAATTTTCCCTTTGTTTGAAGACCTACAAGATCATATATAATTGGATTAAATATGTCATTTTTTTTAATTATATATAATGAATAGATTATTTTAAAAACATGCATGATATCTACTTCATCAAATTAAATATTGGTAAAGTGCATCGAACGTTATAACATACCACACAAAAATGTGTTAGTCCTAGGGCATCATGAATTTTCCATACAAGCATTGCATGGAATTGAAATTGTCTTTGTCCTATTGGTCTAGAGACATCATACATAGTGACGCCATTCCATAACTTTAGTAACTCATCGATAAGAGGCTTGATATATACATTCATATCTTTAACTTGGTACTTACCTAGTTGAATGAACATAAATGTTGCATAATTATTATAACCATTTTACTGCAATATATATAAATTAATGTACATGAATATTGAATGAGAAAAATATAAGTCATTATGCAACAAATAAGACAAATGAGATGCTACTATGTTAAAGAAAATTGATGTAAATAGATACCTAGAACAATCATTGACAACATTATGTGCTCCCTCTTTATTGACATCCATGGAGGAATGTTATTGTTGATAACAAAAACAGGCCACATTGAGTAAATAGATCTCAACTCTCCAAATAGATTGACATCGTCCGCTCCCAATGAAAGCTTGAGATTACGAGGTTCTTCTTTAAAGTATGGCCATTTTTCCTCCATGTCCCTAAATGCATAACCATCCACAGGAATTTGAAGAATTTCATCTCCACTTTTATTCCGTGCATGGTAATCCATAAATTGCGCTAAGCTTTTGCACCTAAATAACCATTGCATATGTGGAATAATGGGAATATAATAATTAACCTTGCGAGGCACCTTTTTTGTTAGTTAATCTGTTCGATATCTACTGATATGACATTTCAAGCATTCTGTTGCAAATCCTGTTGTTTATGATTATAATATGATCATTGGAACATGCATCTATTGCTTGATACTCCACTCTAATATCTTTCATAATGGTAGATAAATCTCGGTATGAGCGAGGTTAAATATTTGATGGTGGTAACAAAAATTCACCAATCAATCTACAACAAAAAATAATTTGTTAATATAAAGAATATTAATGGTACATATTTCATCCTTTATTTACTAGTGATGCACTAACAATAGCTAAAATAGATGAAAACATATGACATTGTTTAATGCTGAAAACTGAAAAAGCTAAATGATTTAAATCTATAAATTCAAATCAAAATTTCAGCATATCATCAATAAAGCCTTTCCAAATGAATACAAATGTAAAATGAAAACTAAACTATGCAAAACTAAAATAAATGCATTCAAAGGAAAATCAGCTCCATTGTTTTCCTATTTCACCATGATTCTTGATTTATGCATTTAATGCTCTCAGATTTTTATGAGCACAAGTGCAACAAGAAGATGTGATGAGTGGAAGAGAGATTGAAAATATTTTTTTAAATAAAAATGTGTATCCCCAAAAAGTGAGGAGGAAGTTTTTATAGATGAATGCATAATGTGAAAATAAGAAATGGGAAATGAGTGGAGTGATTTATGCCATGATTCATGTTTGGAAGCTCAAACTGTGCAATTTTGAGCTGATTCCATGGAAATTGATTTATGAATTTAATGTACAATTTTAAGCTAATTTCATGGAATTCGATTTATAAATTTTAAATTATTTAATGAAATATGGATGCATTTTAATGATTAATGCAAATGAATAATCATGCAAATAGTCAAAGTGAAATGATTTATGTAATGGATGAATTAATGATTTATGAAATGGTTAAATGATTTGATGAAATGCATGAATAGAAGAAAGTATTGAATGAATTGATTAAGTAAATAATAATATCTATTTAATCAATAGATGAATATCGTTATGATTGTGAGGACAAATTTGAGTGGCTAGATTTTGCCCCTCTTTGAGACAATGCAGCTTGTCGCATTGTTTCAAAGAAAAAAATTGAACAACTGATACATGCCCCAAAGATATCCTAGTAAGGATTATGATAAGAATGATATGCCCCCTCGAGAGATTGATTGAATAATTTGTGATAAGATTAATCTCTTGATAGATCACGAGGATAAAGTTTGATAATTGATATTGCATGAGTGATTAAGTGAAGATGCACATTTGATGAAAATGCACAGTGGATGGGCGTAATTGAACAATTGATGGAAATTATCAGAATAGCTAGGTTGATGAGCTAATGAAGCTGGTTGAGCTAATTAAGCTGATTTAGAATGATGCTTGCACAAGACAAGGTGTTGCGATGATGGATTGACTAATTGATTAAGGTGGCATGAAATTTTGAGAAGTAGGTTGATTGATTTGAGATTTGATTCTAGAGACATATATTAGTGAGTTAAGCAATTGATTGATTTATCTGCAACAAGAAAGATGAAGAAAATGAAATGCAAGATGGAAGAGAATGAAGGTGATGAAGCCTCTTATGCCTTTTAAGTGCTTTTATCATCATCGAGCTTATTATGTCACAAATTAGTATAAGTGTCTAGATAACATGAACATCTAGACGACCTGAATATTGTTTGCATTTTTATTTAGTAATGAAGTATAAGCATCTAGGTATAAGAACCTTAGATGACATGAATACTTATTGCATGGAAGACACTATCAGACAAGGAATGCTCTCATCCACAGTAGACTCATATGTCCTTGATGGTTTTAGACAACCATGTCCTAAAACGAGTCATCTTGTGAATAAGAAACAATCCACAGACAAAAAACAAATGAACATGCCCCATCCTTGCCTCTCTAGTCCAAGACATCCTGGAGAAGCTAAAAGACATGTCACCAAAGATAAAATCATAAAATAAGCAAAGATCAACAAACAAATAGGGGTCCTACTTCGATGTAGAACTGATTCTTGTTATAGTTTATGTGTTTGGTTGGGTTTGTAAGATGGGTTGATATATATGTTATAATGTTTGCTTGATTGTTAACACTTGCATGCTTTGATTTTGTTGAAGTTCAAAGCTGTGTGGTGATTTGAAAGTGTCACTGTTTTTTGGAATTTTTGATTTTATTTATTTTTTTTGGATTTTTGGAATATTTGATTTTTTTGGATTTCTTTAGGACATTTTATGATTTTTTTGGATTTTTTAAGACATTTTATGATTTTTGTTGGATTTTTTCAAGATTATGATTTTTTTGGATTTTAGGATTTTATGATTTTTAAAAATTCAGATTATTTTATGATTTTTTTTTGATTTTATGATTTTTTGGATTTTAGGATTTTACATTTTGATTGATTTTAGAATATTTTATGATTTTCTGGATTATTTCAGGATATTTTATGATTTTAATTTTTATTTGATTTTTGAATTATTTTATTTTTTTATTTTTGATTTTTTCAAGATTTATTTTATAATTTAAAAATAAAAAATTCATTTTATGATTTTTAGATATTTTAATTTATTTTTTTTAGGATTTTTTAGACATTTTATGATTTTATTTTTATTTTTTCAAGACATTTTATGATTTTTTATTTTTTTTTAAGTTTTAAAGATGGAGTGAAATGAAATGTGATATGACTAATTGAAGAAACTAGATGCCCCACACTAGAGGTAGTGCAACCATGGATAAACGATAGATCAAAATGAAAGATTCACTGCAAAACATGTCACACAAGCAACATATCTTTTGTCAAAAGATGATAATGGTTGATTGATTAAGATGTTGGGAATGATTGATTCCATAAGGCATGATGATGGGAAGTACTTAGGATCACTGATTCCTCTAAGTATGATAAGATTGATGATTGTTGATGATTGATTGACAAAAAATATGAGGATTGGATAATGTTTTTCAGCTAGGCTCATGATAAGATTGAAGGTTGCAAAGGGACATGATGACCAACATTGGAGGTAATTTAATCATGGATAAATGATAAAGATGTGAAATATGATGGAATGGTAGCACATAATGATATGAAAGGAAATCTGAAGCATGCATTCATACTTTTTCCCCTAATCTCATCAAGAACAAAGGAAGGAAATGGGACATGGATTTTGATAACCTAGGAGATCTGGAATGGAAGAAAGCAAGGATAACGATAATGAATAGGATGATCAAGATCAACTGGATAAGATATGGACACAATGCCTAAGTATTTTCCCCCTATTCCTCATCAAGACCAAGGAAGGGAATAAAGGATGCATTTAGATAGAATGGTGGAATATGGATAAAGTGAAGGATATTGCATGGAAGATATGGATAAAGTATATAGGATAAGATGTATGATGTTCATGAAATCCTTAACCTTGTCAAGATCAAAGGTGGAAAGGTAAAGGATGAACATAAAGAGGATAATGGATATGAATGATAGGATCGATGAAACTTTCCCCCAAGTGTAGAGTGCAAGAGGAATATTGAAGATAGGATATGGATAGGGATAAATGAATATGGAAGGTAATATATGCATGATAGGGAGATGGAGGGAGGAATCAAGCATCAAGTTTCACAGCTAATATCTCTTGAATATGTGCTCTAATAAACCATGGCAAGGAGGATAGACTCATAAATGTTGGTAGATTAATGGTGTGATGGAAGAAGCTAAGGACTTATGCAAAGGTTTGGATTGAAGGAGGATAATGGGGGATGAATATTGGATAATGGATAGGAGGTTGGAATGCTTGTTGATGGTTATATGAAAAGGATAGAAATATCAACATCGGCACACACCTTGAAGGGTGGTGGAGTGATGTAGGAAAAATGAATTTGGAAGGTGATAAGTTTTTAGATGGGCGATTGGAGGAAGCTTTTGGATTAGCAAATTTGGATGCCAATTTAGATTTTATGGATTCAATGAAACTTTTAGGAATCCACATAACTTTTGACTTTGATTTTTGATTAATGGGCTTTTGTGGCCTTTGAGATTCTTCTTTTTTCTTTATGGGCCTTTGTGGCTTTTGAAATTTTCCTTTTTGATTTATTAGCCTTTGTGGCTTTTGAAATTTTCCTTTTTGATTTATTAGCCTTTGTGGCTTTTGAAATTTTCCTTTTTGATTTATGGGCCTTTGTGGCCTTTGAATTTTTTTCTTTTGACTTTGGATCAGATTTTCTTTTATTTTTGCATGTCTCTTTGAGGAGACATGCTGATCCTTTGATATATGTGGATTTTGATATTGAAGCTTTTGAGATTTGGCACCCAAATTACCTCCAAAAGCAATGGGATGGGTAAATGGGGATGAATGATATGGAGGTATTATGGATGGGTTAATGTAGGTAGAATTTTCAGAGGGCATCAAGGATGTGTTCCTTTGTTGTTCTTGATGAATAAGAGATGGAGGGATGTAGGGCCCCAATATGGATGGAAGGGTTGATGAACTAGGGTTTGGATGATAAGGACCTAGGATAGATGGAAGGTTTTATGGACTAGGATACTTAGGTTTATTTTGATGGAATTTGGACTTATGATGGGTACCAATGTCTTGAGCGTGAGGTGTATAACCAAGGACATGATAGTATGTATTTTCTTGGATATAAAGGGGTTCTAGGATACCTTGTTCGTGAAGGCCTAATATTTTTCCTTTGTAGTTCATACTTTGACACATTCATTTGCCAATGGGATATGTATTATTTATGAAACAAGATGCAAGTCTATCATGAGGAGGATGTGATATGGAAGGAATAACAAGATCATTGAGTAGACCACCTTGGATAAAAGTGAGGGAACCCATTTGATAGGTAAGAGGTTCATGGATAGCTTGAATAGGGGTGATAGACTCTTGTGGAGGATTGTGATCATGAGGGGAATTAGGATGTGTGATAGGATCTTGATATGGGGATGAGGGGGTACTTTGATCTTGACTTGGAAAAGGATCAAGAGGTGTAGGAGATGGAGTAGCTTGCTCTTTATTAGGTATGGAATCATCATGAAGTGGTATGAAAGGCATATCTTAATCATGAGAAGGATGAACATCATCATGGAATGAAAGGGTATCCTTGAATGGAGGTATATGTTGATCTTGATGGGGAAGGGAATCCTGATATTTTGTGGAAAGCATATCTTGATCATTATATATGATGGAATCATGAGATGGTATGGATTCATTAGATGACGTGGAAGGAGGATTTGGAAAGATACTTTTCTCTTGAGATGGAAGGGGATCATCTTGGATGAAACAAAAAGAGATAAGGGGATCATCATGAGGTTCTTGAGAGATGGGATCTTGGTCAAAAATTGGAGAGCATTGGAGATTTTTGGTATAATTGGATGGAATGGAAATAATACTTTGATCTTGATTTGTAGGGGATTCTATGCTAGCATGCTTTGGACTAATAGATTGACATGACTCATTAGATGGATATGGTATGATGAGAGAGGATGGTTGGATAGATTCATTAACTTGGGTGAAAGACTCATGAGGTTTATTTTGACTTATGGGAGATGAAGATAGGTGCATGACATGGCATGATTGCTCAATATTATTTGTGTTTGAGGACATATATTTAGGTTTCTCATCTAACCTTTGCAGAAATTCATGGACATTGAACTTGGATGATGTAGTTTTGGGTGAGGATAAAGGCTTATGAGATGATTGCATCACTTCATTCAAATGTTGGGGTTCAAGTTGTTTTTCAAGCTCTTTCAAATGATGGTCAAGATATTTAATCCTTTGGTTTCATTCATAGGTCGTGGATGAATATGGAGGATAGCGATTAGACATATTTTGTTGATGGTTTTGGAAATGTTTTAAGGTGTTGCAAGTTACTAGGTGTGATGTTTGTTTGAGGTCTATTTTTTAACACACATGTAATACATAATAGACAAAGTGTTTTTGAGTTTGTTTTCAATCATGAATTTGTTTTTTTATTTTTGCAATACAAACAAAAATCCTAAGGTTGGAAAGCACAATATTTGCTAGATTCCACGTGGGTTTCCCCAGCCAGATATTCTTAGTGTATAAAGCCAGAAGCTTGGCTGCACGGGCTCCCCCTTATAGTGCACTCACTTCTCAGGCCAACCAAGCTTCCAACCCCCATGAAATTCCCATGGTAGATTGATCACCTCTACTAAAAACTGTGAAGATGTGGATGCCTTCACACCGATCGGTGCTGTGCTAGCAAATATAAGGTTGTTGGCTACTACACAAAGGTGTTTAATTCAGGACCCCCGTTCGAGTGGCCATACATGGGGTGCAAGATTAATCTCCATTTAGGAGGCACTCCAGCCTGAAGAGCTTATGCTCAACAGGGTTTTGGGGAGTACTACTTGGTCCATATGACACATCCGCACTCGTAATCCTAAGTTTTCCATTAGGATTCACATTTATATACCAGTCGGGAGTAGCTCGGCCAAAGAGCTCCATTGCTGGTTTGAGTCGCTTTGGGGTGAGTACTTTTTCCCACCAAGGAAGGCCCAAGTCCTAGAGTCAAAAACCATTTCTCTTGCACCCAGGATCGCACAAGTGCGCAAGGGGAGAGGATACTTCAATTATTGAGTCAGGGTGACACATAAAATAGATGGGTCTGGTTTCTAATCACCAAGTTTTGTACAAGGTGAGAGCATACTCCCTACCATCTCAAGCACAACAAATAGTGTTCATCCGCCCCCTAGTTAGATCTACGTGAGAGAAGACAATTGTTCATTTTTAATGCACCAATTGAAGTATTTTCTAATCTAAAAGACAATTGGTTTCAAAATCATGTCTTCGATGAATGTCCTACATCAAAATCTCATTAGTAGTTTCATGCCTCCTTTCTTTGACAAGGGTATGTTTTGATTTTCAATTCTTTGCCAAACGAACCTAGCAAAAGAAACTAGATTAACAAAATTAATCACAAAACCAAAATTTAACCAAAATGAAAACATAAGCCCTAACGAAATTAATTTAATCTAAATCTAAATCTAAATTACTTCTAAATTAAATTAAAATATAAATTTAATTTAATTCTAACTTTAAAATCCACACTAGAAGAAAATAAATCTAAAACTAAATCTAAACTATATTAGTAAAAATTAAACTAAATTAAATGAGAGTAATTAAAAAAATCTGAAGACTAAATTGGAAAATAATTTAACTAAATGACAAAATTAGAGATCGATTAAATCTAAAATTAAAGGGCTAAGAATCTAAATTAAATTAGAAACTAAAACTCTAAACTAAATTAAAATTAGTCGGCTAATTAAAACTAATCTAAATTTTAATCTAAGCCTTTAAAATTAATCTAGTTCTAAAAATTAATCTAAATTAAAAAAATTCAATCTAAACTAGATTAAATTAAATTAAATCTGAAATAACTCCATATTAAATCTACATTCTAAAATAAGTTCAAATTTTAAAAATAAAATTAAAAAAGCAAAATCTAATTTAGAAAAAGCCATTAAAAGTTAAAAGCTAAAAACAAAAGCTAAATCTAATTTAAAAATTAAAAGCTAACTCTACATTAAAAGTTAAAAGCTAAAAACTAAAATCTAATTTAAAAGTTGAAAACTAAAAATCTAATTTAAATGTTAAAAACTAAAAATCTAATTTAAATGTTAAAACTAAAAACTGACACTCAAAATTAAATTGTAGGATAAAATGTTGTGGGGTGTTATTCATTATTCAAATATTCAAATCAAAGATTTGTGCTACAAGCTCATAAATTGCTGAAAACTATACATTTTTAAATTATGCCAATGATTTTTGTTTTTTTTGTTTTTTTTTGCTTTTGGTGAATTAAAGTTTTTATTGTATTTTGAAATGCTTTCACAATGTAACTTGCTACAAAGAAATTGATA
>VDFB02193867.1:184921383-185122865 GCA_007258455.2 Sequoia sempervirens
TGCTCTTTGGTGGTGGTGAGAAGTACAAGGTTGTAGGCAAAAGGATTGTGCAAATAACCTCTAGAGGGAAAATTTTGTTTTTTCTCAATGTGTGCTATGTACCGAGAATGGAGCTCAATCTACTTTCTATTGGTCAAATTATGCAACATAGACCTAATTTAGATGTCATTTTCAGAAACACGTGTAGTCTCATTAACAAGGAGACCAAGAAGACTATTGCTTTTTGTATAGAATATCATGGACTATATAGATTGATTGAAACAACACAAGTCAACGAACATGCATTTGGCAACCAAGATTGCATCAGCCATTACTATACTTTGGCATCAACAGTATAGACACCTCAATTTATCCTACCTCCCTTAGTTGGCTCAAAATAACTTGGTAGATGGAACTCCTAACATTCAACAATAGATACAATGTGTGTGTGGAACTTGCTAGGCTAGGAAGTCGCATAGAACACCATTTGATGAAGGACAAGCTTGGAGAGCTAAGCTTGGAGTCCTATAGCTGGTTCATGCAGATATTTGTGGACCAATGAACACAACATCAAGCACTAAGTGCGAGTATTCTTTTTTTCGTTATGGATGGTTTTAATAGGAAAATGTGGGTATATTTTCTGAAATTAAAAATCCAAGGTGTTCAATGAATTTCAAAAGTTCAAAGCATTAGTAGAAAAAGAGTCAAAATGTGCCATAACCACTCTTAGATATGATAATGGAGGTGAATTTTGTTCCAAATAATTCAGCAACTTTTGTGTTGTCATGACATCAAAAAACATACACACCCTACACTCCACAATAGAATGAAGTAGTTGAGAGATGGAACAGTACTATAACAAAGATCGCCAAATGTATGGTGGAGAACATAAGTGTTCCCAAGAGGTTTTGGGTTGAAGCAATATATATTGCAGTTTATTTGCCAAATAGGTCTCCCACACAGGTAGTGAAACACAAGACACCAGAGGAAGCATGGACTGGGAGGAAATTGAAAGTTAGTCATCTTAAGGACTTTAGTTCCATTGCATATGCCTAGATTCTAGGTGAAAAGTGAACCAAGTTAGATCCTAAGAGTAAGAAATTGATGCTTATAGGTTACAATGATAATCATAAAGCCTACGGGTTGATTGATGTTGACACACTTGACTTTCATTAGAAATGTTGTGATTGATGAAGAAGCAAAGCCTTACCAGACATCTCCAAAGTTCCAAATTACCAAAGATAAGCCTATTGTGGCTAAGGATTCAAATGTTCAGCTTCAAGTAGCTCCACCTAAAGGGGGGATTAAGTGCACGAGGAAATAGACCTAGTTTTCATTAATGATAACCTAGATTAGCATCCAAAAGACACAAATACCGGTATCACAAGTCATGATGACAATGCTGATTTAGATGTAGAGACTTCCAAGAGGAAACCAAAGTGACGAGAATGCACCATTGGAGATATCTGAGTAAGTGAATGCGCCACGAGTGTTTGTTGAGGAAAAAGAAAAACTTGAATGGGAAAAGGCTATGGACACTGAACATGAGTCTTATGAAGAATGAGACTTGGGATCTTTCAAATCTTCCACCAAGGAAGAAACCTATTGGCTACAAATGGGTGTACAAGGTCAAGTACAAAGAAAAAGGTACACTTTGACAAGTACAAAGATAGGTTGATCACTAAAAGGTTTTCACAGAGAGAGGCATTGACTACAAGGAGACCTTTGCTCCTACAATAAAGATGAGCACCATCCAATTGGTTCTAGCCATGGCAACTCAATTTGGTTGGAGGATCCATCAAATGAATGTAAAAAGTGCCCTCCTCAATGGAGATTTGGAGTAAGAAGTGTACATGACCCAATCGTAGGGTTTTCAAGTTGCAAGGAAGGAGCATCTTGTATGCAAATTGATGAAAGCTCTTTATGGCCTGAAGCACACACCCAAGGCATGGTACATCAAAATCGAGAAATATTTGGTTGAACAAGGATTACAGCAGAATCCTTCAAATCCAATTTGTACGTCAAAAGCATGGGTAATGATCTCATTCTTCTCATAATATATGTGGATGATATCATTATTACAAGTAGTGAGGCAAGTGTTATTGAACAGATTAAATCTAATATTAAAGCTTTTGATATGACCAATTTAGGCCTCCTACATTATTGTTTAGGTGTAGAAGTTTAGCAAACGGACTGACAAATTCAAAATGACAGATTGCAAAATTTCATTAACCACTGCAAAGAAAGGGTTAAACTTTCAACCAAAACTAACTCAAAGGTAGTTAATGAGTCAGCTTAAAAGAAACTAGTATGGAGCCTTATATATCTTACAGCCACTAGAACTGATTTGGGCTATGCTATGAATTTTGTTTCCAGATTCATGACAGCACCAACTGTAGAACATTGGACTGCAGCAAAGAGGGTGTTAAGATATGTGAAAAGTACACTTAACTTTGGCATTTTGTATAGCAGAAGTAAAGATCCTAGGCTGGTTGGGTTCACAAATTCAGATTGGGCAGCATCTGTTCATGATAGAAAATCCACTTCTAAATATGTTTTCAGCCTTGGCACAAGTGTAATCACATGGACCAACAAGAAACAACAAGCAATAGCTCTCTCCTCGACTTAAGTAGAATATCAAGAAGCAGTAAAAGAACATGTGAGGCAATATGGCTCAAAAGAATGCTTTCAAACATGAGGATGTCTCAAGCAAAGCTTTCACCATTGTTTCTATGACAATCAACAGGTGCTCAAACCTACCAAGCATCCAATCTTCCACAAGCGTAAGAACTACATTGTCACTTCATCAGACAACTTGTAGAAGATGGTCAGTTGTGTTACAGTTTGGTCCTTCAGAAGATCAAAGCACAAACATCCTTACCAAGCCTTTGGGTCCTAACAAATTTATAAAATTTCAGGATAGTAGTTCATAGGACCCATTAAGGGAGGGTATTAAAGTGTTATGATTTATATATAATGGTCAATTAGCTTTTAGGATCGACTTTAGGTTAATTCTTTTTGCTTAATTAATTGTCAATCTTATCCTCTTTGTTGTCACTCTTATCCTCTTTGGATAAAGTGTTTGTAATCTTATATCAGGATGCTTTTGCTCCTTATTTCTCAACTGATTATTTTTTGCAATCTTGGTAATCTTTTTGTGCTATGTATTTGTAATATAACTATGGTATGAACCAAAATCTATAATAAAATGGCTGAAAATAGAATCTATATACTAACTTCGTTTAATCTTGGGAAAGGACCCCGCAATAGAATCCTCACTACTTAATCAAAAAATAATAATTTTTCACTTTTGAAGTTTTAACTGATATGAACAGACCACCATGAGAGCCCATGGACAAGCATCTTCTACACTCGGGGAAAACTCTCAATAGAAGTAGAACACATCTAATTCTCTGACCTGGACTAGTTATAGACTTACCCCATACCAATAGAAGCCTTAAACCACCAAAGATTTTGAATCAGATATCTATATAGATAATATTATATTAAAATATTTTTAACATCCACGAGGCCAAAGAGGGACACCATACCCTGTCATTTTAGCTTCTGAATTGCTGATCTTCTGCTATTTAATTTGATTATTAACTCCTCCATTTCTCAATGCATGTAAATTATACCTAGCCTGACATTAAAAGAAGATGCCTATATATAAAGGTAAGGCGTATAGAACCAATTATATCATATGTACAAGCACATAAACATTTTTTTGCATAAGCACAACCATCCTGTATGTAAAATCAATTAACTTACATATAAACAAACCAATCAGCAATTAGTGAAGCATTTACTTCATCCAATATCACAACATTGTGAAATATTCATAGTTTGATAGTCAAAGAGAGTGTTCTAAACATGCATAAAATGACCAAGAAATTTACCAACCTTTTTAATCAAATTTGGAAACTGAGATTCAAGCTCAGCCATGCGAGCATCACCACCATAGATCTCTCCTGCAGCTATGTAAATTGGCGTGCTTGGTGGATAGCCAAGAGCCCGGAGGAAAATGCCAACCTCCATTGGGGTTAAAGGACACAGGCCCTTAGATCTTTGTTCTGTGGAATTTATCTCCTTGACCTTCCAATAAGGGGTGCTCTCTCTACAGGAATCAGTGTTAACATGAATTAGACTTTATCACCTTTAAAAGTTTCACCAGCTTGAATTATAAACATTTATATTGTTTTTGGTTCTTCCCCTTTGTTGGGACTTTCTAGGATTCTCCTCCTAGAACTTTATTTGTAAACTGGGGTACTCTTGAGCCCATTTGACCCACTTTTGGTCATCCATGGACATTAATATAATTTCTTTCTTTCTTTCTTTAGTCTAAATAACACCCATCTAACCCTAACAAACTATAGAAAAGTGAATAGGATACCTGATAGCTGTTAATTCATCAGCATCAGCAGCTGTCAGACCATGTGTACAGCCACTAAAAGCTAGCATATCTTTCTCATAGCGTAAATGCAAGGCAATGTATGGACCATAAGATCTCATCCTTCTTACTAATAACTGCAGATCATATTGATATTTGCAAACTAATAGAAAATTAGAAGCCTGTTGCAATCATAAAAGCTTGAAAACAGAATGATGAGGTAATGTAACTAGGTTTTAATTTACTTGTCCCATTGCTTCTATGGGTGGGGCAAATCGGAGAGCATCATAGTGCACTCGGCAACGCAGCTTCTGGATGTCTGGGGGTAAGTTATTATTCGCAAGACGAGAATCTGATTTTGCTGCCCGAATCACCTGTAATACGCAATGTTTCAGTTGTGTGAAGGGCATTCTAGAACATAGATTCACTAGATAAAACTAAAGAAACACCATACTTGAGCAGTAAATCTTTTAGTCCATGATGATAACTTAGTAACTTACTCTAAATTCCTGCCACAAAGGAGCTATTTCCTCCTGATAATATTCAACACCAGACCAGCTTCGAAAGTGTTTTACTGCTTTGGTAACTGATGCAAGCTCCTTTGGAAGTTTCTTTACAATTCTGACGTCATTCACCAGAGCATTTATAAAGTACTCCTCATCAAAAACATCAGAAAAATTGCTGCAGGTTGCCCAATATTGCAAATTGTCAGATCAATAGTAGAGATGAAACACAACAATGCTTCATATAAAATGACATCAAAAGCTTTTCAATAAAGACAAAATATCTCACATACCTCGAATCTTGCCAGAATGATTGTTTGTCTAGCTCTGGAATCACTAGTGTGGCATTAATAATTCGTGCCACTGCTACCATGTCACAAATCTGTAATTCAAGCCAACCAATGAAAATTTTGACTTCATAAAGATCTTATGAAAAACATGAATGGTGATATTAAAATCATGTTTGAAAAGTAAAATACAAAAAGTGCTTTGAAGACAAATATCAAAAAATGTATACACTGTTTAACACACATAACTTGATGAAAAAAGATTGGAAAGTTGAAAGTTCCATCCAGTTGTACAAAACATTTACAAGGTTGGGCCAAAACTTTCAGGTACTCCATACAAGAGGACATTCAGCTCTCTCTCTAGTACTGAATTAATCTCATCACTTATGAAGGATATGAATTATAACAGCAAAGCCAATCTTCCTATGAGAATAGAAGATGAAAAAAAATTAAAGTGCAAACACTTACACCAGCTCGCATCTGATTCAATCCTCCATTAGTATGGACCAGTAAGTACCCTTGAGATTGTTCGGGAGCTATAAACAAGAAGCACCCACATTCAGATTAGAAAATCCAGGATTGAAACTCAGATATATTTTTCACTTCTTAGACTCACCTTTATATGATTCACTTGGCTCTACACATGGTTCAAAATTCCGCCTTGGTGGATGCTTCCATAATTTCCCATATCCCGCCAATATATCCATGCCATCCAACTGTCAAGTCTAGAGGAGTGAAAACATGAAAAGATGCAAAACTTTGAGGCACTATCCATGAAAATTCATTTAACCTGGCAATGGGCAACTAGGTGGCGTGGTGACAAATATGGATTCCAGTAAACTTGGAAATGGCCATTCTTTGACCATTTCAAGTCTAAGCATTCATAGAAATAAATCAGATGCAAAGAAGGGTAAAGCACCTTTTCGGAAGGTTGTGACCATCTAGACAAATGTGGAGGACTCAATTCCCTTGTCCAGCTTAATTTGGTACTACTCTGCACTCTAAATTCACCCTGCTGAAAAACAAAACTAAAAGTATCATCAATGTAGTTTTTGCAGTTGAGCCAAAGAAAAAAATACAGCTTTTTACATTGTAAAAGACGTCTATTAACCCTCTTATATGTACCACCGTTCAAAAATTTAACCACCGACTCTGTTACATTGTAAGAACAGAAACTGATAACAGATAAGAGATCCATACTAAAGGCAATTTGAGAGAAAGCATTGACATGATATTTTAAAGTTTTGGGGAAAGGCATGTGGATATTATCATACAAATATTGCTTCTTGTGTATTCAGTATTCACCGATGTAAAAACTTGGATAGAAACAAATTTGTCCTCATATATCTACTCCAAAAATTCCAATTTGTTCTTAAGGTAGCAGCAGGATTGAGAAACACCTCCAGAAAATAGAATGAAAGAGAAAAATATGTTGAAATGTCCTCTATGTGAACTTTGTGAGAAAGAAGTTAAATTCTCCTGTTTATTGCAGGTTTACCAATTTTTCTGTATTGCAGATGCCTGCAGCTAAGAATATTACCAGCATGCATCTTGTCAGCATGATCAGCATTATTATAGTGAATCATGTACATAACCATTATCAGAATGCAAATATAGAACATTTCCTCAGATTTCTCTATGACCTTTAACTCGTTCACAGAAAATAGTCATTGCAGTAATGACTTAGTGTTAAAATACTCCCACATAGTGAAAAACCCCACAAAAATAGCAAATATCTAAACATTAAACATTTCATATCATCCTATTTGCAGGAAACTGGCAGCAGAGAAATTGAATTGCAAGGAAAACTCCAGTAGAGGTAACAAACAGTAAATCCTGCCTCCCTTGAAGTACCTTGGATTTTATTGAGGAAAATCAATCACATAGTTTATGCTAAATTTAGACCCTCCTTCCCTGAGTACACAAATATTGAAGGATTTTCCTTACTAAATACAGTAAAATCAAGTTTCCACTTACACCACAATAAGAACTTCATAATGCAGCATAACATTTACATGCAAGAGATAATCCATATATCCCACATTCTGGTTTTTCATTGTGGGCAATGACAGTGCTGTCTTCAGGACTCTAGCTGTGACTCAAACCTGCGCCAGGGATGGTCAAGTCCCCAGCATTTAAATCAGAATCCTGGTCTTGTTTAATTCATTCAAAAGTGCCATCAGATCTATTTTGAAAGACCTTACATACCTATAAAAAATAGTGAATTTTCTTCCAGTAAATTTTTCATTTCAGCCTATGCCACAACGAAATTGGATTGCACAATATTCTCTGCCAAAAAATAAAAAACAGCAAACACCACCTCCAACCAAATCCAACTTCAGACTTTAACAAGGATATAAAATCAAGAGCATACCTTGGGCTGCAGTTTGGATGGCAGATACCTTACATACCTAAGTACTCTAGTGTTTGAGGCATCCATGCCAAATTTTAAAACATGTCACAATTGTACTCAACCAATAGGAAAAACTAACAAAAAATACAGCAAAACATTTACATCAGAAAAAATCAAAATATCGCAAAGCTAAGCAGCTTCAAAGCTAAATATTTGGGAATAAACTTCAAATAAATCAGAAACCTGATACTTTGGCCTTCCACAAAAAATTTACAATTCAGAAAGCAAGTCAAAATTACGCTTCACCAACCATAAGAACTTATCAAAATGGGACTAAACAAGATATAATAAGAATATCATCAGTCTTCTTTCAAGAATAAGCATTCCTTTGTGTTGAGAGAGCAAGCTTCAAAGACATTTCATGCCTTATATGTTGCAAATTCGATTAAGTAACAAATTTACAAATATTTCCCATTTTCCATGGCACATTAAGTTTTTTCCATATTGGGCTACTTACAGTATTCAATTAGGCAACAAGATTCAATTGCAAAACACTGTCTTAAACTAATACTTAACAGCAGTAAGCCTAAATTGGTATCTAACCTCAAAACTGAAAGAGTTCATAAATATTTCCACAAGCAGATCAAAATTTTCATAACAAAAAATCATTAACAAAGCAAGAAAAAATCAAAATGTCACAAATCTTGCATGACGAACATTTTTAAGTGCATAGGGATCAAGCTGCAATGAATGACATTACATAGCTAGTACGGCAAAAAGATTTCCACTAAAAAAAATCACATCAGCCTACTTGCAGAGGATTTTTAGCAGCAAAGAAATTACACAACAAAATTCTGCCTCCATTGGCATCAAATCTATATTTTGGGCTACAGTGAATGTCAGATATCCTACTGCCCTAAGTAGACAAATATTGGAGCTATTTCCTAACTAAATGATGAAACTAATCACAATTACACTTAACTATGAGTAAGAACTAAAATTCATCAAAACAATCAGATTACAGAAAAACATTTACAAAGAAAGAAATAATCAAACAATAAAAAGTCTTGCTCAATAAATATTTGTATCAAGCTTCAAAAATATTACATGCCTATTAAATTACAAATTCACTTCCCACAGAATGTTCTACACACTTAAGTAAACATGTTGAACACATCACAGCACATTGAATTTTTCATATCAGCCTATGCCCCAAACAAATTGAATTGCAAAAATTTCTCTGCTAAAACTAGTGAACAGCAAAACCCACTTCTGTTGGAATAAAACTTCAGACAATATCAAAGACAGGAAATAAAGACCATATCTTGGGCTAGAGTTTGCAGCATGACAGAAATATACTTCCTTAAGCACTCAAATATAGAAGCATCTCTTAGCTAAATGAAAAAATAAGTCACATTTCACTCAACTAAAGAACTAATTTAGGTTCAGCAAAACATTTGCATAAGGAAAAAATATACAAGATATAAAGAAACTTCTTCTTCAACATTTAAAAGTGCTGACAAATCCAGATTCAAAGACATTAGAAATCTAATAATTTTACCTCCCATAAAAATCTCCAATTACCTAGCTGAATGATAAAACATGTCAAATTTGCATTTTCCTTCTCCCCAGTACTAGAATTGCCAGTGGTTTTGGAGTGATGTCTTGTTCACCTTCCTTAGCTTGTGATTGTTATCGTGTAATGTAAATTACTAGTTTCCAATTACAGACAGCTTACAAACTAAGTGCTATTGTCCTACTGAGTTGAGGAATTCCTTCAGCTATAATACTCTAACAGGCAGCAACAACTAATCAAAATAGAGTCAGAAAAGAAGCAATCAGAATATGGACAAATCTTGGTTGATAAAAATTATATAATGTTGAGGAATCAAGCTTCAAACACATTGCATGCCATGCGTGATGTGTGTAAATTCAGTTTAAGTTATAAGTGCACCTCCCACAAAAAATTGAAAATAATTCCACAAAGTTCCAAATTTCTCATAACAGATTAATTTTTTCCATATCAGCCTATCTACAGGATTCAAAAAGATATTAATTGTGAACAATCGTCTAATAAAAAATAATTAGACAGAAGTAACCCTTGTCTACGTGGTAATTGAACCTCAGACCTGAAAGAGTAAAAAATCTAATTTGGGCAGCAATTCCCTAATGTCTTTCACAAACAAATCAAGTTTCTCATATCAAAAAACATTTGTACAGCAAGACATTTTCCAAATATCACAAATTTTGCTTGACAAACATTTGAAAGTGCTGACAGAGTCAAACCTCAGACCTGAAAGAGTAAAAAATCTAACTGGGGCAGCAATTCCCCAATGTCTTTCACCAACAAATCAAGTTTCTTATATCAAAAAACATTTGTACAGCAAGACATTTTCCAAATATCACAAATTTTGCTTGACAAAAATTTGAAAGTGTCGACAGAATCGACTTTAGAGACATCATATACACCTAGTAGGGTGGATTTAGTTCACACAAAGTTTTCCACAAACAAGTTTAATTTTTCAAATCAGCCTACAGGCAGGATTCAAGCAGCAATGAAGTTAAACTGCAATAAGTCCGTTGTTAATCATGACAAATAGCAAACACTACTTCTGTTGCAATCAAATCTTGGAAATCAGTCGCATATTTGGGTTACAGTTTGAGTGTGAGACATTCTACTTCCACAAGCATAGAAATATTATATTTTTTCATGGCTAAATGATGGAACAAATCATAGTTACACTTAACTAAGAGTAAAATAGCTAGAACAAGGCAAAACAAATCAAGTTAAAGAAAAACATTTACATGGAAAGAAATGTTCAACATAAGGTGAGCCTTGCTTAATAAAAATTGGATCAAGTTTCAAAGACATTGCATACATAATAAGATACAAGATCATGTACGAGAACATTGTCAACAACCTTACATAAATGCGTCAAAACATTTCAGAGGACATTAAATTTTTCATACAGATGGTTTTACATGAATCAAGAAAAACAGAAAATAAATTACCCTAAGTTCTCTGCTAAATAAAACAAAACAGCAAGCACGCAAACCCAGCCTCACAGTAACCCCTGACTTCCAACCTAGATGAAGGAACAGGCCACATTTGTTAATTTTGCAAATATTGCTTGTTGAACACTCCGGTGCTGACAGAACAACGTTCAAAGACATAACAAACCTGATCATTTTACTCCCACAAAAAAATACCCAACTACCTAGCTGCATAACAAAACAAGTAAAATTTGCAATGACCAATTGCAAGAAGTAATCAAAAGTAGGGCAAACATTTATACAAAAATATATGATCAAAATACGGACAAATCTTGCTTGATAATTACTCTAAAGAGCTGAGGAATCAAGCTTCAAAGACACTTCATAAAGCGATGTTTCTGAAAGTTTAAAGGACGTGGAAGAAAAGAGCCACGGCAGCAACAACAACTACGGTAGCGACTTCTGACGCATTGAAGTAGCCAGGTTAGAAACAAAAGTTAAATGTCTATCTGAATGATAGTCTTGACAAGCCTTGCAAATTCCATACCTAGAGGACGTTAAAAGTTGTCGTCCGTCGTGATCGCACACCTAAAGTGTTGCGAATTCACTTCGAGTTGCAAATTTACTTGGCGGAAAAATTTTCCATAAACGTGTTAAATTTCCAGCGAACAAATTGAATTACCAAAAGTAACAGAGCAAAAAGAAACAGTTCTGATTAGCAGAACTAACTACGTTGCAATCGATCCAGGAAGCTCAAAATAGTTGAAAATATACCTTGCGATGCAGTTTGTGTAGGTCGGCGGAAGAGTGACGCGAGCAAAGGACCGAGTGCAGGCCTGGAAAGACATGAATGGAAATCAAGGCCCCCACACTGACCGTTAAAAAGCCGGTGAGCCAAAATAAGCGAACCAAGATCCGCGCGAACCCGGTTCGAACCTTGCCCCGTCGACACTGCTGCGCCCTATGCTGCTGCATACTAATTACGTCTTCTCAAAGCCTTTGGCACTCTCGCAAGGGTTTCAGCTCGCCACTACGGCAGCAACCAAAGAGGGAAAAAAGAAGTAGTTCTGAAGAATAGGGCCAATCGCAGGAGGTCCAAGGTTCGAATCCCAATTATAGTCAGGATATTTCTTTCGCCCCACTAATACGCGGCGTAGAAAAAATTAAACCGGGCGTTAGAACATATAATCTGCGTCCTTGCTCCACTGTCGAGCTAAATGCTCCCTGCGAGCGATTCCAGACTACGCGGCGCGACTTGATTCGAAACAGAATTAATTACCGCATGTTAATGAAGATAAATACCTAAACCTATTTAGTAATGTGGTTCAGACTTTCACACATTTGCTTTAGAAATCGTAGAATAAAATTAAAGAAAGCAACGGCCCTCTTCCTGGACCCACCACTGCCTTCTTCGATACGTGACGCGTAGGGCTATGACGAGTCTCTCTCTCATTTTATATCGTATTCGGCTGCCTCAAAGATTCTATTCAATTCTCTGCTCCCCTGCGTGAAGGTAAAGTCGTCTGGTTTGTTTTTTTCTGCCAAATAACAATCAGTCAAATTCTGTAGACCGCAAATACCTAGGTCGTTGTGAATACCCAGGCGCACTTTTCCGTCTCAAATAATTGGGAAACGAAATTGTAGACTACTAGGCAGGGCTTAAATTTGATGGCCGTATGACCGTATTTAGAGATTTTTGCCGTAGAATACAATCAAAATTTTAAGAAGATTGTATTAGATGAAAGGAGATATTTTGGATAGAGTGTCAAAATTTATATAGAATTATAATGATATATATATTTGATTTATATATAATTTTACTTACACTAAGGTATATCATAATGTTTTAAGGGCACCCTTGAATAGATAACCTTCATTAAAAAATTTGTTGACAGGAAAAATGGACCATCAAATTTAAGCGTAAAAAAGGTTTTGGTTGTCATGTGCCGAAATTTGATGGTCATATAATATTTTTTTCATTTTAGTTTTAGTTGTAAAAATTAATTAAATATTTATATTATTAATTTTTAATAGATTAATTAAAAAATAATAGAATTAGTATATATATCTCATTAATATTCAAAGATATCTAGTTGTTATTTTATAGAGATTATTAGTAAGATATGTATGCTACTAGCATGTACACATGCAATATGTAATATTATTAAAGTTTACATTATAAATATTAAATAACTAGCACTTGTATCTAGTTCAAGGATTACATTCATAGAAAATTATATGTATGTTAATATGTTAGAGAGTGTTTTTGTGCATGGGATGTAAATTCTAGTTGCATGTCGTTGGATTAAACAATTAATAATAAGTGCTAAAATAAATGTATGTTGATATGTTGAGAAAATGTGTTGTGCATGGATGTAGTGCAAATTCTAGTTGCATGTGGCTAAATTAAACAATTAATAATAAGTGTTAAATAAATGTTAATATGTAAGAGAGTATGTGTTTGTTAACTTGAGTTGGGTTTGAGATTATTTAGGCATAAAAAAGGCTTTGGTTGGCATGACACTTATCTACAGGTTGAAATTTCTCATATATGGTATTTTTCACTTTAGTTTTAGTTGTAAAAATTAATTAAATATTCATATTATTAATTTTTAATAGATTAATTAAAAAATAATAGAATTAGCATATATATTTTATTAATAATCTATATAAAATGTGCACATGCAATATATAAGATATTATTAAAGTTTATATTATAAGTATTAAATAACTAGCACTTCATTTAAAGGAGTTTCAAGGATTATGTCATAGAAAACTATATGTATGTTAATATATTAGAGAGTATGTGTTTGTGCATGGATGTGCATGTGGTTGCTAAATAATGGAATGAAATAAATTTAGACAAATCTAGATTTTTTCCTCAAACCAGTAGACCAAGGGCCCATTGACGTCAAATCAATATTTATCTAATTCTTATGTGATAAGTGAGATTTTGGAGGTTTTTACTAGTAGATGAGGTGTGAGACTTGTTTCAAGCTCAAATCTAACTGTGGTTTGCAAGACCTAAGACTTGTTATTAAAAATAGAAAATAAATAAAACTTAATTACATATTTTTTTATTTATGGTTTATTAATATTTTTTATTAAATAATTAATAATTGTGTTTATATAATTTAATTAGAGGTATTGTTCACTTAGGGTTAGGGTTACAGTTAGACTTAGAATTAGTGTTAGTTTTTGGGTTGAGGTTAGTGTTAGAATTACAATTATAATTAGTAATATATTATTTTTATATTATTCATATTATCATTTTATTATTAAGATTATTAATATTATTATTTTATTATTATTTAATATTATTAATATTGTTATATTATGACAAATATTATATTTAGTAGTAGGCTACATATTGTGTGAGATTTGAGTTGGAAAGAAGTCTCACACCTATTGTTGAATTGTGGGAGAACAACTTTCATCTGTTGTTTAATGGTAAAAGCCTCCAAAATCTCACTTATCACAAAAAAGTTAGATAAATATTGATTTGACAATTGAATGGGAATATTTGACTTCCATTTGCATTGTTTTTTGTCAATTTGATGGAGAAAGTTAGATAAATATTGATTGGACAATTGGATGGGAACATTCTATTTCCATTTGCATTGTTTTTTGTCAATTTGATGGCAACTTCTTGTTTTCATTTGCATTGTTTTATGTTTTAAATTTCTAGATTATTTAGCATTTATTATTAATTATTTAATTTGGCCACATGCAACTAGAATTTGCATGCAAAACACGTACTCTCTAACACAAATATTTTATATGGGCGTAATCCTTGAACCTCATGAATGTAAGTGCTAGTATTATATTCTTATTATTTAATATTATTATTATATCACGTAGAGAAGGAATTTTTTGTATCTATAATATTTTTATGAAAGCTTCTTATAAAATTGTAATCATAACTAAAATTGAACCCTAATTGAGGGATTAATTGAACCCTGACTTGATGTTACTTTAAATCCAATATAACAATAAACCTAATTGAACCCTTGTCCTAACCATAACCATAACCCTAACTGTAATCATATATGTAATTGTAACTCTTATTTTACCATAATTCTAACCATGATTGTAAGTTTAACTTAATGCTAATCCTAACATAACTATATTATTAATATTAGTATTTTATTATTATATTATTAATATTATTATATATTTTTTATTATATTATTGTTGCTCTTCAAATATAATTTAATTTTTTTTAAAGTGAACATTTAAATATTTGACTTTAAAAATTGTAAATATAATTGGTTAAGAAGTTTGGGTTGTTAGGAGAGAAAAAAAAAACTATTTTTTTACATTTTTTTAAGAATGATTTTTCTTATAAAGTCATTTCATTAAATATTTCTAAAATAAATAAATGTTACTTAATTTTACATTTTGTTTAAATGGTTTTTCACTTTTACTTGGATATATATATATTAAATAAAGTGATTTTTCTAGACAAATACATAATTTTTTATATTTATGTATGTAATTTTTTTATTTTAATTAGAGAAAATATCACAAAAATTTAAACTAAGTCTTTCTAGTTGATTTTACACAATTAAAATAAAAAATTTAATTAATCTTAAACTATTTGACATTGCCACTTTTTTTATTTTCTAAATTTTATTAACTTTAAAACATACATAAATACAAATAAGAATTAAAATAAAATAATTATAATTATTATAATTATTAATTAAATTATAGTTATAATCCTACTATTATTAATTATTATAATCTTAGAAGCATTATAATTAGGATTTGGATTAGAATTAAGAATAAGATAAAAATTATGGTTAGAACTATTCAAAAATTAAAATAAAATATTGCTAATAAAAACCATTGAAATATGATTAACAGATATAATGCTCCAAAATCTTATTCGTCTGAAATCAAATAGCATTCTCAAAGGAGATATGCGCACACCACTTGAAATAACAAAGATTGAATGCAAAATCTACAAACTTGCAAGGAAGGATTAATAACCTCAATAAATCAAATTATATCAAATTTTACAATAACTCAAAATAAAATTACAATCTAATTTTTTAACAAGCCCATTGTTCTACTCAAAATAATTTTCAATTTTTTTAACCACAAGTGAAATAATTCATGATGCCATCACATAGCAATAAAAAAATTTCTTTAAAACAAAGATATCATGCACATTTGAAATAACTCTATTCCAAACTTCCATTGCATTACATTGTGATATAGCAATAATTCATCTTTCACATTTCATTCAATGAAATTATGTTACAATCTTTCCAAAGGAATGATTTCGTAAACAAGATACAAAATATATTTTCCATCTTTTCATAGAAATAGATACAAGATACATACCTAGTTCATCTAAGCTCCATTGGCACTAGAAATACAAATGATCCAGGAAATCCCCTTTCAAATATTGGCTCACCAACTGAGAGGAGAAGCATCACTCAAGCGTTTTTCCACCATCCACGTACTAATTGTAGTCCCTCGCACATCTAGCACATATGGTAAGATGGCCCTACCCTTCGACAAAGAGTTTGGTCTGAAAACCTCAAAATAATAGCCAACCCTAAGTTGGTGTTGTTTCTTGCATAACTAGAACTTTACCATACAACTCATTTATGTTCTACATGTATGAAAATCTTGAATTAGCATGAAAATAAGGTAACACAGTGAATTGACAGTGTAACTAGTGGTGAATTACACCACTTAAAGTATTCATCACCCAGTATTCATCACCCCTGTTTCGGAATGGACACCACATGCTCATCCACCATTCTAGCTCAATTTGTTAAGACCATTCATATTCTATGCATAGGCAATTCCCTCCATTGGATAATCTTTAACCCCAGGAACAACCTATATACACTAAGTTTACTATGACTCATCAAATAGGTAATTTCTATGCATAAGCTATTCCTTAATAATCTTTAATCTCAGAATTAACCCAATGAACTCCCCATGGCTCTCTTGTGAATATCTTCATAACAAATAACTTCATAATCTAAAGTATAGCTATTTAAGCTTCATTTTATCATAGAATAAATACTCATCATTAAATGACTCCAATTAGGAATATATCACATCAATAAATGATTCAAAAGTATATCCTCATCAATAAATGACCTTAGTTCAAAGGTATGACCTCAACAATAAATGGCCTCAATCAATAGGATAATCATATCAATAAAATGACTTCATGTCAAGAGTATAAAACGACCAACTTAGTAGGACAATCCCACCTATGGCTCCAATCAAATAGTAATTCATAAATTCAAGTGATCAACTTAATCACATAGGTTAACCTCACCCTTAGTTTTCCCTAATCCCAAGATAATACTAGTAATCAATGGTCAATCTGATTATGTAGGTTAATATCGCATATGTGCTTCAAACAAGGATCAAATAAACATCCCAACCATGTAGGTTATTCTCAACCTAGGGATTCAATCAATACTTAAGTAAGGCAATGATCTAATGATCATTCTAGAATAGACTAACAACATGGTTCGCATGATGTCACATCTTATCAACGATGACATATATTTCATACCATTACTATTATTGTGTTGTTAGCCTTATTATTCCCAAGGTTTTCCTATTATAAGCTAACAAATCCAAGTCATCTCAAGACATTTTTATGTTCTATATTTCTCATTTTACACTTCCTACCATAGTATAGACTACTACATAAGGTCTAAGTAGAAACACATCATATAAAATTTCATATAGGGTATATAAAATCATTAACCTAATAGTTAGGTTCCATCAAAGCTAGTAATATCCAAGAACATTCAAGCATCACATAAATATTCCAAAGTCAAACAAAGCATAAGGGAGTATGATACAACATGCCAATAAGTACAAAGCTCCAAATTGATCTAGTTGGTTTCCAATCCTAGCCTCTTCAGCATCTTGTATCTTGACATCAAATCATTTCCAATCTTCCCAAATACTCTTACAAAATCTCTCACTAAAACTCTTGCAAATATCTCTCTAAAACTCAGGATAAACATAGCAACTTTCAAAAAATAATAGTAGAGTGCAAATATGCGTCCCTTTGAGGTAAAAATGCCTCTATTTATACACAAAAACTAGCATCTATAGGCTAGAAACAAGGTAAATGAATTGACACCTCTCAGCTTATATGATTCGACTCAGCTTGGTAGATAAAAGGTGGCAAATTTCAAACTTAAGCCTCAGCAAAATAGCACAACAGATCGCTTCATTCATGGACAACAAGAATGCATTTCGGATATGCAAGGTAAATATCAAATAGGTCGACTCTATTCATGCTAGTTGACTTATTCTCCAATTTTCTTTGGTTTCCATCGTTGGACAAAGCTCATAAAATCGACTTCTAAAGGTATACAATCACTCATAACTTGGTGCCACCTAAACTTCTTGTGTGTTGTTGGTGTTTGCAAATTAAAGACCAAGTCAAAGCTTTTTAAATGCATTTCAAATTGCCTTAAATACTTATTGAGTATTTCTTACCACTTTTTACTGAAACTATGGTTGCTTTAATCTCCACACACCCTATTCTACTCTATATATAGTATTTGTTGTGTTAACTATGCTTGTATTGCCTTGATTTGTTGTGCCTTATCCTTATTTCATGTGTTGCCATGACGCTACCCTTGATGGCTTTATACAACATTAAACTATAAGCAATGCTCATAGCGTTGTCAAGGTAAATCATTCACGGTTTAAAAGCTTCATGTGCAGCGTTTACATATTACACTTTATGCATTATACATGTGCCATGCACATATTACTATAATTACGCGTAATGCAAAGTGTACTCCATGTGCTTATATACTATATATACGCTATGATAATAATCAAAACTATTATACTTTATATAATGTATAATATATATAGGTATATATATATATATATATGTATGTAGACACTTACAATTGTCCTGAATGATATTGCACACTTGAATCTAATTACTAACACCATTTCGTCCTAAATTCACCCCCTTTTCACATTAACTTTCATCTTCTTTAATTGAATAATGCAAATTATTTAAATTAAACACCTTCAAGGTACCAGCTTAATTTCTTCCATAGGGGCAACAATGGGGCATCCGAAAAATTGGGAATTTTTTGAATTTTTGATCTGTTAAGCAACATTAATCTGAAAAGTGTCAGTCTTTGAACCAATGTAATAGGTAGCTCACTTCAAAGAGGAGCAAAATGTAGACACTTAAAATTGCCTTGAATGATATTGCACACTTGAATTTGATTACTAACACTATTCTGTCCTAAATTCACCTTCTTTTTAACCATTTAATTGAATAATCTTCATTGTTTAATTAAATGCATCAATTTCTCTTATTAATCAAATGATCATCATTATTAGGTTAATTCACCCCCTTTTCACTTTAACTTTTCATCTTGTTTAATCGAATAATGCAATTTTTTCGAATTAAACACCAAGTTCAAGGTACTAGCTTAATTCCTTCCATTGGGGCAACAGTGGGGCATCTAAAAAATTAGGAATTTTTTGAATTTTTGATCTATAAAGTAGCATTAATCAGAAAAGCATCAACCTTTGAACCAATGTAACAAGTACCTCACTTCAAAGAGGGGAAAAATGTAGACACTTAAAATTGTCCTAACTGATATTGCACACTTGAATCTGATTACTAACACCATTTTGTCCTAAATTCACCTTCTTTTCGACTATTTAATTGAATAATCTTCATTATTTAATTAAATGCATCAATTTCTCCTATTATTCAAATAGTCATTATTATTAGGTTAATTCACCCCCTTTCACACTAACGTTTCATTTGGTTTGATTGGATAATGCAAATTATTTAAATTAAACCCCTTTATGTCCTCTCATTTAATTAAATAATCTAAATTATTGAACTAAATGTCACTTAACCCCCTTTTCTCATTAAATAAATTAATTATTTATTTGATAATCCTAAATTCCTCTAATTTGCACAATTAAAACTTTGTTTTAATTATCAAATTACTAATTTTCCCTCACCCATCCACTTGCATGGGAATATTCCCTTGGAATATTCTTTCATTTGAACTCAAAAAAGGAATCTAACAACTTTGAAAGTGTGTTTGTTTGAATCATTGTGATCCATTGATTGAATCTTTGATCTATGTGATCTTGCATTCTCGTTCATTGATGAGAATCCTTGATCCATGTCTTCACCTCTGATTGCATCTTAACCCTTGATTGATCAAATCAATCTTGACCCTTGATTCACCATTTTCTCCTATAAATACCTCACATTTTGGAGAGAAATGGTTCCACTTCCATCAAAGCAAAGTTATGCTACATTTTTTAATACTATCTTTATTCATCTTGCATCCATTATTAGCTTTCTCATCCATCTTTAGCATAGTTTCATCAATATTAGCTTTTTTTTCATCAATGGAATTTGATTAAACGCCCATTTTATCAAAGGGATTAGGAAAGGGTTGTCATTCTATATTCTTTATTCAAGGGGTAAATGCTTTTGAACCGAAGCTATGAACCAGAATACAACCATTCAACAATACCACCCCAATGGGGTTTGAACCTTGGTGGCAAGAACAACAATGCCACCATTATTTACCAACACACAATGCCAATACCGGCGGGTTGTCATTCTATATCAATGCAACATCAATCCCCCAATGGGATAGGGTTTGAAGCATTTAGATAGGTTTCATTCATGCATTTCTTTATTGTTTTTTTAAATGGCTTATTTGTTAATGGTTTTCAAACATCTCATTGGATTGTAGGTTAGTTAGTTAAATATTGCTTAAATTTGTATGGATTTGGTGTATTTAGCTATTACTATGACTACAATCACAATATATAATATATATAGATATTTACATATACATATGTATAGCATAACGTGCCTATACATATATGTATATATATATACTCATAAACTCACAAGTTCATTAAATGCATCATTCGATATTTGAATGTTTTGGTGAATGAACAAGACAACTAAGAGGGGGGTAAATCAGTTGTATCTAATCAAAACATCAAAAAACATCAGCAGTAATTAGATCCACATGCATTCATTAAACCTTTATTCTATTATAATGTTTAATCATGAAATGCATATAACAAAAATTGAAATAACAACACCATACACAAGAGAACACCAAATTTATGTGGAAAAACCAATGAGAGAAAAACCATGGTGAGGATTAGCTCACAATATAAGTAATTGCAAAATCAGTACAAAGGGTCTCACTACCAAAATAGGACACACAGCCAGGGCTCATTGCCACAAAAAGAAATATAAGAAGATAGAAGAGAAATGTTATACAAAGAACACTTTCTCAATGCAACAAGGAATCCACCACAATGCTCCAACACTTTCGTAGCCTTGCTTGAATGATTTCATATGCCTTCAGCTTACTGCCTTCAAGAATCCTAACATTTGAAATTTGCACTGCTCTGCTCAAATTCGCATCACACACAACACTTGCATCGATCTCGCATCTATCTTGCTTCACACTTCTTTCTCACCCAACTCACAACAACTCTACTCTTATTTATATCAACCTCAACCTTAAACATCTTCTCCAAGGTCAACATTTTATCTGTTGTATTTACAAATTCAAATTAGTTAGACACCTAAATATTCCTGCGATGGATAAGAATGAGAGGGGACCAAAACAACACTTAACCGAGACCAAAAATTAAGTCCCACATGCCACACTACGAGTCCATTAATACTTGACATATTTGAATGTAGTGTAGACACCAAGTTGGTCGTTACCCATAAAAACACATTTAAACATTAAGTACACACTTCTAAAACTTTTGATACTCCTAACCTCACAAAAAAGAGAACAACACCATCAACTCTCCTTCAAAACTACAATTCTTGAAAAGCAACTGTGGAGAAATGTGGAGCAAATACATTTCTCCTTGACACCTCTGTACAACACTGCAAAACCAATTCTCATACCGTTAAACACAACTTCCTCTTATCAACAATCCAAAACCCAAATTTTTGAAAATAGAAACCTTTGACAACCTCAAACAACATACTAAATCTACATTGTCATACTATCAATATAGAAGAAATGTGGAGCACAATCCAAAGCACATTCTAAGCACTCACACAACACTATTTTCTTTGTTTATCAAAATTTCTCAAAAGAACTTTGAAATCAAGTATTGAATATATCATCTCAACTCATTACTTTGAATTCCAAATCATCTCCAAATACTACAACAAAAAGATAGCTCCATGTACTCACAACACTTCCTCAATATCTCAACTACACATGCACAACCTGCAACAACCTGTTTTCCTCTTCTTCTCAATTTTCTCAATATCCTCGACATTTTCTTCATGCAACAACATAGTTGACATCAATGACAACACCAATCAGTAGACATCCTATTGATATCAATGACAACACCATACTTGCAACATGTTTAAACTCATATTATCATAATTCATGAATTGATAATGCATGTGTATATATATGTATAGGCATGAATTTTCACCCCCCTTTCAAGTTCCCCTTTTACACCCTTCACCTTAGAAAATTCAAACCCAACAATGCAATTCCACATCCTCCGTCTGTACTCCATCATGGGGGAATTTTTGTTAGGGACACGCGCGCGAGGTATGGACGTTTGCACATCGTGTTGTCATCTTAACAAGATTCCTGCCTCTGGAATATACAAAGGCATTATGCTCGCCATTGGGGTCGAAGTGTAACGTATCTACACCCTTCGACTGACCTTTGAACGATTCTTTCCCTCCCAAATTCACCTAAAATGACTATCTCTCATTCTTATTCATTCCTCTAGACATTATTGGATTGCTTCTTCATAATTCACACATTTACTTGCTACTTGCTACACTATCGACACTTTCATTCCAACATCACAACATTCTTCACATCTACCATAGAAGCTGCAACTTGGTGTCTTGCGAGACTTCCTTTGACGTCGCTATGGCCATGTTGACTTTTCCACATTTGTAGACTTGCATTCCTCTCTCATTGGCCTGAGTGCTTCTAGTTGAGGCTAGTATCATTTGTATACCATTGCATTGTTGTTGGATTTGAGTAGCATAGTGCTTCTTGTAGTATTTGGTTTATTTTCCTTTCCAACATAGTTTCTATATTGCTTTTTTATACTCTATCTATCTAGCTATATGTGGAGGTGGAAACACCGAAATGGGGGTTTGACTGTGGCAAGCCCCAAAATAGTCCTAATATTTTTCCCCACTTTGTTGTGTGTAGGTGCTTGTTTGTGTGAAGCTTGCGGGAGAACTAGACCTTTCATAAGTTGAACTCCTACCCTTTTTGTCCTTGTCATTTCGTATAATATCTCTCTTAATATTTCAGTTATTATGTCATTTCTTGCTTTTGTTATCACCTCAAACTTCAGTAGCTAAGTTGTTAGTAGGGTTTTAGTACCTCTGACTGTCCTTTTTCACTATTTGTCCATACGGACAATAGCGCGCCTATGAGATGCCAGTGCACTGTGATGTCATCCATGTTGCACGATGTTGTCCTTTGGCAAAGAGTTGATGAAGTCACAGTTTAGGTTCCATAAACTTGCTCGCTTAGTCCAAACATAGCTTTCAGGTCAGTAGATTGATAGAAGTATTAAGAGTGCTCTTCATTCTTTACCTTTAACATCAAACACTATCCTAACACTTGTCCAACTTGAGGTAGATTACGACAACCTTCAACTCTCAACTCTCTGTGACCTAGAGCCATTGAGTGGTCAGTCCCCCTCTACATTTTGGTGAACCTGATGTGAACAACGTCTATCCATTCCTTTGTGTTGAAACTCTATCTCTCACACTCAAAAATTTCATAGACTTGGGTGTTGTGGGGTTTTATGAGCATCACAACCTAGTCTACAACCTTTGGGTACGTTGTTATAAGTCTGCGAAAATTATAAATGGATATGACGAAGGTCACTATCGTCTTTACCACAGGCTTTACTACAGGTCATTTTTCTCAAGAGGAGGTTTTGATAGTCAAGATGGGTTTCGTTGACAAAACCACTCATGTACCCACTCCTCCAACATCCCCTACAACCTTGTCTGTGGATGAGGATGAAGCTATACACATTCCTTTAAAACACCTTATGGCATTAGACAAAAGATTGTTGGATCTTGGGAATCATTTGGAGAAGGTACCAAATATGGTAAGAGTTGCTAGGCTTGTTAATGAGGTGAGATACATGTTAGAAAAAGATCAGACATACATAGAATTCTTACGCGACCTTGAACCGATCTAATTGAAGCATACATCCCTTCATATAACACTAGATCAGGCACTACCCGAGAGAATGTGCTCGATGCCTATGAGAGACAAATAGGTGTCTCAATGCCTATAACATTCGTATGCATGGGCGAAACATGCCCTTCGATCAACATTTCCTCTGCTCCTCAAACATCCCACACAATAAAGGAAAATATAATACCCCTTGGCTTTAGCTTTACTCCTCTTGGCGCCCCTAGTGGTGGGAGATCTAGTGGAATGGGTGGTGGTGGTTTTGGTAGTGGTGGTGGTGTTGGCTGTGGTGTCGGTGGCGGTCATAATGATGGCTTTGGTGATGGTCACAGTAGCGGTGGCTCCGGTGGGGGCCACAGTGGTGGTCACAGTGGAGGCTCTAGTGGGGGCTTGGAGGTGGGCACGATGGAAACTCTGGTGGTGGCTCTACTGGTCCTACATTTTCTAATGACCCTATTTTAAATGCCTTGCTTCAAAACATGGGTCATATGTAAAACCAATTAGCACACCTATCCCAGGCTTCTGCTCAACCCATCTTCCAGCCTTTCTTTCGACAAAGCCCCTTATTTGTAGCAATCTTAAACTCTCCTTTCCCTCTAGGAATGGAGATTCCTAAGTTTAAGAAATATGGTGGTAAAGGGGATCCTCAAACACACGTATCCACTTTTAACACATTGTGCATGAATTTCTTTCACCACAATGCTCTGATGGCTAAACTTTTTCCTTGATCCATCTACCACATATGGTAAGACGGCCCTACCCTTCGACGAAGAGTTTGGTCTGAAAACCTCAAGATAATAGCCAACCCTAAGTTGGTGTTGTGTCCTCCATAACTAGAACTTTACCATACAACTCATCTATGTTCTACATGTATGAAAATCTCAAACTAGCATGAAAATAAGGTAACATAATGAATTGACAATGTAACCAATGGAGAATTGCACCACTTTGGCCAGAGTATTCATCACCCTTGTTTCATAATGGACATCACACGCTCATCCACCATTCTAGCTCGATTTGGTAAGACCATTCATATTCTATGCATAGGCAATTCCCTCCATTGGATAATCTTTAACCCCAAGAACAACCTATATACACTAAGTTTAATATGACTCATCAAATAGGTAATTTCTATGCATAATCTATTCCCTTCATTAGATAATCTTTAACCCCGAGATTAACCCAATGAACTCCCATGGCTCTAACTTACGAATATCTTCATAACAAATAACTTCATAATCTAAAGTATAGTTATCTAAGCTTCATTTTTATCATAGAATAAATACTCATCATTAAATGACTCTAATTAGGAATATATTACATCAATAAATGATTCAAAAGTATATCCTCATCAATAAATGACCTTAGTTCAAAGGTATGACCTCAACAATAAATGGCCTCGATCAAAAGGATAATCATATCAATAAAACGACTTCATGTCAAGAGTATAAAATGACCAACTTAGTTATGGCTCCAATCAAATAATAATTCATAAATTCAAGTGATCAACTTAATCACATAGGTTAACCTCACCCTTAGTTTTCCCTAATCTCAGGATAATACTAGCAATCAATGGTCAATCTGATTAGGTAGGTTAATCTCACCTATGTGCTTCAAAGAAGGATGAAATAAACATCCCAACCATGTAGGTTATTGTCAACCTAGGGATTCAATCCAATTCTGGAATACCATCAAAGGTTGTGTCTATAGCCCTAGGTCCAACTAGGATGAATAGAGTTATTGAGCCATATGGCTTGAGAGAAAGGCCATCATGTGTATGGATGGTAGGCTTTGTTTTTTTCGTACTCCTTCTGCAATGAATTCAAGCATAATGTCTCCTCTGTAATGACATTCACTCAGCCCATAGGGTCAACTAAGACCCATGTTGCAATGTTGCCATTGAGAAGAGCGAGAATATAGAGGGGAGAGGGCTTGTTATTCAAGGGCATGTGGATTTCGAGGTGAATGTCACATCTAGCAAGCCAGTCACAGGTTGCAGGGAAGGAGTAATTGTGACTATGTTGACATATGCTGAGGGCTGAGTGGTAGAATCAGAGGGGTCAATAATTAAGTTAGCAGAATGAGACGAAAACGGGTTGGTATATATTTACAACTCGCTATTGCCTTTTGCCACCGATTTATTCACATTTTGTTTTGTCCCATCAAGATGAATAGTACCGTCTTCGATGTGGTCATGTATCTCATGACATAGGCACATACAACATTTGGTATCGTGTATGTTAACTTGATGGTACTGATAGATGGCATTTGTATCATACCAATCACGATAAGGTTCCTTAAGAGGTCTGGGGTTCTCCAAGGTTATGATCTTATCCTTTAGTAACTTCTGCAAGATGGAAGAATAAGATTCCACTAACTTTGTGAACTTTATGTTGCGTCTGAGGCCATTATCATTTGTCGTGGCTACTACATTCACAATAACTTTACCTTTTCCCAAGATGGATATGATAGATTTACCTTCTAAATGAGAGCGCAAGGAGGATCCCCAAACTGAACTACCATTTTTTGATATTCTTGTAATGCAACACATAGGTGCAAAAAGGAAGTGTATCTCATAAGGGAATTTTTTTTTTTGCCAAGGTCTCTACAGGTTACCTATGAACACCTTTTGCATGTCAAAATCGGGTAGTGGGTACGAGATCTATGAAAAGAGCGCTTGATATCGTGCTATGAAATTAGTTATCTTCTCATTATCCCCTTGCTTGCATCAAACGACATTTGAAAAGGTCATCTTCGGTCCAATGTTGGCTTGGAACTGTTGGAGAAACTGATTTACAGGTTGGTCAAATGAGAAAATAGAGTTGTTGAGCAAAGAACAGTACCACTTGAGTGTTGTATCTTTAAGAGATTGAGGAAACAATTTTTCCATCAACACATTGTGATGGAAGAAATCTATGCACATGGCATTAAAGGCAGACACATGTGTTTATGGGTCCCCTTTACCGCCATATTTCTTAAATTTGGGAATTTCCATTCCTTGTGAGAAGGGAGTACTTAGGATTGCTATTGACAATGGTCTATTTTAGAAGAAGGGTTGAAAGATAGGTTGGGTAGAGGCCTGGGAGAGACTCTCTAGCTAGTTTTGCATACGACCCATGTTCTGAAGTAGGGTGTTCAAAATAGGGTCAATAGATGACAAAGGACTAGTGGAACCTCCAGAACCATTGCCACCAGAACCACCCTTGGAACCACCTCCGAAGCCACTATTGTGACCCCCGTTAGAGCCATCTCCACTATCAAGGTCGCCTCCATGGCCTCCACCAAAGCTACCTCCACCAATGCCACCTCTGCTACCAAGGCCACTACCACCCACTGCACTTAAGCCTCCGTCGCCAGGGGTGGTAGGAGGGGTGAAGTTGAACCCAAGGGGTGTTTTACTCACCTTGATAGTGCGAGGCCCTTGAGAAGCAGAAGATACACTGATCGAGGGCCCTAATTCAATCATGTTCATGGATGTAGTGGGCATTGAAACACCTTTTTTCTTTTTTTTCATAAGCATTGAGCACTTATCCTTGAGTGGTACCCAATCTAGGCCTATATGAAGGGACATAAGCTTTGGTTAGATCAGTGAGGCTGCATAGAAATTCTACACCTGTTTGATCTTTTCCTAGTAAATGGCTCACCTCGTTTGCAAGCCTAGCTTTCTCTAAGTGATTTACAAGGTCTATTAATCTGTTATTTAATGTCATAAGATTTTTTGCAGGAATATGCACCACATCATCCTCATCTACGGATGAATCCATAGGGGATGTAGAAGGAGTGGGAACATGAGTGGTCTCTTCCGTGAAACCCATCTCGTCAACATAGTTTATAGGAAAACCAGTGGTAAACTCATTAGCTAAACTAATGGAAAAGTTGGGGGAAAAATTGGAAGTGACCTTCATCTTTTTCATCGGTAAGTGTCACATGCTTCTCCTAACAACATACCCAGAAGTTGTGATGCACATAAACCTTCACAACACTTAGGGTTACAACAATCATGAGGCACGAGGGAAAAGTCACAAACAAATGGGTAGATGTTCACGTCAAGTTCACCAAAAATGTAAGAGAGGGGGACCAACCATGTCAAGCCTCCAGGTCACAGATATTCGGGAGTGGAGGGCTGCCCTAACTTACTTCACTGTAAAGGGATGAGGATCGAGAATGAAGAGCACTATGAAGTATTTTTGTCACTCTATAGACCCGAAGTTCAAGTTTAGGCTAGGCGAGCTAATTTTTGGATTTGGTAATGCACTTTAGACAGCTCTTTGTTTTAGGATGACAACGCGGTTCTAGGATGATAGCAAGGCGTGCTAGTGTCTCTCTGGTGCACTGGCGTCTGTACGACCATAAAATAGGAAGTATAGTAAAATCTATCAAGAAACCTACTAACATCCTAGCTAGTTGATTCTGACAAGAAAAGTAGGATGAGAAAGTATAGAAAATAAAGACGGGGATGATAAAGCAAGTAGATAAAGGCTAGGGTGACAAAGATAATCCCACAAAAGCGCCTATTCGCCAGCCAGCTCCACGCACACACTCACCTACACACAAAAAAGAAGGGAAAATTGTTGGGGTAGTATAGGGGCCTGCCTCAATCAAACCCCCGCTTTGGTGTTTCCACCTCCATAGATAGCCATAAAGCAACAAAGTAGAATATGTGATAAAGAAGATAAAGGAAGTACAATGAACACTACAAAAGACAAATGCTACTCTATCAAATTACAAAGCAGAGGAGTGAAGCGTTACCACCTCCACCCAAAAGCTCACTAGCTAATGGAGGGAGAAAGCAAGCTATAAACTTGGCAAAGTCACCACTGCTGCAACCATGGTGAAGGGAGGTCTCACAAGACTCCAAGCTTGCAACGTCTATGATGGCCTCACACTTGCAATGTGGAGTTGATGGAGTGTTGCTACTACTACAATGCTCACAATGAAATGTTGGAATGTTGGAGAATGTGCTTAAGAATGTGAAGAGATGAAGTGACTGAATGTGTAGAGTGAATGAATTTTTGTTAGGAGGAATGAATGCAAAATGGATGTATTTAAATACTAAAATGAGTGGGAAGGATCCATTTTTGGGTCGATTGGTCGACAAAGAAGCGTTACAAATCATCCCCAATCAGGAGTGTAACATTCCTACAGATTTAGAGGCGGGAATCTTTCCATGATGGTAGCGCGTCGCGTAGATGTCTGCATGCCACACTTGTGTCCATGACAAATATTCTCTCACTGACACACAAAACAGATGCCAAGTGGATAGAAGGAATACCAAAAGACACATGTTGCTTCTTTCCAAGCACCCACTTGGAGAATCCCAACAATCTCATTTGTCCACTTCACTTGTATTTTACTATTTCATTTTAGGCATCCACATGTGGGCAAAACATAATTTAATATTCATGTCCATAAGTCACCTTTATTGTTGCTAGTGGAACCTATCACCCCTTATGAATGTATTACAAACAATGTTGAGAATATTTATTACAAAATATTTCCCCAATATACCCTAAGTGCTCAAGGACACTTACATGACATTTTCTACAGTCATGGCATCTGTAACCTTCATTCTTTGTTTCTATATATTCCAAGCCTTTTCTCCTTGGCCAAAAATCTCCCAAAATGAAGATAATTGTTCCTTTTATACTCCATACCTTAGGAAGTTGAATCGTTGCAAAAATATAAGTGTAGATGCAAACCAAAAATCTACAAGCTTCAAATGACCCCCAAATTCCTGCAAGGTGCATATATAGATTAATTTTTACAAATATCTTATAGATGCAAGCCAAAGCTCTGCAAGTGCAAATGCAAACAAAAAATTTGCAATCACCAACTTAATCACACAATTTCATTTTAAGTTTAGTTCACTAAGGTTTATCTAGAAATGTCAATGGCCACAAAAACCCCGCAAACATCCAGTTGCATTTAAAACTCTCACAAGAGATCGATGAGGTCATAGTTTTTGCAATGTCCAAATGCACAAGTGTTTCCCACAAAAGGTAGATGACCAATGAAAGTCCACAATTCATACCAAGTGACATCATCATCACATCATGTTTACATCATCTTTTGGAAAGTCACCTTAGATCCTATTGATGTCATGCTTGTATCATGCTGACGTCATCACCCTACTAATGTCATCATCGAAACTTTTCATCTGAACCAGTTCATAATGCACAAAGGTGTAGTTCACTTGCAACATTCCACAAGTCTAGATACAAATAAAAAAACTGTAAGGTTGAATGCAAACCAAGAGCCCACAAATGTTTCAAATGGATGTGAAATCTCCACAAGGTCAAATGATGTCACATTTCTTAAAAACCACCTGGATGTCGAATTCCCACAAGGTGGAAAATTCATTAGAATAGGTTTCAAACATAATGTGCAGATCACTTGTAATTTCTCGCAAGTGTCGATGGCAACAAAAAACCCACAAAAACATCTTGATGCATATGGACTCCCCACAAAAGGTAGAGAATAGGTACCTTGCGTTACTTTTCTTCCAACATTTGGTAGGAACAAATCCTTTATTCATCTACCAAATTTTTTATGTTCTTTTCTCTCAATTTATTCATCTTTGTCCACCATATCCCGAACTTCTAGACTGCAAAGTACTTTCCACATTCTCCTTCCTCTTGTGGGCTTCAACCCACCAAAATTCGTCCACCTCCACCCAATTATTCTTTCCTTCTCTTCTCTTGTAAGATTTTTCCCACCATAAACCGACCACCTCCACCAAATTCCACTCTCATCTTCCTCATTTGTGAGCATTAGTCCACCATGATCCGTTCTCCTCCACCAAGAATCTTTTCCTCCCTTTCCTCCTTCTATGGGATTAAACCCACTACTCTTCATCCACCTCCACCAATAAATTTTCATCCACTTCTCACTCTCCATTACACTTGCAATATAGATAAAGTGAATTAATGAGGAATGAATGAAGGTCTCCTTGCAATATAGATAAAGTGAATTAACGTATTAAGAAGAGCATCCGTGCAATTTTATTCTAAATTACTTGTATGGAGAATTTATTTCGCATTTACTACGCTTTGACTCCTAAAATGGTTTCTGCCCAATGTTATCCTATTCAACTATTTTTTATGTGCACTGGAATTGTACACCCGTGACTTCCGTCTCGCATACGTTGACGTTAAGACAAATAATGAGGAAGTACGAGAGTTCTTTCACACCGTGGCCAGCTAATACTTTTCTCTAAAATATTACAGAGAAAAACAAACATGTCTGTTATTTGCTGTCTCACTTCATCGTAATATTTGGCTGTTTATTTGGGGCACCTACTCTCACAAGGAATAATTGAGATGTATGGTTTGTTCTTATAGTAAATAAATAAATAATCGTAAGTGCTGATTCTAACATTGCTTAAATTCTTTCATCTTTTTTTTTAAGAAGAATTACAATTCAAGGCTTTATTTCACAGCCTTCCAATCAACTCAGATATTTAAAGCCATTCATCTATAATGACAAAAATATATTATTTGATTTCTGCATTATCATTTTTAAGATATATAAAATTTAGTAATCATGAATCTTTACAATGTATGTCAAGGATTATGAAATATTATGTCTTTAATCATTGTTCTTCTTGAGAGGGAGATATGTTTGAAAGTTAGTGATGCAAACAAATTAATCATAGTTGTCTACCAAAAGTTTTACAATTCAATGTAATGGATTATGAAAGTATTATGTCTTTAATTACGAATCTTGTCTTTTTCTTCACATGCATACAAAAATTAATAATTGTAGATATTTTATTGTTTAGTTTAAAAATACTTTTATTATGTAATTTTTCAAAAACGATTTAGAGAGTTTATTTTAATAATATAAATAACAATAATATTATAAGTATACTGCATTATTAATGTAAAACATGTAATTTGAAAGCCATTTTTATATATAGCTAGTACATATCTTATTATAGTGCTTACTTGTAATGGCAATATTTATGTTTTCTTATTTTGATATTTTTTTACTATGAAAATTGTGTAGAGGTGAAGTTTAAGGCATAATTAATGTTTTAGAATTTTTTTAGTTTTCTTCTTATGCAAGAAATTGAGAAAATTTATTTTTTCAATTGATCCAAGTATTTTTTCTTTGAAATATTTTCAAACTTTTAATTAGTAAAAATAAAATAAAAATTCCTCCAATAACAAATCAAGTGTTTGGTAAAAACTAAATATTAACTTGTGCCTTAGATAATTCAATTTCTCTTTTATATTAACTTGTGCATCATCAACTTGTTGCATTTCTTTGTGATCTTTATAATAATTTGCATCCTTTCTTTTGGATTAATTTTTATTTTATGTTTTATAACTATTTTTTGTGTCATGTATATATTATAATACATAATGGCTTTTTTGGGTTTTGTGTTTCCCAACCCTCTCACCCCTCTTCTATTTCTTTCAAGTCTACTTATCATCTTTCATTTTTCTATCTTTTTGCTATTCATCCTGATGATGGATCATGGAGTATGATCCGAAATGTTGATGTAAAAATATGCACACAATTTATCTAGAATTTTTGAAGCCAGCTATCATGAACTGTGGAAACAAAATGCTATTAATAAAAACTAAATAGTTTGTAATGTTATGGCAATAGGATGGCATTAAAGTAATAACAATTAAAGTAAATATTTCGTCCGATCACAAATCAAGTGTTTGACAAAAATTAAATAGTTTGTAATGTTATGACAATAGGATAGCATTAAAGTAAAAACTAGTAGCTTGAAAAGGAATACTTTTAAGCCAAGCAGTGAAACTACAACTGCTCAATGTCTCATTGCAAAATATTCCAGTCTATTACATTTCCCTCTTTAATATTTCGTCCTTTTATTGTTGAAAAGATTAAATTGATCCAAAGAATATTCTTGTGGTTAGGAATGGAGGAAAGAAACAAGATGGCCCTTGTTGGATGAGAAAAAATTTATGCTCCAAAGAAGAATGGCGGTTTAGGTATTCGAAGGCTAAAGCTCTTTAGCAAAGTCTTGGTTGCAAAAATGGGATGGTACCTATTGGAAGGAGCAAAATATTGGGTCATGATCCTAAGAGCAAAGTACTTGAGAAACAAAGAACAAGGTTGTTTCTTTGGGATGATGAGCTTCCTTATGGTTCTCTTTTGGAATAATTTGCTTAAAATTAGAGGAACTTTGAAACTATGAGCTAATAAGAGAACATGGAATGGACAAGCTACTAATTTCTAGGAAGATGCTTGGACAAAAAGTATACCCTTATCTTCAAATAAAAATCTCCTACAGATCAAACACACATTGATAAGAGCTCTTGGAAAACAGGTCACCAACTACATCAATTGGGATGGTTTGAAGCCTTGATAAACTAATTTTAGAAATTATCTTAATGGAGCTATCCTCAAAGGAGAGAAACAACATAATTGGGAAGCAACATTGCATTCTTCATTGCAATAGGTTGGTGTTAAGCTCAATTATTTTCAAAAGATAGAAAATATGAATGGATTTGGACCAAAAAATCATATGGAAACATTGTAGTTAAATTTATTTACGAAGTTTTGGAAAGGGTGAATTTCATTGGAACAAGGTATGGATTAAAAACTTGATACCCAAAGTGAACATTTTTTGATTAGTAGTAGCCCATGACAAGATTCTCACTACAAAAAATTAAAAAAAAAGAGGTTTCCAATTTTTTAATAAATGTTTTTTATGCAATGAAGTCGAGGAAACAATAATGCATTTGTTGTTTCAATGTTCCTACTCTTGTGAGGCTTGGTATTTTTTCCTTGCTAACTATTAAGAAAATGTGTCTCAACCTTGCAAAATTACATATGGTATTGTTGATACATAAGGTACTATTTAGTTGACGACGACAGGGGGGTGTGGGGGGGATCCTCCCCACGAGGGGTCCAGGGGGATCATCCCCCCGACTGGGGTCTAGGGGCAGTGCGCCCTAGTGGGGGCTTGGGGGCAACACCTTCGAAAGGAAATTTTTATTTTTATTTTATTATTGTAAATTTGGATCGTTCATCATTATGTCTCATATTTGACAACCGATATTTTATTAGCTTGACTTGCCCTAGAAGGAAACCCTATTTTACGAGGGTGTTGTATTATGGTTGTGTATTGTGAGAGTTTAATAGCGGTTGTGTTGTCTCTAGATCTTTGAGTTGGGATACTCTTGTGAGAAGCTTGCTCTGCAAGTATATTGTAATCTTTGTGATTTCTGAATAATCTATTGGGCGGCTTTTGGAGTGTGGGGTTTTTCTCCCAAAAGGGTTTTCCCTATGTAAATCATTGTGTTGCAGTATGAATGATATTTGTGTTTATTTCTATTTAAGTTTCTATAACTGTTAAAGATCTGTAAATTTTTTGCATTACTCTTCTCTCAAGATTAGTGTAGGAAGTTGTTTCGCTACCTTAGCTTCCTTACACTAACCTCATGGCTGAATGGGTTTTCCCACCCTCTATAAAGTTGTTCATGGATTGCTAGAATGAATGTCCTTATTCCCACAACATCATTGTTGATCTATGGAGACAAGTTCCCCCTTTTATTGCCTGGGGTTTGTGGAAGGAGCAAAATTATAGAATATTCAGGGATACTGCCAAAAATGACAAAGATCTTTTCATGGCTATCAGAAATCATATTCAAGAAGGCATAAATGTGGGGAGATATGCCCCTTCTAAGTATATGCCCTCATATAAAGAAATACAAATAAAGAAGTCATGGGGAATAACATAAGACTTAACCAACTGCAATTGGGTTGAACAACTAATAAGAAAAACTATAATTTGGTCCCCTCCAGAAGTAGATTGGATTAAATGCAACTTTGATGGTTGCTCCAAGGGGAATCTTGGAAGGGTAGGAGTCAGGGGAGTAATAAGAGATCATCAAGGAATTTTTTATAGAAGGATATGGCAATGGCTTGGGAATTGCTTCAAATAATATTTCAGAGGCTAGAAATGCGTGGGCTAGTATAAACCGACTAAAGGATAAAGGTTATGTAAAGATGATAATTGAAGGAGATTCCAAATTAATTATTGATAACTTATAGGGAGTTGTTGATGTTCCTTGGGAATTGAAAGACATCATGGATGAATGTTAAGAGAACTCTCAATACCTTTCAACATTATAAAATTTTCCACGTGTACAGAGAACCTGTAACATGGCAGTGAACGCTATGGAAAATGAAGATCTAAGTCAGAATGGGTGGTCCTATTGGGATTTCTTGTTACTGTCAAGTCACATAAAAAAAAATTATAAAAGAGAAATTTGTCTCCATGTATAATCCTATACAAAACAATGATAGCCAACCTTTACATGGATGATCTTTTATTATGCTCTAATGACAAAAAAATCAAGGAAAGGTTAAAGAGGTAAAGATCATCTTGTTAATGATGATCTGGGACATTATGGTATGTGTGGGGATGAAGAACTTGAATGATTGCACTAGTACTATTTGAAGATGAAGATTAACATGTGGAAAGAAAACTTTAGTGTTTTTCTAAGAATTGTTCCTAAGGGGTGAAAATTTAAAATAATTGAAAGACGAACATTACCTGCTCAAAATATTTTCAAAAATATTTTTATTGCCAATCGAAAAGGCATCTTTGTATCGACCTCTGCTTGTAAATTCGTGTGAGCTATAAACTAGTCAAAATTTTATTTTTATGACCTGATATTCATCATTCCCGATAAGGGCTAGAGAGGCATGCATGAGATCTTTTCTTGTGATTTGCCTGAATCTCTGACTATTATAATTCTTGATAGCTAGTTTAAGTCGATGCTCTCCCAAATGTAAACTTCAAGTGTAACCCTCAATGTTGAAGACTCACTTTTCTTATGACCTCAGTGTCAGATGATACTAGCTTAGCAAACAACTAGTTGTTGTTGTGAAAAGACCGTTTAATTAGTGAGGATACTATGGGGTGCCTAGGAAGAGGACCAAACCGAGTAATCGTGATTCCCTCAAAAAAATGTGAAATTATGGGGTCTCTTTGAAAGAGTGGGTTTCACCCCATTCTTTGAAGCTATGGAGGGGTACAACGAAGCCCTAAGCTACAAGTTTTCTAACTCTTGGAGTGATGGGGAAGTGAAAATTGGAGAGCTCAAATTCATTGTTAATGCTAAATTAATTGCTCAAGCCATGAGATTGCCTTATGAAGGAAAGAAGATTGTCAAAAAGAGTATAGGAAATTACCAAGAATACATTGACAATTTTTTTGTGGATAAAGAAAAAGTGAAGAGATTCTGGAATGACTACTCCAGACTAAAGCTTCTGATACCCTACCATATTGTAAGTTTGTTTGTGATGAAATATTTTACTCTTGAAGGTCATTTTCAGTCAGTTCATGGCTATCACTTTCCTATCCTAAATCACGTCCACCGCCTAGAGAAAATTAACCTTCCTTTCTCCAATTCTTTAATTAACCAATTTTTTTCCAATTCTCCCAACTTGCACAAAGAATGTTCCCCTTCTCAAATTCAAATTCTTCCCTCCAACTTGAAATATCTCCAACATGTCTCCATGAATTAAGGGATATTGTTGAGTCTTTCATAGATTATGAACCCTTGATTAATCCTTGATCCACACCTCAATGAATTATGAACCATTGATTAATTCATTGATCCACACTCACCTCCTTAATCTTCTCTCACCCATTGATTACCATTTTCAATCCTGACCATTGATCAAAATTCCTAAAATCTATAAATACCAAGTCTTTCCAACACCAAATCATTCAAAATCCTTCTAAGTGATCTATATTTAAAGAGCTACAAATAATTTGCACTTTACTCTCAACTACATATTTTACCCCGATCCAACAGAATTACGTGGTTATGAATCTTAACCATTGAAGTTACAACAAATAGAGTTCACTTATACTTTACCTAGATTCAAGAGACATAAACTAATCACTTAAATTTCATAATTAGAAAAACTCAATGAATCAAAATATTGACGAGAATGATAAACAAAAGAGAAGAATAGAGAGATCACACTTGATAATGGAGTTCGCTCAATTTGAGCTACGTCTCCGGGTCTGCTTCTCAATGTTGGACCGCTTTATTAATGATGCCAAGCTTTAACATGCCTTTTTACATCATCCAAGCTTCAAAACCCTATTCAAAATTTCTCACAATCTCTCTCACTATTACAATTTTGGTGTCTAATATCACCTTGTAATTCTTCTCCTCCAAAATTCTCACACTGGAATTATTTCTCCAAGTAAACTTTTAAAAAAAATTAAGAACCTACACCCCCTTTTTATACATAAAATATGCTATATGGGGTGTAACCTCCATATTTAATAAATAACTCCCCATGAACAAATAAAACAATAACCCTCTTAAACAAAATAACTCCCTTTTAACAAAATGCCCTCTTTTACAATTCATTTATAACCTCCCTTTAACATAAAAATCTTTCACCAGTTATTTTAAGCCCCTTAAAATATCATAATTCGTTGAAATATGAGAAAGGTGGTTAAAGGGGTTAATTTATTGAAATATTAGTTTACGGGCTTTATTTCTCTCCTTGTTTTATTGGCAACACAAGAGGATTTTAAGGGATAAAATCCCACCAAATCCTCTCTTTCTTTTTTTTAATTTTTTTTTAAACCATATGTTTTTTTCTTTAACAAATATGGTTTAATCCATATTTTTTTCCACTTATTTGGTCCATGTCATTGCCAACTCACTAGTCCTACCATGTCATCTGCAACGTGTCTTGCAAAGTGTCAATTTCTGGTGATGCCACGTCACCACTTTGACCAAGTTTGACCACAACTTTGATTGGTCATAACTTCCACATACGAACTCAAATTTGGTTTGTTCAAAATGCGCCAGAAAGCTCTCAACAAGATCTACATGATGGAACTTGAATAGAAATGTTCTATGATCATTAATTTTTCTATTTGAACAGCTTTGACCACATGTTGACCAAATTTGATCGAGCATATCTCTCGCATACGGTTTCCTTTTGATGTGATTCAAGTTGCGTCAAGACTGTGTCGATGAACTCTTCAATCTTAGACCACTTTCGTCTGATTCTGAGATTGTGAAATTTCTGAGGTTTCTGGATCATTCCTCCCCATTGAGAAGCTTTTAGACCTCCAAAAGTCTATTTTTACATACAATTGAAGTGAGGGCAATTTCGCCTCACTTGTCCAGTATCATCTGTCCTTCCTTTTTGGAACCTATACTTCTAACTCATCATAACAACAATCAAAACTACACTGATATTGTTAAGTACATTAGCCATATACACATCCACATTCAGTGTTGCCGCTACCAACCATACATTGCTAAAAAGTAGAAGGCTGAATAACAAAATTGAATTTGTGGACGAGAAAAAGAATGTACCAACATCATGCTTGTCTTTCATAACTGGAACAACCTTAGAATTAGATATGCTTTTATGCAATGACACTTCTTGTGGTACAAAAATAAGTGTCAAATTATTACTTGCATTAACTACCCTTTTCAATTATCCCATTGTCACAAAAGATTTATCAGTCTTAATTGAATGAGAATGCACAATGTATTCAATTCCTTAAACAAGTGATACTGATTATGTTCCCTGTAGAAGATTGCTTTTCTATCATATATGTATAGGCTACCCAACACAATCCCACAGATATCAAGTGGAACCACATCAAATTCAACCTCATCTATAAACTTAGATGTTATTGCAAATCTTAAATTGCATTGCTTAGTTACTCGCAATCTGTTATCATTGCACACCCAACCTAATGGATAAGGTTTCTTATGTGGCTTTTTTTTCAGTCCCAATTGTTTAACAACTTCTTTTGAAATTAGATTAACTTGGGAACCACTATCTATAAGTGCACCAATCTTAGTGTTCTTGAAAATCACCCTTATATGAAACAATTCACATCTTTTTCTATCTTTAGGAACAACACAACTTTTAGAAGTAGAAGCACATAAAACATCAGTGGAAGAATCATTACCAACAAAATCTTTACCTTTCAAACCCACAACTGTTATCTTTGTTTCATCATCAAAATTCGATCCAAGATCCTGAATGATAGCTGCGGCCTTTTGATTTCCTTTACAATCCTTAAACCACTTTGGTTTCAATTCCAGATGCTATTTTCAACACTTTGCATCTTCATGCCCTTTCTTTTGACAATGTGAACAAGTAGGCTTTTCACCTTCCTCTTTCTTCACAATAGTTGCTTTCCTTTCCTTACCCTTCTTATTGCCTTTAGTTGGAGGAACAAATTCCTTCTTTGAACTGAAACTTATGCTCCTTTCACTTGCTTCAATATGGGTTGCTTGTACACACACTTCATCAAATTTAGATGGATTAAACATCAGGATTGTATGCTTCAAATGTGAATGTAAACGACTTATATACTTTAATAAAGTTTCTTGTGTATAAAGAGGAATTCCAAGAGTAAGTGCTTTCTTCCTAAACACCTGTGTATATTCTTGCACACTTTGTCCTTTATCTTGCCTTAATGATTGCCAATTCATCATTGCTTTTTGCATGTGCCCTAATGGATAAAATTGTTTTTTAAGTGCAACTATAAACTCAAACCAAGAAGAAATGATTTTATCGTGCGTAGCAAGATCATCTTGAATCTTACTCTCCCACCAAACCAATGCAGTGCCTCCCATTCTAATGGTAGCTAGCTGGATTTTGGAAGAATCATCCAAGATCTGTTGAACCCTGCAATACACTTCGATCTGCTTAAGCCAGTTATCCAATTTTTTTGCATCCAATTCATCGTTATATATAGGCAACTCAAATTTAACATCCAGTTTTAACAAAGGTGTTTGCACAGGTTGTTTCTTTTGAGAAGAGTTAGCCGAAGAAGAAGAAGAGGATGAAGATGAAGAAGATGAGGAAGACGGGGATGGAGGTTCTTTCAATGAGGATTCAACTTCCTTCTTCTTTCTGTCCTTGTCTTCCTTTCTCTTCTTTCATTCTTGCCTCTCTTGGAAAAGAACTTCCACCATTGACTTCATTTCGAGAAATTCTTTCTGGAAATTTTTCTCATCAAGCTCTGTAGAACTTTGTTCATCTTCCATCTCTGCTCGTGAAAAATTCCTTCATTTTTCGATCTTGGGATTAAACTCTTCAAGTGCACCTTCTCCTTGTTTCAGTTTAAAATTGGTTAACATTCACCACTTGCAATTTTCCTGTTAAACTGCTTTGATACCAACTTGATCTGTATTTAAAGAGCTATAAATATTTTTCACTTTACTCGCAACTATAGATTTTACCCCAATCCAGCAGAATTATGTGGTTATGAATCTTAACCATTGAAATTGCAACAAATAGAGTTCACTTATACTTTACCCAAATTCAAGAGACATAAACTAATCACTTAAATTTTGTAATTAGAAAACTCAATGAATCAAAATACTGACGAGAATGATAAACATAAGAGAAGAATAGAGAGATCACACTTGATAATGGAGTTCGCTCAATTTGAGCTACGTCTCTGGGTCCGCTTCTCAATGTTGGACCGCTTTATTAATGACACCAAGCTTTAACATGCCTTTTTACATCATCCAAGCTTCAAAACCCTATACAAAATTTCTCACAATCTCTCTCACTATTACAATTTTGGTGTCTAATATCACCTTGTAATTCTTCTCCTCCAAAATTCTCACACTTGAATTATTTCTCCAAGTAAACTTTTTTGAAAAATTAAGAACCTACACTCCCTTTTTATACATAAAATATGCTATATTGGGTGTAACCTCCATATTTAATAAATAACTCCCCATGAACAAATAAAACAATAACCCTCTTAAATAAAATAACTCCCTTTTAACAAAATACCCTCTTTTACAATTCATTTATAACCTCCCCTTAACATAAAAATCTTTAACCAATTATTTTAAGCCCCTTAAAATATCATAATTTGTTGAAATATGAGAAAGGTGGTTAAAGGGGTTAATTTGTTGAAATATAAGTTTATGGGGTTTATTTCTTTCCTTGTTTTATGGGCAACACAAGAGGATTTTAAGGGATAAAATCCCACCAAATCCTCTCATTCTTTTTAAATTATTATTTTTAAACCATACGTTTTTTCCTTTAACAAATATGGTTTAATCCATATTTTTTTTCCACTTATTTGGTCCATGTCATTGCCAACTCACTAGTCCTGCCACGTCATCTGCCACGTGTCTTGCCACATGTCAATTTCTGGTGATTCCACGTCACCACTTTGACCAAGTTTGATCACAACTTTGACTAGTCATAACTTCCACATATAGACTCAGATTTGGTATGTTCAAAATGCGCCAGAAAGCTCTCAACAAGATCTACATGATGGAACTTGAATAGAAATGTTCCATGATCATTAATTTTCTGTTTGACCAGATTTGACCACGTGTTGACCAAATTTGACTGAGTATATCTCTCGCATATGGTCTCCTTTTGACGTGATTCAAGTTGCGTCAGGACCGTGTCAATGAGCTCTTCAATCTTAGACCACTTTCATCTGATTCTGAGACTGTGAAATTTTTGAGGTTTCTGGATCCTTCTAGATCACTAAGCATCCTTGCTCTCTAGAATTCTTGACTCATTTCTTGAGAAATTGTAGAGATTATCTTGTGAACCAATCATCTTCAATCAAGATTTTGCAACATGGATAATGTATAAAACTGAGCAATCCACATCCGCATCATAATCATGCATCAATCCATAATGGGATCGAGAGTTTTGCACATTAGTTTAGACTCAATGGCTTTAAATTTTATCTGTAATGTTCTTTATTGGGTATTTTAATGTTGTTAATTGAATTTCATTGAGTATGACTTCTATTTGATCATTATATTGTTTGATTTTAGTTCAATTATGTTGTTTTTTGATCATCTAAGCTAACCATACATTCATTTAATATATAAATGGATGTTATGCACAAAGGTATATAAGACCAAGGTGACAATATATCTAGTGCATGAAATATCAAAAGCAAATAGAAAACAATAGGATTCCCTAGACTTGTAAGGAATTTGACAGTCTTGGTAGGTCTAGATGGGATAGTCAATAGATACAAAGAGGATTTATCATTACATGTCAAGTTGTTTAACCTTGGTGGGTCTTGTGAGTAAATAACTAATAGACATACAGAGTTCCCAACACATCTCAAGGTGTTTAACCTTGGTGGGTCTTGTAAGAGAACAACCGACAAATAGGAAGAGGATGTTCCTACACATCACAAGGAATTACACCTTGGTGGTTCTTGTGAGGGAAAAATCAACAAAGATGATACACATAAATGATAGACTATACCCAAATATATACCAATCAAAGCACACCATGATATATAATGAACATGAAAACTGCAAGTAGGCATCATATGGGTCAAGAGATAAATCAAAGAAATAAAATATCAACTGTCAACTTGGAAATAACAATGCTACCTCTTTCCAATCTACTAAAAGGATAAATAGATGAGGATTATACCTAATTTTGAGAAGGATGCATCCCACAATGGCAAGTGATGGATGAAGTAGGGAAGCTTCACAATAGAAAATGATTGGAAAACTACATGTCATCAAGGTTGATTTTGAGTTCATAATTATTTCACATGGTGCTTGCAAGTAGGTTTTCACCATGGTACTTCTCCAAGGTGCCACAAGAAGTTGTTTTCACCATAAGATGATTTTTCTCTTTAATATTTTAATTTTTGAACTCTTTTTGTTGGATTGGGATATTCCTTGAATTAAATATGAAATTTCTTGAGGGACCTAATGTTCATGGGTTCATCAAGTTCTTGACCCTTAGGGGTTTCCAAATGATAAGCATCTGATCCATATTTAGTGATGATAACATATGGTCCCAACCAATTAGGTTTAAACTTACCTTTCTTGTCTCGATCTTTAAGATTTTTCTTATTTTCATTGAGAATTAAATCACCAATTTCCAAAATCACAAGATTTTATCTTTCTATTATAGTTGTAATGAAGATGATTGTGGTATGACTATAAGTGATTTAGGGTGTTGAGGTTCCCTTCATACAAAATTTCTATCTCATGCAATAGTGCAACTCAATACTCATCATCAATGTGATTATGCAAGGAGTCACTTAATGATGGGAGTTTGATCTCAATCGGTAAGATGGCCTTAAATTCAAAGACTAGGAAATACAAATTCACACTAATGGGTGTGTGATTTCTAGTGTGATAGGCCCATATGGTGAATTAATTTGTAGATTCTAGTTATGTCCAACTTTCTTGATATATTTCTTAAGGATTTTTAGTAGGGTTTTATTGGATTCTCACACTTTTGACTATTACTTTATGGGTAATAGGGAGTGGGCTAGAGATGTTGGATGTGGAAACATTAACAAAGTGTGTGGACTTTATGAATCTTGAAGGATTTACCATTGTTAGTGACAATGGAATAGTGGATTTTGTAGCAATAGATGATGTAGAGGAGGATGAACTTGGATATTTTCTAGCCTAATATGAGGGGGTAGCTCTCACCCACTTTGTAAAATACTTAGTGGTGATGATAATGGATTTGTGACCACTAGAGGAGGGTAGGTGGGTCTTTCCAACACAATTGAGGCCTCATTATGAAAATTCCCAAGGATTAATGATGGGTTGCAATTCATGTGATGTGTGAATCATATCTCCATGTTGCTATCAATATAACTATTTCTTAATATACTAGCATATATCTTGTTACATAGTGGGCCAATAATAGTATATTATTAAGATACTTTTGGATAAGATCATGTCATTAGTGTGGGAACCATAGATAACATCATGAAAATATTTCAACACAAGAGAAGCCTATTCCAAGTTTGGGAATTTTAGTAGGGTACTATCAAACTCCTTTGATATAATGTACCATTGAGGATTGTGATGCATGTTGAGTGGTGGGTGAATGTTTAGCATTGGGTATATGATATGTTTGATGGTAGGATGTGATTGTGGAGGTAAGTGTACATGTCGTGATACCAAGGGGGAGTTGGGACCAACAAGTTCATAGATAAGCTTATATTAAAGGATATCATATGTAGGTACCAAAATTATTTTGACCAAACATTCACAGTGATGATTGCCTTGTGGCATGTCTAGTAGGGAGCTGGTAGTAGCCATGATGTCTACTACTTTGTTACTTAATCATGGTACTTGTTCAATTTGGATGGTGGTAACATACTCCTTGAAATTATCAACTATCCTTTTATAGGGACCTATTTTTCATCTTTCATTTGATACTCATTATTAACTTTATTTAATGATAAGCTGGGAATATTCGTAGACTAAAAGATGTTAAATATTTCATTGGACTTGTATTTAGAGACCTTTGATTAAGACCTTGTACTCTTCTATATTGTTTTTGCATAGGAAACCCATTTTTAAAGCTTTATCTTATGATAAGTTGGGAATCTTTGTAGACCAAAAGATGTTGAATATTCCATTGGACTTCTATTTAGAGAGCTTTGATTATTGTAATTTTCTATATTGTTTGTGCATGGGAAACCCATTTTGGAAGCTTTGTGGAGAAAAAATCATGATTTTGGTTAGACTTGATATTCTATTGGTGTAGGATCCATCAAAGTATAGTTTCCAAGTTGTTAACTCATCCAAAGTGAATATAGACTCATTAGAAAAGTCTATGATTAATGGATGAATATCAATCAGTGGTGCTTCTAATAGTTGATCTACTATGACCTATCCTTTGATTGATTTTTTATCCACATATTCAATGTCAAATTCACTTAGTAGCATGACCCATTTTACCATGCAACATGTGATTGATGTCCTCGAGAGAAGATACTTTAATGGTTAAATTTTTCATATGATCTTTATTTTGTGACTTAACACATGTGCAATGTCATAACTTTTGAGAGCTAAAAATGACAACTAGGCATACACATTCCATTGGGGTGTAATTAAGCTCATGGCTCGCAATAATCCTACTGATGTAGTAGATAGATTTTTCATGGAATTTTGCATCATATTGTGCTAGTACTGCCCCTAGGGAGATTGATGTTATAGATATGTAGAGTAAAAGTGGCTCTCCTTAGGTTCCATGAGGATTTGTGGTGATGATAGGTATTCTTTGATTTTGTTGAAGGCTAACTGATAAGATTCATCCCAATGAAATGTGTTTCATTTTTTGAGTGACTAGGAGAATGGTCAACATTTGTCTACAAGATATGTAATAAACCTTTGGAAAGCCTAAAGCTTTCCCTAAAGACTACATAATTGTTTGAGATTCCTTAGATGTGGAATTTTATGATGGTAGTGAATTTGACTTTCATGCCTCATTGGGAGATAATGAAGCTGGGGAGTTTCCCTAATGTAACACCAAAGACATAATTTTTTAGATTGAGTTGCACATTGTACTCTCTTAAGTGCTCAAAAACATGCATAAGAACCTATAGATGACCCTCTCTTGTATATTTTTCCAAAATATCATCTACACAATCTTCCATTATGTCATGTAGCATGTCATGGAAAATGAAAGTAATTACTCTTTGATAGGCCACCTTAGCATTATTTAGCTTGAATTCAATAACTTAATAAAATAATACACACTAAGGAGTGGTAAAATATATTTTACATCAAGATCTTTAGGGGTGATCTAAATTTGGTTGTATTTAGAAAACTCATTGATGAGTTAGAGAAAATTGTGCCCCATTATGAGGTTGATGATTATGTCTATGTTGGGAAGTGGAAAATCATCTTTGGGACACACTTAAATATTAAAGTATCTAAAATATGTACAAATTTTGATACCTACTAGTTTCTTACTAAAAAGGAAAATATTTAAAATCCGTTCAATATAGTAGAATGGAAGAATAAATCCAACCTCCAATAATTTCCGAAGCTCTTCTTTGACTAGCAGAGCAATCATCAAATGCAACTTGTGGAGTTTTGGTTTGATTGGTTTGGAATTTGGATACACCACAAGATGATGCATGGGTTGGAAATATTACATCATTCCCATATTTGTTGGTTTGTTAGTGTGTCTTAGGATACATATAATAGTCATTGATAGTTTGTTTTAAAATTTGTTATTACCCATAAATATTTATTATGGTTTGTTAGGAATTATTTATTCCTTGAATAAGAACATGGTTATAGAACTCTCCTATAAATTAGGTTATGAAACTCCTATAAGAATGTAATGTATATGATTGAATGTAGAGGAGAGAAATATAATATTATTTATGTGCTTAATCTAGTCATGGTTTCTCTCATGGTATTAGAGTGATTATAAAATCTTGGACCATCCATTTTTAGCTGTGTGTATAGTGTCAATGATAGGTTGTAAACTTTATAATAGGTGTGTTGTGATATATATGTGGATTTTGTAGTGTGGTCGTGGATTTTTTTGATTAGGAAAAGCAAGTTTTGAAGGAGCCTTGAAACCCTTTACAATGAAGAAAAGCTGCAAAAAAGACTAAAGCACTAGGCCCTGCAACCCACAAAAAATAGAAAGTTGACTAAAGATAAAACAAGAGAACTAGTCAATAGCCCATCAGCAAAACATCAACAACAAGGCTAACTAACAAAAAACAACAACAAAACTATAGCATTTTATCAAGAACATTGGTCGAGGCCATATTTTCAACAATGATCGCCTCGTGCATCTTGACGACATCCTTCAGCTCCTCAAACGAAATGACAACCCTTCTCTTTGTCTTGCTTCTTGTCCTCAAGCATGAACCAACATCCAAATTCTTGTCCACATTAGGGCCAATATCCTCAATCTTCTCCTCCAAATTCATGCGGTTAACTTTCTCAATGGCCTTCTCATGTTCTCCTAGATCCAAAGACTTACCAGTCCACTAAATAAAGCTTTCTCATTTAAAATAGAGACCCTTAGCACTAGATTTAAAATATTTGTTACTAATACTAACAACAATCTGCAAATCATCACTAATCTTGTTGACTCTTTCCTCCATCTTAACAAAAATCTCCTCAATAATCTTTTAGACAACCATTTCCAAGGAGGTTATCCTATCCTTATGACTTTTACCAAGTCTATCAACATCAACAACAAGTTTGTCATGAATTACATTCATTGTCTTAACCTTACCTTTGATCAACCACTCCTTTTGGCTACCATGCACTAACGCAACATAGACATCTTGCCAGTTTTTAAGTTGGACGTTGAGCTCCTTCACTTATGAGAAAAGCCACTTCGCAAGTGAAAGAAAATTGCGAGTACCGTCCTCTATCATTCTACAAAATAGATCCATATTAATTTCATCCCAATTGACCAGTGGCACAACATGAGAACCAACATTATCGATAGGATCCTCCCAAGCCCCCTTTTTGTCCTCCAAATCCTCCTCAATAGGGGAATCCTCTACTTTAATAACCTCCACTTTCACACGGTGCTTATCAAGCATATTTTCCAAGTCTACCAGAATTTCAAGCCGCTCTGCCTTCACACCACTCCCCTTAACCTACTCAACACCACTAGGAGAATCTAAATTAGCCTAGTTAGGGCCAACCTCCTTGGAACACACTAAACATACCCTCCATAGGGTGCTCGAAACCCTCAAGGCCAACACCTAGGACATGTTTAACATCAGGAATAAGGGACTTCTCCACATCTCTCAAAATTCCATCACCTGGGCCATGTTTGACATCAGGAACAGAGGAATTCTCCACGACTCTCGAATCATCCACTTTCTGCTTGATAGAGCGCTTCTCTTTCCTGGGGTATTTTTTCTTTCCATTCACATTCTTCTTCACCAAAGGCACCACGAATTCCTTCATTTCATTATCAGTTTCATAACCCTTTGACCAGGATTCAGAATCCTCAGAAACATCAACAGACTTACTCTCCTCCTCTGATGGTTCCTCATAACTGAAATCATCTTCTTTAGAATCCCCTTCCCACTCCTTTTCCAACTCACTAGTTTCATATCCAATATTTTTTCCACCCTTTTTATGAGCTGGGGTCTTTGGAGAAACATGAACCATTTTCAAATTAATGTGCTCAAAGATTAGATTCATAAGGCCTTCATGGAGAATAGCCTTCCTAGGGTTCTTCCTATGATCCTCGATACTTGTTTCCATAGAAAGAAGGAGGTAAAAAGGAAATGAAAGCAGAGAGTTATAGCGAAAGTGATTCAAAAGCATGAAGTGATAACCATAGATAACAAAATACTTTCCCTCCAGAGTGAAAAATTGCATTAAGGCCAGAGCAATGTCCCTCCAAAGCAGCTTAATAGATTGCAAGCATACTCACCACTACCAATAAACTTAAGCTTCCTCTTTTCAGCGCCTTTGAAGAAATTGGTTAAGGCTGTCTTGGCCATAACCATATCTTTGTAAAATTTCCTTCCCTTAAAAGGGAGACTAGTAACCTCAGTGATGAAATCCTCATTTATGTTAAAATCCGCACCCTTATAGCGCAAAACCTTGTTGTTCCACCCACTAACAAAATCCTCCATCACTTCAAGGTTTAGACCATGGAGCTTCAATAGATAGGGGAAAACACCACCCTTCTCTAGATGCTCCCAAAAATTTTTATTGTTGCTAAACTCCTCACAAGAACTCGACTCCACTTTGCAATGAGCACCTCCCATGGCGGCATGTAACAAACAACACTCCACCTAGTTCTTGATTTTCTACAAAGGAAAAATTAGGCAAACAAACCACAAGGCAAAGCAAAAGATACCCAAAAAGCGCGAGAGCCTACCAAACCAAGTATTTCCATGCCTTAACTCCCAGTCCATAATCTCATGAACATTTAAAAAATAATTATTACAAGAGCATGCACTGAACTCGATGTGCAAAAACCAACTTAGGAAGAAATAAAAAAACCTTTCTCCCTTCTTAATCATATCATTGACATGAAAAATGGTCATAATTAGATATGTTTTGAAGATTAAGTGGCAAGGAATCATAAGTATTCCAATTATTTTGAGCCATCACACGTAAATTAGCTAACCCATTAGCCAACGAATTAGCTTCCCTAAACACATGAGTAATTATCACCTCATCAAAAGTGTTAATGATAGATAATGAATCATTAATCAGATGGGCTATAGACCATGACGATGGGTTACTCTTCAGAAGAAATTTAATAATGTTGAGGGAATCCCCTTCAATCCAAAGTTTAGAGACCCCGTAATCCTTAGCCAATAAAAGGTCATGATAGGCTACTGCTAGCTTACCAAAGTGGGTGTGGTCATGGATTGCTGAATCACCACAAATTCTTATTTTCCACAAAGATCATGGGTTCTAACCTATAATTTCATTTATACTTTCTCTGATACATACATGTCAAGATGTCAAGACTTATCTCCAATTCCATACTTTCTCTAGCCAACAGGTCGTTATATATTGACTATTCAACATGATTTCACTATTTTGTAGAAGATTGTGAGTTTGAATCTTGGTTCTCGTTCTAGAAAAATTCAAGCCAAGAATCAAACAAATTGTCTTCAATGTGGTTAGGGGTATTTTCCAAGCCAAAGAAGAAGCTCCCATTGTAATTGTTTGTCTATAGATTAACAATCACGCCCGACATTGGTATTAAAGGCATCACCATAAATAGTAAATATTTTCCCATTATGTGAAACACCTGGCTCTTACATATTTCCGTGCTTGTCTTGATTATGGAGAAGGTTGTAGAGAAGGTGGTATAATTGATGATTCCTTTGTCACATATCATAATTTTTCCATTTATGATCTCTATGTGCAACTTTATTGAGGAGTGGTAATGCAACAAGAAGCCTTGACAAGAGTGGAAGGAGGGTGGACATGTTATAAATCATGCTAAATCACTATTACATAGTGCTATAGATAAGATTTATCTGTAAGTGTGTAACATCCCACAAGGATGTTAATAAATCACACATTCTATGGAGACCATTAATTGTTCAAGCTTCAACATCTAAATTTTCTCATCTCTTTGTTTATCGATCGAGATCTGTATATGCAAATTTCATCATGAGATTTGGTTGATTGCCATATCATATGTACTATTGAGGAAGTTATGAATTTGAATCTCACAAGATCTCATAGTTTACAGTGCTTATCTCGATTGCTAAAAATAAGAATTGAAAATATGATTTCCATATGTTTGGAATAACAAGGAAAGTAACTCACGAGTCAAGTTATATTTTAATCAATTTAACTTCTAATTATAGTTTGTAATTGAACTAAAAAATTAAGTTATTAGAGGTAATTTATTTATTAATATGTATGTAAATTTGTGAAAGTGTTGATCATTTCAAGGTGTATTATTGATAAAAATCAACACTTTTGGTATTGTTTTGATTAGGGGGGTCACGATTTTTAATATGGAGAAAAATACCACATTGATTGAGAAATTTGAAGATAAAGACTTCCACACATGGCAAGTCAAGCTACAATTGATCCTTATTGAAAATGATCTATGGGATGTGGTGAGTGGAGATACATGAAATCCAATTGATGTTGATGGAATAAAAAAATGGACCACAAATGATTGAAGAGCAATAACTTTGATTGGTCTTAAAATTTTAGATGTATACCTCCACCATATTGAATTATTGAAGACCAAAGAAAGTATGGGATAATCTTAATGCTTTGTTTGGATCACAAGCATCAAGTGCAAAGACAATCTAAAGAAAAAATGTTTGGATTAAAAATGATGGAAGGCAACAATATTATTCAACACATCAGTAAGTGTCATTCTTTAATGAATCAAATAGTTGGGATAAAATCCAAGGTAGATGATAATGATGCAAAAGCTATTTTGTTGAATATAATGACTTCTAGCTATAGTATTATTGTGTTCACATTGAAAAAATTAGATGCTACTCTAGAAGATATAATGTCAACCTTGACTGATGAAGGAATCAAGAAAAATGATTCAACTATAGAGGAAATTTTAATACTTTTCAAAAATAAGTTTAACAATTCCACTAAATCTAGTTCTTCTACTTCAAAGGGAAATTAGTTATCAAAGGACATAATTTTGTGCTACTAATGTAAGAAAATAGCGTACATCATTAAGAATTGCATTCAATGTGCCAAAGATATCCATGATGGAGAGCGAAATTAAAATAAGGAAATGGTTGTAGACAATGAAAAAGAATTTGGATGTGTTTGTCCCCAATCACAGTTGTTGGTTGTTTGTGAATGAATGTGTTTTTCCTCATTCATAAGATGGTGTATGTGATTGAAAGTGTTTGTCCTCAATAAAATTTGTTGGGTAATTATGATTGGATGTTCTTGTCTCCAATCATAATTGTTGTGAGCATATTCATAACTTTGATATTGGATATACATGTTTGTCCTTATCCAAAATTGGTGTATATGAACTTGGAAAAATGTGTTAGTCCCCATCCTTGGTTTCACAAGTAGATGTGTTTGTCCCTATCCTTTGATAAAGTTCAAAATCATAGTGAGGCCAATTCCACTATCTATTTTCACAAGTAGATGTGTATGTCCCTACTCATACCTTTTGTTCTTTGATAAAATATTAAATGTGGTCATCAAATATTATTAGCTTGTATATCCACATTTGGAGAATGATATAATATGGGGGGGTGTTGGGAATATTACATCATTCTCATATCTGTAGGTTATTGTGTCTTTAGGATACATATAATAATCATTTGTTAGTTTGTTTTAAAGTTTGTTAGTACCCATAAGTATTTGTTATGGTTTGTGATGCAGGAGTTGTTGAATGCACAAGAAAACTAAGAGTGGGGGTGAATCAGTTTACCCTAAAACTTCAAAACCCTCATTAACATTCAAATCCACATTCATCCCTTAAAGCCTTAAATATGTTATGATGAATTGACATGAAAATAAAATAATAGAAACTAAAACAATTTAACACCATACACAAGAGAAAACCAAATTTACGTGGAAAACTCAAGAAGGGAAAAATAATAGTGAGGATTAGCTCACAATATAAGTAATATCAACATCAAATACAATAGGGATCACTACCCAAAGAAGAAAGGATCACTTCCAAAATAGAAAAGAAGATAAAGAAGGAATGTTACATAGACAAAAACATCTCAATGTAATAAAGAATCCATCACAATGATAGCAACACCTTTGTAGCATGACTGAAGAATTGTAGCCACCTTCTGCTCACTGCATCCAACAGACTAACACATGAAAGCTTGCACTATATTACATAGTTTCACACTCTAACACACTCCACTTCACATCATTCACATCTCCCACATCTATCTTAACATCCTTTGAAAAATCAACTCATATTTATACTTTCTTTAACCTTGAAACTCTTCTCCAAGGTTGGTTATGCACATTAATTGTGCAAATTCAAATTAGGTCAGTGCTAAAATAGTTATGTGGTGGGTAGAAGTGAAAGTAGACCACATCAAACCTTAGCTAAGACCCAAATCAACAACACCACACTACAACACGCTTCTACAAATAATAATTGTCCATCACATGTAGTGTAAACACCAGGTCGACCGATACCCATGCAAACACCATTTAAAATTTTAAGTACATACTTCCTCAAACTCAAGGATGAATTGCAAACCACACACCATGCTTAAACATGATCTATAATATTTCATGAACACCCTGAAATCCAACAAAATCCTTTGCAACAACTTCCACCTAAAGAGTGAACACACCCAGTACACTCATACAACTTTTCTATACATTGTTACTTGAGAAACCATCTTCCGAAGAACCAAACCTCAAACCACCTTGACTAAAAATTGATACCGAAACAATCAATATATCCTTAGAATTGCAAGACCTAAAACCACTCTGTGGAGAAACGTGAAGCAAAGACATTTCTCCAAGACAACTCTATAATACATAGTTCACACACTGATAAACATAACTTCTTCTGTATGTCAATCCAACACACCAACTCTTGAATATAATAGCTTTGAACTACACTCACAAACATATCCAAATCGCACAGGAAGATCTTCAACCTAGAAGAAATGCAAAGCAACACAAGAACATAACTCTATAACCCAAAATACCACTACAACACACTGTTTCCTCTTTTTATCAAATTTTCTCAAAAGTACTTGGAAACCAAGCACCAGAGACACATCCTCATCACCTTCATCACTTCCACAACACAATTGAACAAATTGCAACATAGTAACTCAACCGCATATCCATATACATAAGCTTATCAAAGCAACACTAGAGCTTGACACCAGTAGCTTTACTAATGACAACATAATGCAACTAATCAAAGCATCAACTGCTCAAAATCTTGCAAAAATATTATCTAACAATAGACATCAATGGAAACACAGGCTTGTTGACATCAATGACAACACCAACTGCTCATACTTGCAACAATCTCCCCCTTTGTCATTGATGGCAACACATGATGTGAAAAACCATCAAAGACACAACTTTGAATACCAATACACTGAAACTCTTCAATTACTTCTCCCCCTGAATAACTTATCTTTTATACATTATTTTCTCCCCCTTTGTAGCTTGTCTTCTTTACATGACTCTCTCTCCCTTAATGAATTTCTCTCCTTGATAACCTGTTCCTTTTTCACATGAATCTCTCTCCCCCTTTGACATCAATGGAAAAGGAAAAAATATTTGTATTATTTATTCTCTCCCTTTGTCATCAAACAACCTGCTTACTACCGCTCAAAAACTTCCTTCCTTTATTGCTTTGTATACTCCCCCTTAGGAGCACACACCAAATGGTACCAAATCAACTACTGCTCAATGACAATACACATTCTTCTAACTTCAACAACCAACAATGTCACTACCTACTCCCCCTAAGAGGTAGCCAACAATATCAGTCCAAAATAAATAATGAATTTTGAGATCCACTGGATTGAGGCATCTCCTTATGCATCTAGTTTAAAGAAGGAAGGGAAATAACCCCCAACTTCTCTCAGAGATACTTAAAAGTGTCCTTAGGAAGAGCCTTAGTGAATATATCAACAATCTGATCCTTTGTAGGAACATACTCAAGCTTTAATTCATTATCTAGAACCTTCTCTCTCAGAAAGTGATACCGAATTGAAATATGTTTTTTCCTTGAATGCATCAATAGATTCTTTGAGATATTGACTGCACTTGTATTGTCACAGAAAATTGAAATTAGTTCATCATACACTACTCGGATATCCTTCAATGTTTGTGTAGACACTTAAAAATTTTCTAATCGATATCACACATTTGAAATTGATTATTAACACAATTTTCATCCTGATTTGACTCCTTTCAACTATTTAATTCAATAATCCTAATTGTTTAATTAAATTCATCATTTTCTCCTATTAATCAAATAATCAACATTATTAGGTTAATTCACCCCTTTCATGCTAATTTTCATCCTATTTGATTAAATAATGGGAATTATTTAATTAAATTCCCTAAGTCCTCTCATTTGATTAAATAATTTAAATTATTTAATTAAATGTCATTAATTCGTCTTTTTAATTAAATGGTTAAATTATTTAATTAAATCTTTTAAATTCCTCCACTTTGCATAGTTAAATAATATCCTAATTATTTAATTGACTAATTTCTTTCATCCCTCCAATTTCTCCCACTTGCAAAGGAATATTCCCATGGATTATTCCTCCAATTCAAATTCAAACATTTTCCCTCTTAAATGGAAATATCTTGCATATTCCTCCTAAATTATAGGATTTGTGTTTCTTCAAATCAATTTCATCCCTTGATTAATTACATCAATCCATGTGATTATTCAATCTCCTCCATGGATTGAATCCTTGATCCATGCCAATTCTTCTCATCAATTTGCATCCATTGATTAATCAAATTGACCTTGACCATTGATTCACTCAAAATTCCTATAAATAGCCTCCATTTCATGAGTAGTTCGTCCACATTCATTGAGAGCACCTACATTATAGTAATTTTTAGGAGAAATCCTTATGAGAATTTAATCAATTTGCATTCATTTTAGCTAATTTTGCATCAATTTTCATCAATTCTCCATTGGAGCATCCATCAAGAGGTTGTTTCAACTATGGGATTAGGAAAGGGCTGATATTCCACACCAATTAAGCACCAATCCCCCAATGGAATGAGGTTTGATGTATTAATTAGGTTTCCTTTGCAAGCATTTCATTGATATTTATGTTTTAATGGCTTCTTAGTTTAATATTTCAAGAATTTCATTGGGAGTGATGAGTCCAGTTTATGACTCAATTTTGATAGAATTTTATTGTCTATTTGTCATAGTTGTCATAGAATTTGACGCTTGGATGCTGATATTTTTATGATATTTCCTCAAAATCATAGACATTGGGCATAAGCTTATTTTTACAATCTTTAATGATATTGGCATGCTATATGAACTATCTGTGTTGATTTTACATGTGGATTAATGAATGCTACTTTAAGATAGTTACAAATATGCAATTGTTGTGCATACTAATATTGTTTTACAGATATAATTAGCTGCCTACATAATTAAAGGAGATTTTTCCAGCTAGTCATTCGCCATAATGGTCAACAAGGTGGTCATTCAAAGGTCAACAAAGGGAAGACTTACGATGGCGGGAGATTCCTCATTCAAATCGAAGTTGTAACCACCTTGTAAATGGTCTTAATTGTCTATTGAGCGAATATAGGCATTATCGTTGTGCTAAATCTACGTTAAGGAAAACATGCCTTACCAAATTATGCGCATGCATAATCGCCTCTCCAGTTTTCATGCTTTCCTTAAAGTGGCATCCTCCTAATCTATTGGAGCTGACTGCCTTGCTAGGTGATTAGTTAGTAGCTTTTCTCCCTATAAATAAGACTCATACGCTCCTTCAAAAGAGGTTGCTTAATTGACGATTTAATCGCATTCTTAGTATTTTTAGTAATACAGTCATGATGCTCTAGTGTACTTGTGTTTTCCAATGAATAAAATGAGTTTATAAGTTCATGCATCAGAGTTTACATTTGTCTTAAGGGATACTCATCCAAGGGGCCCCACTTGGTGAGCATTCCATCCTTTAGCGTAGTTATTACTTTTTGTTCAGTAATTAGTTAAAAATCTGGCACTGACTATTCTTGTAGCCACTAGAATTCCATTATGTGACTGTTCCTATAGCCAAAGCAGACATAGTAGTTTCCTATTTGTTTTCTCATATTTTCATTTTTGTCATGCATTTTAGCTTAGTATAGTTGTTGGTTGATGCTCAACACTTATGTTATTTCTTTCCAAGCAATTTATCTTCAAAATTATGTTTTTCTTAGTTGTAGAATGAATATGGCTACTTTGGATCCTTAGTGCACATACTGTGCTAACCTATTTCAAGTTCATGTCCCTAGGTTGACAAGTTAAATGCACCTTCATGATGATTGAAATAGCTATTCAAATTAGATGCCCCATCTTTGAATCACAGTTGTAAGAGATTAGTTGTTAGATCATTGTAGGAGGCCAACATTTTTGGTACCGTTACCGAGGATGGTGTCAAACTAGGGAGTTCTTTGCAGTCATTGATAGTTTTCTTGTTGTAGTATTTCTGAAAGTCTGTTCCTAGTATACCCTTCATTTAGGAAAGTAATGATCCACCATTTTTTTCCAATTCTTTATGTGAGATGGCTGATAGTGAGTTGATACCGTATGCATAGAGGAAGGAGGAGAGATTCTCATGGGAGATTCCTTCTTAACAACCCTGATCCATTCCAACTAGATGAGCATTTGAATTTGCCAAGAGAGGAAGAACAAGAAGAGCCAAACCCCTTTGTTGATGCATTTCCTGATCTGACTAGTTCTTAAATTTCCTCTGAAGACCAAAATCAGCTTGAGAATCCCTTTGCTTTGGAACTACATCAAGTAGGCATGGGTGATGCAAATAGAAATAGACCTAACCAACCAAATTTTCCTATCCCCATTTCCCATCAGAATGAAGTTGAAAACCTCAAAAACATCCCTACTTCAGTCCTTCCTAAGTTTTATGGACTTGTCACAGAAGATCCTAATACGTTCTTATTTGAGTTTGACATACTCTATAGGAGTTGTTGAGAATGTGTGTCTCAAACTCATTGGTGAAACCCTAGTTTTGTTGCTTCGACCTCTTAAAGTGATGGATTCTACTTGTACCATTGTACCGCCAAGTGTTTGTAAGAGAGGTGTAGTAGTGAGGTGTATACTGCCATGTCGCAGGGGTCTCTTGGTTGTCTAGTAGTAGCACAGGGTACCGCCATACATTGGGGGTTCTTTGGCTGTCTGACGGTAGTGCGGTGTTACTGCCACCCTGCAGCTGTGTTGAAGACCTCCTATGATGGTGCGGTGTTACCGCCACACCGCAATAGGACTTGGAAGAGGTTGTGGTAGAGCAGTGTTCTAGCAGAATGGTAAACCACGGTCCTGCAGAGGCTTGTAATATGGCTTGCAGTATGGCAGTTAAGTTTGGAAGTGATGGGCAGAGATGAAACAATGCGATGGTCAAACAATGATGAATGAGTGATGTGTTGACACATGGCATGGAGTCATTTGTTAATTTCACATCATTGTTGTGAATCAATGATTCATTGGACCAACATTTGAAAATTATTGTTTGATGGTTGGACTGTAGAGGAAACTGAATTGATCCGTTTGGACTAAGAATGAATCGATCATGGTTGTTGCTATACATTGCAACATACTGTAATTGTTATGAGTTCGATGGTTCAATGGTTCAATGGTTGAATGTTCTGTGAGTGTTCGAATTGTATGTTGTACACAACATTGTAACAGGGATATGTTATGCCTTGCATAACCACCCCATTTTATTCTGGAACAAAATGGGTCCCCCTTTGTCTTTTCCCTTTGGCTTTTGGTTTTTTTCCTTGGGTGTTTTCTTGTTAAAGTTCTATCAGAGGTGGAACCAGAACCAATACCGGACTTGGAAATTCCTTCCAGGTTCTGGTCTTGTTCCGTTCCCAGTTCTAGTCCCGACTGTTCTTTATCTTCGTCCTTTGTTCTTTCTTGGAGAAAAGTCTCTGAGTCCGATTCAGAATGTTGAAATTTTTCAAAGTTTCTCATTTGGGTTCCATCCCGGGTCTGACCCCGCCTTTTCTCTCTCTTCGTTGGTCTTTGTCAGTTTGTGTCCTGTGCCTTGGGTGTTTTTGGCCCTGCGCATCTTTTTCTTTTTGTTTTCAGCGGGCCCGGAACTGGAAAGGATTCCAAACTTGGAATTCCTTCCAAGTCATGTTTTCTTTTCCTTCCCCAATCTTGGTTCCACCACTTTGCTTTTTCTGCCTTGTGCCTTTTCATTTTTGTTCTGGCGGACTCAGAACCGAAATGGGAACCAAACCTTGAAACTTGAAAATGTTTTTGGTTCGGGTTCCGTTCCAATCCTGATTCCGCGTGTTTTTCTTTCCTTTCTTTTTCTTCTTTTGTTTCGTTGTGGGGTTTTCCCTTCATTTTTCTCTTTCTTTTCCTTATCCTTTCTATCTTTTCGGATGACGTCGGGGGTGGACCCGGAATGGAATCCGAGCCCGAGACTTGAAAAAGTTTCTGGTTCGGGTTTGGTTCCGATCCCGGTTCCTTTTTATCCATTTTGTCCTGCCTCGGTTCTAATCGTTTGGTTGCGGGGTGTTGTTTTTCCTTCCTTTCCCCTTCTTTTTTGTCTTTGTATATTATCGGAGGTGGGATTGGGATGAAATCTGAAACTGAAACTTTGAAGAAGTTTCAATTTCATATTTTGTTCCGCCCCCGCCCCCGTTGTGCTTCGCTTGAAATCGATTTTTGCTTTGAACCCGCCAGCGTTTTGTTTCCGTCCTTTGCGTTTTGGTTTCCTTCACGGACGTGGAGCCGAGATAGAGTATGAACTTGGAAATTTTGATTATTTCCCTGGCTCGTTCCCATCTCGACTCCGGTCCCGGTTTTGATTTCCGTTTTGGCCCTGCCCTTGCCAGTTTTAAAGCGAGGGATGTCGTTTTTGGGTCATGTTTTGTCCCAATCCCGGTTCTGCCGAGACTCGTCTAATTTTTCCTCTCAGTCTCGGTCCTGATTTGGTTTCGCCTCCGCTAGTTTTAAAGGGGAAGTGTGTTCCCAGTTCGAATTTGGTTCCGCCTCCACTGAAAGAAAGTCTTTTCTTGCGAAGTATAATAAAATGAGAGGTATTATGGGTAATTTAAAGGGATGATATTTTTATGATTTAGAGGACTAACGAAGACCTTGTTTTGTAGGATCAAGTCATGTGCATGAGGGGCATCTATTTTGTAGGATCCGAGTTCGGCATGATGTCTGGCCGAAGGAATGAAGTCTTGCTGACTCGAAAAATCTTGGTGCAGGAAGGTGACTTCGACGGAAAGTCTTGCCGACCCCATAGGGTCCCGCCGATGTATTTTGTGCCTTCAGTATAACATGTTGAGCGCGGTGTAACGTCTCGCCGACTAGACAAAGTCTCCTCAAAGTGAAGTGAGCTCTCGGCAAAAGGACGTGACTTCAGTATAGTGTCTCGGCGAAGGAAGTTAGTCTCACCAATAACTTGCAGAGGGACCGATCTCAAGCGGGAAGAGAACTGAGGAAGAAGAAGGAAGCTGTGAGTCATAATGCCAGCTGATGTTTACTGACAAGTGCAGCTCGACATTAATGGTGATATTTTAGGGCACTCAAAGAAGCTCCGCTGGAGTTCAAAGATGGACACAGAGGCATAGGAGTTAATGCGGTAGCTGCAAAAGATCTACAAATCATTATAGGAGACAATATTCATCGACATGGACAACGAGGATTCACATTGAATGCACAATCGACTTTCTTCAAAATATCTAAGAGCCGCCCCACCTGCAGTGAGCAGATATTTTGTAAACCCTAATGCAGGGGGACAATGCATCTTTTTTGTACATTCTGTATATATGGCATGCTTGCCTCTTTGTAAAGGTTAGAACATATAGTTGGTAGTTAGTAGAAGTAGGAGCAGAACTTGTAGAGTAGAATTGGTAGTTAGGAGTTAGATTCAGAATAGATTAATGTATCTTTCAGTTTCCTTAGTGTAAATGGAAACAATATGGAATCACAGATTCTCTGTACACTGGTGATTGTGCCAACCTTGTAAATATTGCTTATCTGTTTCATTAATAGTAGAAGCAATCAGAGTTTAATCTACTTCATATTGTGTTCCTGAATGATATTTGTTTTAAATTAATCATTTGATTTGAGAATCTTTCAAGGATTGAAGTCTTATTTTTATGTTTTGCTGTTTTGTTTAAATGGTAACTTAAAATCTGTTATTTGAATTAGCACTATGAATGAAAGAAGTTGTGTGTCAATCACAAGTTTACTTTGTTCTGCAGTTTTAGTTAACAAACTCCTTGAAAGGTAGCAAGTTTGGTTAAGTTAGAAGAATTTTCATTCTTTTCTATTCCAAAATTCTGACCTATCTTTTGTTGTTTCTTTAAAACGCTAGTTAAATTAGGTTTTATTTCATGCTTGATCTTAGAACAATCCAGAAGCTCAACACCAGTAGGCCCCTTGAATATTACTGTCATATTGACCAATTAAGCAACATCAGCACAGTTGAGAACCAACTACAAAGACCTTGGGAGCTAAGGTATCCATGTGATCATCTTTCTCTTTTAGGAGAAACATAGTAGCAATATTTTGTTTGCATGTTGCTGTACCAAAAACACACATCAATAGGATAATGCTGGGGTGAGACATAACGAAGGAGAATGTGAACCTGAGAAGCCATGAGGCTGTGCTGGCCGAAAGGCTGGCATAATGAGTGGGCTAGTGAAATGAAATGAATCTGCACTGTGTATTGTGTGAGGACATTGTAACAGTGTGAGGATTCTAAACAATGTTGTTGCTTGTATTCTCTAGATGAACAAGATGTAAACTCCTGAAGAGCATAGCTCTGAGATTGTATTGTAACTATTGTTGTTGCTGATTAATACAATTGAGCTGAGTGTTTTGGAGGGTGGGGTTTTTTACTCGAAAGGGTTTTCCCTACATAAATCTGTGTTTTCATTTGTTAGAATTTCATGTTGGTTGGTTCTATAATTTGAATTGGTGCATAAGTGTTGAATCTAGTTAAGTTTGCATGTTCTTTTCTTAGAAAAGTTAATGTGGGAAATGCACTGTGTCTGATTCCACTTTGTGGCACAGTTGTACGTGTCTTTGAGGCAATTTAATGAAATTAAAAGTTATCAAAGGCACTACAGTTATTAGATGTTTCGTTCTAAGCTGACTCGATTTTCCCTATAGGAGTTATGACTATACCACTGATGCCCATAGGCTTAAGATATTTCCTACCACCTTGAAAGACACTGCATTAAGATGGTTTATGAGCCTAGGCAGAAATATTGTGGAGACTTAGGAGGACATGAAGACAAAGTTCATTGAGAAATACAAGGAATATTGTAGGGGAAGTGACATGAGAGGAGATGACAATTTTAGGATGCAACAAAAGGAAGATGAGAGCCTGGAGGATTACATTGCAAGGTTTTTGTTTTGTCTATAGAAATCTCCACACCATACACTTAATGAAGAATAAAAAAAGCTGCTTTTCTTGAGAGGAATTAATGAAAAATGCATTGATGCCTTAGACTTGATGGGAGGAGGAGATATCACCCAAGTTTCTTGGGAGGACATTAAGAAGATATGTCAGAACTATTCTAGGGAAGCTTCAAAGAAAGGGAGATCTTACCAATCCTCCATGGGTAAGTCATCTACTAATGGAGTTTCAAGAATGGAGATTACTCACTTGCTGGAAAAATTCAAGCAAGACATTATAAACAATCTAACTACTCAGCTAGATACACTTTAGGCCAAAAAGAAACAAGAGGAGGTAGAGGCAACATTGGCAGATTATTACCCCCATTGCAGACAAAAGAAGAAGGGACTACATATGTAGGATGATAGCTAATATTGAAAGCAAGAAAATTCCACCTGAGTTCAAGCCAATCCAGGGTGAAGATGACCAAGTCTACTACATTGCACAAAGGAGGCCATGGACTCCAAGACAAGGTATGCCTCCAGATCCACTCTCTTTTGTTGGGCCATATTTCAATTCCTATTCATCTAGTAACCAATGGTAGCCCCCAAACCCATCCAATTATGGAGTATATCCACAACTTTGGAATAACCCTCCAAATGCTTGGCCTAATCACCAAAATTCTCCACCCCAATGGCAACATCCTCTAGGGGAATTGGCAGCAATTTCAAGGAAATTGGCAGCCACCCCCAAGAAATTGGCAGCAAACAAATCAATGGAGGGGAGGACAACAATGGCCAAACCATCCAAATAGTTACATGCAACCACCTTCTCAGCCCCAACAACCTGCTATAATGCCTCCTCCTTCTAGCTCAAGTTCAAATACACCTAAACCTACTCAACTACTAGCTCAGCCCACACCTAATCCAATTAACAAACCACAACAACAACCAGTATACTCTGCTAATCCAAATCAATTCCCTGCATATGTTGTGAGTGTAAGTGACATCCACTTACGTTCAGGAACTACCTTGCCAACTCCTTCCACACCTATTATCACTGAGCTTCCTGTGGAAGAAGAGGAGCCTCTGAATACCCCCATTTAGCCTAGTGCACCTAAGAATCCTGAACCAGTCCTAGTCAAGTAGACTACACAAACACCCCCATTTCTTCAAAGGTTGGAAACTGTGCAAGAAAAGGAAGAAAAAGAGGACACAACTTTTGACATTTTAGATCAATTGAAGCATATATGTGTCTAGATACCTCTATTTCAAGCCATAAAAGATGTTTCAATCTATGGCAAGGCAATTAAGGAAGCATGCCTTAAGAAGCCAAATAGGAAGAAGAAAGACCCTACTACGGTTCATGTGGTGGGACAACTAGCTAATATCATGCTTGGGAGAGTGACTGTTCCCATAATGATCCAGGGAGTCCTATGCTAGGACTTTCCATAAATGGGATCCAGATAAAGAATGCTCTAATTGACTTGGGAGAAACAATAAATGTAATGACCAAGGATATCCTGCAACAACTAAATGTTGCAAGCATGAGACCTACTCCTATTGTCTTGTAGCTTGCTGATAGTTCAACTATTAAACTTGATGGTGTAGTAGAGGACCTTGTGGTAACTTTGGACTCATGGGAGTACCCAATAGATTTCATGATTCTTGATGGTGTAGTAGAGGACCTTGTGGTAACTTTGGACTCATGGGAGTACCCAATAGATTTCATGATTCTTTCTCCTAAAGCCACACTTGGTGGGTATCCTATCATTCTAGGAAGATCATGGTTAGCAACAAAAAATGCATATATATTGGATGTAGGACAGGAGACATGACCATTTCTGATGGAAAGAGCACCAAAAATCTTGTTTTCTGCCCTCCTACTCAGCTAGCCCATAATCTGGATAATTCTATATGGCCACATGTTGGTGAAGAGGTTGAGGAAGTTAATTCTATGGCACAACTTATGATTTTAGGCAGAAGCTCTTTCATGTAGCTTGAAGATGAAGATGAAGTATTGTCTAACATAATTTAGAATCATTGTGAAGTGGAGGAAGCATCATCCTCTCATTCTGCTTCTCCAGTCAAGACACTTATGCCTACTCTTCTTGCAACCACTCTTCCCATAACAGAACTTCTTGTAGCAATGGGTAGGTCTCATACATTCCTACCACATGAACTTAAGGCACCAAGCATTAATGAAGTAGCTATGGTAGAGATAACTACACAAGTGCAAGTGACAAAAGGAAAATATCTGCACATCAACAACAAATTGAGTGAAGAACAACATTTGTCATTGAAAAACTTACTAAGGCCCAGCCATCATGCATTTGTGTGGGACTATCATGATATGAAGGGCTTGGACCCTAAGCTTTGCACTCATAGGATTTACATCAGAGATAATTGCACCCTAGTGACACAGACACAAAGAAGAATTAACCCTGCACTAAGAGAAATTGCTAGATGCAAGATTTATCCACCCCATCTTAGATAGCCAGTGGGTGTCTCCATTGGCGATTGTGCCCAAAATAGGAGGGAAGTGGTGAGTTTGTGTTGATTATAGGGAACTCAATGTTGCCACCAAAAAAGACCATTTTCCCTTACCTTTCATAGATCAAGTTCTAGATTCACTTGCAGACAAGCAGTACTTTTATTTTCTAGATGGATTTGGCGGCTATAACTAGGTCCAAATTGCACCAAAGGACCAGGAAAAGACTACCTTTACCTATCCATGGGGAACCTATTCCTACTCAGTACTTCCATTTGGCTTATGCAATGCACCTGCAACTTTTCAAAGGGAAGTCATTAGCATATTCTTAGATATTTCTCATGATTGCATGGAAATTTATATGGATGATTTCACCACCTATGGTGCTGATTTCAATGAAGCATTGGAAAATCTTAGGAGAGTCCTACAAAAATGTGAAGACCACAATCTATCTCTAAATAGTGAGAAGTGATTTATGATGATCCAGGAAGGTGTAGGCCTTGGCCACTACATCTCTCACAAAGGAATTCAAGTAGATCCCGCAAAGATTGAGTTGATCACAAATCTACCTACACTTGCAAAACAAAAAGATGTTAGGATTTTCTTGGGCCATGCAGGCTACTATAGGTGTTTCATCAAGGATTTCAAAAAAATAACAATGCCATTGTATACCCTTCTCACTAAAGATGTTGAGTTTCAGTGGACTGAAGACTGTGATAAGGCATTTTCTAATTTGAAGGCAACTTTGACTCATGCTCCTGTACTCAAAGGTCCTAATTGGGAGCTTCCTTTCCACATCCATACAGATGCATTAGACTGTGCTATAGGAGCAGTCTTAGGATAGAAAGAAGGAGCTATTGAAAATGCTATTTATTTTGTCAGCAAAAACTTGCAAAGAGCTGAATTCAATTATACAGTAACAAAAAAATAAATTCTGTCAGTAATCTATGCCCTTAACAAACTCAAGCACTACATAACAGACTATCAAATATTTGTGCACACAGATCATGCAGCCATTAGGTATCTCATGAATAAACCTCTGATCTCAGGTAGGCTAGCAAGATGGCTATTGTTGATGTAGAATTTTGACATAACCATTGTAGACAAACCAAGAAAGGCCAATGTTGTTGCAGACTTTCTTTCACAACTGACTATATTAGAGGATAATTAGGTCATAGACGACTCTTTCTCTGATGAGCACTTATTTTCCATCAGTGTGCAAACACCCTAATATGTTGACATAGCTAACTATCTAGTCACAGGGAGAGTTCCTCCTCACTTCTCTCCAAAAGAGAGAATGGTGCTCATTGTAAAATCATTTCCTTTTTCATGGATTGCAAGATGTTTGTTTTATATTGGACCAGACCATGTCATGAGGAGATGTGTGAGGGAAGATGAGACATATGATATTTTGCATGCATGCCACAACAAACCATGTGGAGGACATTTTGTAGCCAAGAGGACAACAATGAAGATTTTGAATAAAGGATATTACTGGCCAACACTCCACAAGGATGTAAGGAGATATACAAGAAAGTGTGATAGATGCCAAAGGATGGGAAGGCCAACCAAATATGATGAGATTCCCCTTTATCCTTAGGTGGTAATCACTCCATTTGACAAGTGGGGATTAGACTTTGTAGGACCCATTGATCCTCCATCCAATGGTAAGTCCTATATCTTAGTATGCACTAATCATGTAACTAAGTGGGTAGAAGTTAAGGCCATGAAGCATGCAAGAGATAATAAGGTTGTTGAATTTTTTTATGAGGAGATTTTCACAAGGTATGGAGTTCCAAGAGAGATAGTGATTGACCAAGGGGCTCAATTTATATCAACCCTTGTTGCAACATTGGTCAATGAGTACAACATAAGGCATAGGAAGTCTACTCCTTATCACCCCTAGGCCAATGGACAAGTTGAGGTGACTAATAGGGAAATTGAAACCATTTTGACCAAAACAGTGGCTATTCATAAGAAGGATTGGGAAAACAAGCTACCAGAAGCTGTCTAGGCCTATAGGACAACTTGGAAAACAACTAAAGGCTTCACACCATTTGAGTTTTTGTATGGAAAGACTACTATGATGCCCATTAAATTTGAGCATAAAACTCTTAGGACTACAATGAAATTGGGGATGGACATCTCTGAAGCACAAAGAGATAAAATCATGCAGCTCAATGTATTGGATGAAATGAGGAAGGTAGCCTTGCATCATACAGAGGTAATGCAAAATCAGAGAATCAAGTGACATGACAAATTCATTAAAGACAAGAAATTCCAAATTGGAGATTGGGCCCTCCTCTATGACTCAAGATATCAGAATAATGTAGGAAAATTGCAGACAAGGTGGCTAGAGGTTTATGAAGTATTCCCCAATGGTGTTGTTCAACTCACTACTATTAACCCAGTTAGATTTAAGCTGCTTGTCAATGGTCATAACCTCAAATTGTATCACAAGCCAACTTCCAAGGAGGAATTCTTGCAACAACTCACTCAGCATGCAACACCTGAACTTCCTATAGCCGAAGGAAGCAGACCTAGTGTCCCTCCTTCTGGCTAATTAAGGTACGTAACTTGTCATAATAAAGACTTCCACTCATGTGGGGGTCCAATTCTTCACCCATCCACCCATCCATCTCCACCTTTCTCTCTCTTTCATCACACCTCTATAATTTCACTTCATTCCATTATCATTTCACTCCATTCCATTCCACTTTCATTAATTGCTCAACTGACCTCTCAAAAGGTTACCGATACTTTATCCATAATCTTTGTGGCAGATCTTCCAAGAATCCAGGTGTTGGCAAAACAAGGATAGACAACTGAGAGGGGGGGTGAATCAATTGTCACAAAAACTTAAAATTTTCTAACCTAACTTAATCTTAGATCTGATGAACAAGCAATCAACCATACACAATTAACACATCAGAGAGACAAAGAACAACAAGATTTTTTACGTGGAAACCCTGTTAGGGGAAAAACCACAGTGGATGTTAGTCCACAAGATTATACCCTTTTAAAAGTATAATGAAAAAATAATAAGGGGAATGCACATACATTAAGGCACATTTCCTAGAGCTCACTGCTCAAATACAAAAGGGGCTCATTGCCCAACAATATAGAATAGGATTAAAATTTGAAGGGTATAAATTGACAAAATAGCTTCTACACAAGCCTGATTACAATTCCAATTAAGCTCGAAAAAACTTCTTCATACTTCACTCAATCTTCTTCACACTCTGCTATGCTATCAAATGATATTTTCACATCCACACATAGGAGCACTCTTAGCATACAAAGCACACTTTACATTGATGAAGCAATCACACTTATATATCTGCTACATGAGATTTCATTGAAAACTTAGTCGGCCAGGAAAATAAAACATATTTACAATGTTGGCCACAACATAGTGGAGACCCACATTAACATCTCCAACACAAAAATACTTTAATTAATTTCACCACGAAGATCGACAACATGCTACCACCAACATGTTGGCTAGGAACATGAAAAATTGAACATGCGCAAGAAAAGATCTTCAACCACGAGCTCCCCAATTAATGTGGATGTACCACAAAGATAGATAATGATATAGAGACATCAGAGAACACTAGGAAACAATAGAGAAACATCCACAACAACTGAGATTAATAGAATCACACGATCTTCATTCATGAACATTGACAAAGACCACAAAAACACTGTCAAACCATAATACAATCAAAACTTCACGTGGACCTTTGAAAATTCTGGTAGATGATCTAGATACACTAAAAAATAAACCCTTTAATCCACACCAGCTAATATTCAACGTAAAGAACAAGATTCCTTCATGACCTGCACAGTTCCACTAGGAACCTAAAATACTTTCTTTCATAATTTTCTCAATATCCTCGATATATACAACAACTGATACAATAAATGCTAATAGTGTTGACATCATTAACAACCACATATCAGCAACATAACCACAGTATCCAACAATCTCCCCCTTTGGCATTGATGGCAACACATGATGTGAAAAATACCATCAACCCAACACACTGACTCTTCTTCTTAAGTGCTCTTCTCCCCACAAGGCTCTTCTCCTTAGAAATATTTTTCACAATGCACTTCTTCCCCTTTGACATCAATGACAAAGGTAACCATGACCTTTCCAAATACACACCCTGAACCACATATCTACACATGTGACTACTCCCCCTGAGTAGTAGCCACAAAAACATCAATCTGGATCAAAATATAGCAATGTAGTCACAGATTGATGCAAGTAAATGCATCTTTTAGTTCTTATCAGGAGGGGTAGTTACCCCTAGCATTCCTCTGAGATACTCAAAAATATCCTTCAACAATGGCTTAGTAAATATATCTATAATTTGTTCTTTGGTAGGCACATATTCCAATCTGACTTCTTTCTCATTCACTTTCTCACTCAAGAAATGAAACTTGATTGATATATGTTTAGTCTTAGAATGCAGCACCAAATTCTTTGAAATATTTATTGCACTTGAATTGTCACAGTATATGGCAATAGGCTCTTCATATACTAACTTGATATCTATCAACATCTATTTCATCCATATCACTTCAGTACAGTTATTTGCATCAGCAATGCATTCTGCTTCAATAGTAGATAGAGAAATGAAATTTTGCTTTTTTCTAAACCAGGACACCAACTTCTTCCCTAGGAAGAAGACACCACCACTAGTAATTTTCCTGCCATCTACATCTCCAGCCCAATCCGCATCAGTATATGCACTCAAAGTGAGATCATCATCCTTTGGATACCAAAGTCCAAAGTCAACTATTCCTTTAAGATATCCTAAGATTTTCTTAATAGCAGTCACATGAGACTCTTTTGGATCAGCCTGAAATCTAGCAACCATACATACCGCATTCATAATGTCTGGTCTAGTCCAGGTTAAATAGAGCAATCCACTAATCATTGACCTGTATCTAGTTTTATTTTCCTTAGGAGAATCATCATTCTATGTCAACTTACATTCGATCACCATGGGAGTACCAACAGGTTTTGAGTCATCCATTCCAAACTTCTTCAACAATTTTCTCACATATTTGGACTGAGATATGAAGATCCCCTTGTCTAACTGAGTAACTTGCAATCCTAGAAAGAACTTCATCTCTCCAATCATACTCATCTCAAATTCATCCTTCATCTCATTAGCAAACTTTATACACAGATTGTCATCTCCTTCAAAAATGATGTCATCAACAAAAACTTCTATAATTAACTCCTTATCATGATCTAATTTGAAGTATAAGTTGCTATCAACAGTACCTTTAGTGAATCCAAATTCAGTAAATATTTGTCCAATCTAGCATACCAGGCTTTGGGGGCTTGCTTAAGTCCATATAGAGCTTTCTTTAATCGACATACCATATCTTCCTTGTTAGTTAGTTGAAATCCATCTAGTTGTTCAATGTATACTTCTTCTTCTAGTTCTCCATTCAAAAATGCTGACTTCACATCCATTTGATAGACTTTACAATTTTTGTATGCAACATAAGCAAGAAATAACCTTATAGCCTCAATTCTAGCAATAGGGGCAAAGGTTTCTTCAAAATCAATACCTTCCATTTGAGAATACCCTTTACATACCAATCTTGCTTTATTCCAGACCACTTCACCATGTTCATTCAACTTGTTCCTAAACACCCATTTAGTACCATTAATATTTTTGTCTTTAGGCCTAGGAACCAATATCCACGTGTCATTCTTTTCAATCTGTGTCAGCTCTTCCTTCATAGCTTCCAACTAGTGTTCATCTTGACAGGCTTCAGTGACATTTTTAGGTTCAATCTTGGAAATCAGACAATATTCTTTTGCAATATTTCTTCTAGTTTGCACTCCTTTATTCTTGTCTCGTATGATTTGACTTTCAGAATGATTTACCTTTACATACCTTGGAGTTTTGGGACATTCTTGAACTTTTGATTCTTCTGATCTTTCTTCTACACTTGCACTTGTTTGTGTTTCCTGACTGACTTGATTCACCGGAACAAGTTGAGGTTGCTTTACCAGAACATATAGAATAATCTGAAGTAGATTTTGTGTTTGAAAATTCTTCCCTTTTCTAGCATTGTCTTCATCAGAATCATAACCACAATAGCTGGATGATTTGATAGAGTCCTCATCAACTTCGACATTTGCACTTTCAACCATCTTTCTTAGTCTTTTGTTATAGCATCGATAGGCCTTGCTTTTAGTGGAGTAACCTAGGAAAATCCCTTCATCGCTTCTTGCATCAAACTTGCTTATACCATTATCTCTCTTGATATAACAATTGCTTATACCATTATCTCTTCATCATTGTTCTAGCAACATCCATAATTGTTCTGTTCTTTCTCTCTGCAACTCCATTCTGTTCAGGGGTTTGGGGAGTAGATAACTGTATTTTAATTCCATGCTCTTCACAAAAAGAGTTGAACTCCCTGAAGGTGAACTCACCACCTCTGTCAGATCTCAAGCACTTTATTTTCAGACCTTTCTCATTTTCTACCATAGCCTTAAATTTTTTGAACTTTTCTAATGCCTCACATTTTTCTCTCAAGAAAGAAACCCATATCATTCTAGAGTAATTATCAATAATCAACATAAAGTACCTTTCTCCATGAATAATTCTGACTCTGGAGGGACCACAAGGTTGGTATGTAGTAGCTCCAACAAATTATTTGAATGAAACTATTTTCTCCGGAAAGAGACTCTAGTTTGTTTACCCATCTGACATTCCTTGTAGATTGTGTTAGCAAGCTTCACTAACTTAGGTAGATCTCTTACTACTTGAGTGGAACTTATCTTGATAATGTTGTCAAAATTTACATGACACAACCTCTTATGCCACAACCAGCTTTCATCTACTTGAGCAATTAAACAAATCCCACTAGCAGTAGTTAGGTGAAAGATATTACCTTTTGTCTGTTTACCTGTATCAATCATATTCCTAGAACTTTTGCGTATCTTGTATCTTCCATTTTTGAACTGAAGGTCATATCCCTTGTCCACCATCTGTCCAACACTTAATAAGTTGTGCTTCAATCCTTCAACATAAAGAACATCATCAGTGTTATCCTTTCCACCAAGACAAATAGATCCTCTACCATGAGTCACACCAACATTGTTACCTTCAAATATTACAACCCCACCGTCATACTTCTCTAGAGTTACAAATTTTCTTTTATCACCAGTCATATGATGTGAGCATCCACTATTAATGACCCACTCATCTTTTTCTTCAACTCGAGTTGCAAGAGACTTTTCATCTTTAGTAGATTCAGTAGCCACAGGATTATCTTCAATGGTAACAATGAAAACCCATTCATCTTCATTTCCATTAGCTTTATCAAACTCATCATCAGTCATTGCTTCTTTAGCAAAGTAACATCTCTTGTGGAATCTCAACTTTTTAGGCTTATATCTAGAAACTCTTTCAGGACACCTTGATGCAAAATGACCTATTTTACTACAAGAGAAACATTTAATAGGAAATACATCTTCATACTTACCTTTTCCTCTGCCTTCTTGTTTTTCAATCAGTGCTTCCAATTCTTCTACTCTTTCCTTATCTTCAAGCTATTTTAGTTCTTCATCATACTTGGATATCTTTCTAGAACACTCTCCCATACTATATCTTTTCCTGTTACTTCTAGATACAGTAGCCTTGAATGGAGATTCAGTCTTTGGTGCAGATTCACCAAATTCACTTATTTCAAAAGCAGCATGCTTGCCAACCAATGTGTCTCTTGTTATCTTTGTTACTGATCTGATCTCTTCAACATCATGAGTTTTCACTTTGTAGGAGGGAGGCAAGGATCTGAGTATCTTAGCCACAATTTCATCCTCATCCATAGAACCACTTACACATCTAATACCCATCAATATCTCATCTACTCTCCGCATAAAAGAAGTGATATTTTCATCTTCACCCATCTTCAAATTCTCATACTTTCCTTTCAAGCTCTGTAGCTTAACCATCTTCACCTGAGCATCTCCTTTATACAAAGTTTCCAACTTCATCCAAATGTCATGAGTTGTCTGCAATCCTATCACATTAGCCATCTCTGAATCTATTAGAGCACTCATCAGGGCTTCAATAGCCCTAATATTATTTTCAGCATCTTTGATCTCATTAGCAGTGGAGGGACCATTATGAGGAATAACATATGGATCTTTTGCAATCTTTCAGAAAGCTTCACCAATACATCTTAGATGACATTGCATCCTAACTTTCCACAGTGAGTAGTTAGTTCCATCAAATCTCAGATTGTCCTTCTTGAATGTTGCCATTTCGAATCACCTCAAGCTTTTAGAATTCTTCAGAGGAACCTGCTTTGATACCAATTGTTGGCAAAAAATAGACAGGAAACTGAGAGGGGGGGTGAATCAATTGTCACAAAAACTTAAACTTTTCTAAATTAACTTAACTTAATCTCAGATCTGACGAACAAGCAATCAACCATACACAATTAATACATCAGAGAGACAAAGAACACCGAGATTTTTTACGTGGAAACCTTGTTAAGGGAAAAACCACTGTGGATGTTAGTCCACAAGATTATACCTTGTTAAAAGTATAATGAAAAAATAATGAGGGGAATGCACATGCATTTAGGAACACTGCCTAGAGCTCACTACTTAAATTCAAAAGGGGCTCACTGCCCAACAGTATAGAATAGGATTAAAATCTAGAGGGTATGAATTGAGAAAATAGCTTCTGCACAAGCCTGATTACAGTTCCAATTAAGCTCAGAAAACCTTCTTCACACTTCGCTCAATCTTCTTCACACTCTGCTCTACTATCAAATGATATTTTCACGTACACACATAGGAGCACTCTCAGCATGCGAAGCACACTTTGCACCGATGAAGCAATCACACTTATATAACTACTACATGAGAGTTCATCGACAGCTTAGTCCGCTAGGAAAATAAAACATATTTGTAATGTCAGCCCAATTTTACAAATAAATTTTTAATGTGAATCCACCAAGGTTGGTCACAACATAGTGGAGACCCACATTAACATCTCCAACACAAAAATACTTTAATTGATTTCACCACGAAGATCCACAACATGCTACCACCAACATGTTAGCCAGGAACATGAAAAACCAAACATGTGCAAGAAAATATCTTCAACCATGAGCTCTCCGATTAATGCACAGACGTACAAAAAAGATAGAGAAAGATCTAGAGACATCAGAGAACACCAGGAAACAACAGAGAAACATCCACAACAACTGAGATTAATAGAATCACATGATCTTCATTTAGGAACACTAAAAGAGACCACATAAACACTGTTAGACCATAATACAATCAAAACTTCACGTGGACCTTTGAAACTTTCGGTAGATGATCTAGATACACTAAAAAATAAACCCTTTAATCCACACCAACTAATCTTCAACATAAAGAGCAAGATGCCTTCATGACTTGCATAGTTCCATTGGGAACCTATAATACTTTCTTTTATAGTTTTCTCAATATACTCGACATATACAACAACTGATACAACAAATGCTAATAGTGTTGACATCAATGACAACCACAATATCCAACACCAGGTATGTGCACATCAAGTTTTTATCTCTTAATTATCTTTTAGTACATTCATTTAATTGTTGTAAATTGATATAGACGTTCTCCATAGAATGTCATTATTCCCTGCCTTGTCAAATTGTCATAAATCTCACGCATGTGAGTACACATGCTCAAATTTAGGTTGGGGGGAAAAGTGTGAATGCTATGTCCACATGTCTGTCCATGTTTGCTCACGTCAACAAGTTTAAATTGAGTCGATTCAAATTTTGAGTGAGATGACGGCTCGCATGTGTGAGGTGATATCAACCACCGCCATGTTTCTTGATCATAAGCCTTCATTAATTACTCCTTGATTGCATTTATTACTCTTGTCATAATCTTAAGCCAAAAAAGGTAAAATTTAGACAACACCAATGGTTGAAATTTAGCAGCAGTGCAAGAAGGAGAAGTTTAGTTTTTACATGAAGATTGTAGGAAGGGAAACTTTGTAGAGCAATTGTTTGATTGTAGACAAATGAACAATGGGAGGTGGGTTAATCAGGAATGAACCCACGGTTCATGACATATTACTACAGGATGCACCTTCACGGGTTGAATTCAGAAATTATGGTTGGTTAGATTATTTCTTGAAGCTTAATGGTTTTGATGAAGACGTTACATTGGAATTCACCCAGACATTGTCTGAAGGAAAGGCCACGGTGAAAGGGATAGAAATATTGGCTACTAAAGAAAGAATTGTAGAAGTTATGGGGTTTCCTATCGACAGTAAAAATTACCCTGCTTCCAAAGATACCAGGTCAGCTAGGGCTGAATTTATAGAACCTGGTGACCCTCCATTGAGTGTGGACAAACAAGGTGCAAAGAGAACCTCTCTACCCAAGCCATGGAAGCAAGTAGATGCTCATGTTGTGAAGTAAATTACCTGCGAAGATTGCTAGTCGAATCTACACTCTTTGCATTTCAAACTTCTGAATCATATGAGGCACAGGAGAAGAATGAATGTGCTAAACATGTTATTCCACCTTCTCTCAATCATGGTAGCTGAGACCCAAAAAGGTAGGGATAATTTTGTTTCCCACCATTGTCTGATCAAATTGTTAGTTGAAAAGTCTTTGCATGATGTGTCTAACATGACTTGGGAAGAATTCTTAAAAAATGATCAAATTAGACCATAACATTTGCAACCTATGGTTTTTCCTCAACCTCTTAGGGCTAGCAAAAGATTGAGCACGACTGAAGCTACTCTTGGTGCCTCAACTTCTAGCACGGGCTCTAGTGCAAACCCTCTTGCAACTAAACAAACCATAAAGATTAGATCTTTTGAGGTAGAGCATTCAGACAAAGGAAGTTCCTCTTCAAATTATGATGATGATGTTCCTCTTGGCATCTTAATGAGAACTAGGGCACAAAAGAAAGAGGCAAAAATTAAGAAAGGAAAAGCTAAAAAGCAAACTGCAGGAAAGAAAGTGCCAAGCTCTAAGAAGTGGAAGGCTGACACTATTCTTCCTGCAGCCAAAGAAGAACATGAGAGCCCTCTTAGGAAATCAAGACCGGCTGGGCCAGCCTTTAGTGTGTCTCCACAAGGAAGCCCTAGGAATAGAGAAACATCACAAGAGGACACAAAGGCCCCAATGGGGTAGGTAAATGTCGAGGAAAATGATATATTTGAGGAAGCAACAAGCATAACACTAGAAGACCTTGCTGCCATCACTAAACAAGTTGAAAGTCAAGAGTTTGAGAAAAATTAGGAGCTCTTGCAGCAAGAGCAAAAGCAAGAGTTCCTGCAACAAGAGCAAGAGCCAGAATGAGAGGCCCTGTAGCTAGAACTGGGAGAATAATCAACACTCCTATAGTCAGAATTTGGCTGAGCAATCAAAATTCTTGCAGCTAGTGCTACAGGAAGAACAAGCATTTGTGCCAAGAAAAATTGTAATAGGAATACATAGGCCCTCTGATTTTTCAATGCACATGGTCGCTATGAATTTATGGAAAGAGATGTAAAGAAGGGAAGAAGAATGGAAGGAGGAGAAACACAGGCTAAAGAAAGAAATTCAAAAGAGAGATGAGGAGATTGAAGACAAGGATACAAAAATTGCTACTTTAAAGAAGAAGGTGGACAATATGACAACCTTAGTACCTCAGATATTAGAATGCAAGACTCCTCCAAGGGTCTATGCCCTATATCTGAAGGAGAGGTATCTTTCTTTTAAACAAGCAAGGATTGTTTTAGGTTTGAATCCTTCTATTTAGACTCCTCTTGAATTTTTCAATGCTTATAGGATTGCTCCTCCTGAAATGAAGAATTTTTTATGTGAATTTTACTTACATAATTATGTTGTGACCTAAGACCATGATTGGAATCCACTGTTGTATGTTGGGGATTTCTAATTAAGGGAATTCATGTCTTGGGTACAAAATGATATTAGTTGGGGAAAACAATTCAGGACTTATAAGCAAGTTGAATCCAACACTCCCCTGTCCATCAGGGTTGAATCTAGAAATCCAGGGAGCATTTTCATGGATTGGCACATAATTCTTTACAAACCAAGCTATGGAAATAGGATCATGTCTAAGAGAGAGGAAGTTTATAAATAATATGAGGAGGTAGAAAAAACCAAAGGAGAATCTGTGATGGGATACCTGTCACAAAGGTGGAACAACCTAACTGATGAGTTAAAACAAGTTGAGCCTCACTCTATGCAAAAATATGCTGCAACACTTAAGAGAGTTGATATATATATATATAGATTGGAAGGGAAAGGAAACAATTTTGGCTCCCATTAACTTTTCAACCACCTATCCTATTGTGGCCTGTGCCAATTTCAGGTTTTACCAATTTGATATAGCTGCAAAGAGACAAAAAGATGGAGCAGATTGGACAAATAGCAAGGGTTCTATTGGGACCATAATTAAGAAACTACAGAAACTAATGTAGGACAACTAGCAGTTGCAAACTTCAAGGCATTAACAAAGCAAAGGAACAACCCTCCTTCTACTAGAGGACCAACAAAGTCTTAGGTTGGGGGAAGTGATGAGTCTAGTTTATGACTCAATTTTGATAGAAGTTTATTGTCTATTTGTCATAGTTGTCATAGATTTTGATGCTTGGATGTTGATCTTTTTATGATATTTCCTCAAAACCATAGACATTGGGCATAAGCTTATTTTTACAATCTTTAATGACATTGGCATGTTATATGAACTATCTGTGTTGATTTTACATGTGGATTAATGAATGCTACTTTAAGATAGTTACAAATATGCAATTATTGTGCATACTAATATTGTTTTGGAGATATAATTAGCCGCCTACATACTTATAGGAGATTTTTCTAGCTGGTCATTCACCATAATGGTCAACAAAGGGAAGACTCACAACAGCAGGAGATTCCTCATTCAAATCGAAGTTGTAACCGCCTTGTAAATGGTCTTAATTGTTTGTTGAGTGAATATAGGTGTGTAGACACATAAAATATACTGATTGACATCGTGCATCTAATCCTGACCTACTAACATCATTTCTTCTTGAATCATCCCTTGGTCTAACCGTTTAATCAAATTCCCCTATTTGATTAAATTCATCAATTTTCATCCCTTAATTGAATAAATCATTTTATCTAATTAAGTCAATTCCTTCTGTTAATTAAATCAATCCATCTGATCTAATTATTCCTATTTAATTAAATAATCAATTTATTTGATTAAATCTCTAAACTCTATCCATTAAATTAAATAAATTAAAACCTTATTTGATTTAATCTAACATCATTCCTTTGAATTAAATAAATCAAAATCTTTATTTAATTAGCCTCTTATCATATTCCTCTCTTATTTGATTTAAATAAATCCATAAATCTAAGTCAAATAGGTCACATCATCTAATCTCCTGTTAAATTAATTAACCCTTGATTAATTTAACCTCATCTCATGTCACATCCTCTAGATAATGCAAGTTGCACATGAAAATAGATTTAATTCATTTATTAAATCCCTATTTTCCTCACATGGCATCTTTTTGGAATATTCTCTCAATTTGAATTCAAAAATTCCAAGTCAACATGTACATGCAACAAGGCAATAACTTCCTCTTACATGTCCTTTGCCTTGAACCAAGTGGAATTTATTGCATTTTCCCTTCCCTCTTGCATGTCATTTCAACAAATTTGAATTTCAAATATTGGCATTTATTGGCACAAACCCCAAATCTTGCACATCCATCATCCACTCATAGCTTGACAAGTGGCCTCATATCATTGGATGAATGTTAGTCCCACATTGCTCAAATTTAGACTCTCATCCATCTTGAAATCCTATAAATAAACTGCTCATATCCTCATTTTATCATCCACAATCCAAGCAAAGTTACCATGCTAAAATACTTAGCCATTTCCATTCATCAATCTTGAGTTCTTAGCTAGGTTATTGAAGATTTTTGGTTTGGAGCTCTCACCATTCATCATCAAAAGTGGATCGAATCTCTTCATCAAGTCAACATATCAAAGCTTGCAATCATAGGAATTGGGGAAGGGCCAATTTTCACATCAAATTGGCACCAATTCCCCCATGGGATCAAGAGTTTTCTCTTCTAATTAGGATTCAATCTTTGTTTTGTGATTTGCTTTGTGTCTTCAATATTTTCTTCCTAATTTTAATGTTGTAAATGGATTTCATGGGGAATCCTTGTTTTGGCTTGCATTTCATTGTTTAACTTGTTTATTCATGTTGTTTTGCAGGTACCTAGGTGAGGGTTCACACATTTGGCGCTAGAAGGAGGGCTGGATATCATTAATTCTAACTTTTTCTTGAAATTTCTGCATTTTTCTTCACACACAAAAAATTCCAATGTGGGCTCTTCAGCGTCATTGTTTTGGCACCACGGGCTCATCAACACTGCGAGCTCGTCAGCATCGCTATATGGCACCACTTGAAACACAAACTGCGCCGCTGGACTCGTCTCGCCAAAAAAATTTAAAATTTTAACTCCGCCGCTAGACTCGCCGACCTGCAGACAATTTCAAAAATTATTAAACATCAACGCTGGACATAAACTTCGATGCTGGGCGAAATTGCGATGCAATCAAAATCTTTGTCTCGACACAGAGCACCTCTGATTGGTAAGCGGCGCTGTGAGAGCGACACTGGGAGAAAAAACAACAACGCCTTCACGAGTTGCAACGCTGGGAGACAGTAAAAGGGAGAACTTATTTTTTTAGCACGTGCTTTTGATTTATGATTTATTTACCTTCTATTTTCTGGTTTTTAACTTCTGTGTTTTTTTCAGAATCTGACTGTTTTCTTCTTTGTAGGTTGGAAATCGAAAACGAAGGAAGGAGGAGCATGGCGATGGTATTTTGTCCAATCAAAGTGTTTTTAAACACTTAAGTGTTTGTTTAACACTTCTTTAAGAATTTGTCATCTTTTCATTCTTAGAACACTAGTTTTTATTTGGGCTTAAAAAGAACCTTTCAATTTCTTCTTGTAAAGGTTAAAACGAACAATAGGATCAACAACTTACTAGATTTCATTTATTGGATTAACAAATTGAACAAATGTCTTTCACTTGTGATTTGGTGCTCTAAAATGAACTCACATATTGCTTTGTGGATATAAAAAGAACAAGTGTAGCTTTGTTTTTGTGAGGGCTTACTTAGACTAAAGCCATTGGAAAAGGACGTATGCACTTCTCTTGCGCTTTATAGCGATCTTGAGAATCAAAAGGCCTTTTTCATGACTTTGGGTTAAGACAAAGCAATCACCTCCACACTTCGATTTGGGCTTAAAATTGAACAACATATTGTGCCTTTTATCTATTTTTTGGTGCAAGAACGGTCATTCTCAAGCCACCCCATAGTTTTACGGTCTTCTAGTAGAAATGGAAAACATGCCATGGGAGTTTCATGGGTGTTGATGCTTGGCTGCCCCATATAAGTGAGTGCCGTGGAGGGGAGCCAGTGGGGTCAAGCATCTAACCATTCACTAGAGATAAGCATAGCTGGACTTGTCCAAGTGGGAATCCAACAAATATTGTCTTACACATCCATAGGATTGTACTTATTCTTGGGTTACAAAATGCATTGCTTGATCGAAAAAAATCTCAAAAACAAACACTTAACATCATCCAAATTTCAAACCCTTTTAAGGACAAATACAATTGACTCAATCCATATGTTATTGCTTTCCCTTGGGATTCACATCCTTAGAGGTTTCTAAACATTGGATTATATCTCAATTTGTCTCCTTAAGTAAACTATAGGAAAACCATTGCCTTGAGTTCATTGAATTTCCACATAACATATCTTGTGGGGTTTGAAGAAATTAAGACATTGGACATCTTAGTTTGAAAACCTAATTGAAGAAAGTATTTTTGGTAAAATAAAGACATTAAGCAAAGCTAAGAAAAATGAAATTTCATATGTGATGAAGACTCATAACCCCAAAAGCAAAAAAATAATTGGTTGGAAATCCAAAAATGAATGTTCAAATGAAATCATTTCTTGATCACAAAGGTCTTTAGGAAGCATTTGCATGCTCTTCAATACCTAGGTCTTAGAAAACAAAGTGTACCTTTTTAGGTTCATCTTAGGATCAAAACATATCAAAATCTTTTTCATCCATCCTCTAAAACATCAAAACAAATCCATCTCATCATAACCTTTTGAAAAATCTTGAAATCATCCTTAATAATAGGCTTTGTGGCAAAATCAAAATCATCAAAATCATTGAGACTAAATCCTTGAAAACATTTGTCAAAACACCTTTGGATAGGCATGTGTAGATGCATCCTTTTGCATATACTTAGTCAAATGTATCCAAATCATCTTGTCTAGCTTAGTATGTGTTGATGAATTCTTCTTCATATACTTAGTGAAGCAATCATCTTGTTTGAATAGGTGTGGGTAGATGCATCCTTCTCCTCACACATACTCAAATCATCATCCTTTGAACAAAGCTATCCCTTAGATCATCATACAACATCTTAGGGTCCTTTTGTTCAAAAATCCAAATCAAAATCCAAATCAAAATCAAGGGAAAAATCTCAAATCCAAAAACAAAATCAAAATCAGAAAGTCCTAAAAGCCTAGTATCTCATTCAAGATTTATCAAAAGCCAAACCATCCATATCATCCATCCCTAACATCATATCATAACCTTTGATCCTTAAGGCATCCTAAAACGTTCTACTTTGGAGCATAAAATAACAATCGATCCAAAGAATCAAGAGGTTCATCTCCCATATTCTTGAAGATTGATCCTTGTTTTATGGTTCTAACTAGATATCAATACAAGAATAGTATGGAAGCCAACAAAGAAATGCCCGCTTCAAGCGATCTTAACCAAACAAATGCAGAAATGAATCCCGCCGAATCAAGTAATCGGTTGACCCTCTCATCATCCCAAAATCCGCAAGAAGAAAATCAAGGAGAGGATCTTACCTTTGGAATGTCTCACGAAAAAATGACTGAAATGCTTCAAAATCCGGACAACCATAGAATCATTAACGTCATGATGAGACTTAACCCTTCGTTGTACACACTTGAACTAGCAAAACATGGGGCCAAGTTGCCTTCAGATTTTGATGTAAGTACCATAGTGGATACATCCTTTCCACCTATCTCATCCACCATCCCCATTTCATCTACACCTCCATCCCAAAACATCACGCAAAACATTCTACAAATCACAACATCATTTGCTCCAACACAACCCAATGTCAACAAGGGAAGTACATTTCTCAATGCCCTTCAATCACATCCCCTTGTTAATAATCAAAACTTGGACACAAACACCACATTGGAACAAAACATACCCGAAAACCCATTACACAAAACTGTTCCTCTCACATTCCATCACGATCCATCATCATCATTTTTTCATGTAACACCTCAAACACCTCTTCTCACAAATTCACAAGAAGAGGGAGATATGTTCGGAACAGGGGGAATCTTCAACACCACAACATTTTCACAAGGACTCACACCCCTTACATTTCCACCACTTCCACCATTTCCATTATCATCCGCACCACTTCTTGGTTTAGGGCTTCCCCCTCTACCAAGTATCAATCAAACTGCTATCCCAACCATCAATCAAAGCATCGCACCGAACACTCAAAATTTATTATTGATATCACAACAACAAACGACAAACACACAAGCAATGACAACATCATCAAACACCCCCTTAGCATCACAAAGCACGGTCTCTCAAGGACCAACCACATCAACAACACCATCCATCACACAAAACATCAACACCAGCTTCACGAACACTATTCCAAATCCACCACCACCCCAACCACCACCAACTTTCACCACATCAAGCCAATATGACGCAGCATTGCAAGCAACTTTCCAAAGAGGATACCAACAAGTTCAAAAATAAAAATCCGTACAAGAAGATGCTCAAGCTGCTCAAGCTTCCCAAGCTACACAAGCCACATTGCAAGCGCAACAAGCCCAAGCATTATTGCAACAACAACAATAACAAGCCGCTCAAGCCGCACAAGCTGCACAAGAATTACAAGCACAAAGGTCCACTCAAGCATAACTTCTATTGCAACAATAAGCCACAAAAGCTTTAGGAACACAAGCACAAGCAACACAAGCACAAGCAGCACAAGCACAAGCAGCACAAGCCCAAGCACAAGCACAAGCACAAGCTCAATATCAAGCACAACAAGCACAAGCACAAGCACAAATTCTTGCACAAACAATGCAATTGTAGGCATATCAACAAGCATTAAAGCAATACCAAGAGCAGCAAGAAGTAGCAGAATTAATAGCCCAACAACAAGCGTTGTGGAAACAACAACAAGCACAACAACAAGCGTTATTGGAACAACAACAAGTGTAACAACAAGCACAAATCCTAACACAACAACAACAAGATCAACAACAAGCGTTGTTCATACAAAAGCAGGTAGAAGCCTACCTCGCTCGCCAAAACCTACAGATACCATCAAACAACGTGCCAACCAACCCATCCATTCAACCAACGATTCAAACACCCCAAAACACCTTCATCCCACCCCCCTGATCTGCAAAGTGATGTGACGACACAACTCAGGTTGCTCTCGCAACAAGTGCTCAACCTTCAATCAGGGTGAACAACCAAAACACCAAGTAACTTGTGTCCCTATCCATTTGATAGGAGCCTCGAGATGAAACCATTCCCCAAGTGATTTGAGATCCCTAAATTTGACAAATATCGAGGGATGGGAAACCCTGAGGATCACATTAGGGAATTTCAGGTTCATTGCATGGAGGTCACATATGACGATACTTAACTGATGCGGCTATTTCCTAGAAGCTTGGCAGGCCCCGCTATAGAATGGTTCTCTCGCTTACCTTCAGGCATTAGAACATTCCAAGAAATTAGGGATGCATTCATTAGGAACTACACATGTAACATTGCAATGGATGTCAGTCTCAAAGAACTATATGCTCTAAAACAAGGAAAGAATGAATCTTTTGCTTCATTCCTTCAATGATGGCGATCTAAGGCCAATCGGAGCAAGTGGACCTTGCCAGAAGAACAAAAAGTTTGCACCATCATAGCCAACCTTGAAAGCTACTTGGAATTTCATCTCAAGGTTCAGGGCATCACCACATATGATCAACTGATTTCCAAGGCGCTTAGCATCGAAAGAGCCCTTGTGACCCAACCCGCAGAATCAACATCATATCACAAACAACAAAATAACCGCCCATCATCCAATTACAATGATAAACCTCGTACGTGGGCAAGAAATAAAAATGTTACTAATGATGGTGTCATAGATGCCAAGGTGGTCATTAGTGGTCCATGCCAAAATACACCCACACAACAAATCTAAACACATCACCATAACACTCATCATACAACATATCAACCCAACAATAATCCAACCATCAATAACCTCAATGATCAAAGAGGACCACCCCAATGTAAAATTTATCCCAAATGAAAAAACACCATTTTGGGGGAACCACTTGAGGACATAATGAAAAAGTTGATCAACGAAAAAATTATCAAGATTCCTACATTTGAGAACTACCAAGAACCCGATGTCAAACCTCCTTGGTATAACGAGAATCAACTTTGTGAATTTCATAAAATAAAAGGCCACACCCCAAATAGCTGCATGAGACTCAAAAACATCATTCAAGATCTCATCGATAAGAAAATCATAAACGTGGAACAACCTATGGGAAATCAAGATCTTAAAATCTACACGAATCCGATGCCGAATCATGGCAACAAAGAGAATAAAAATGATAAAGGAAAGGGCAATGTAAATCATGTTTATGAATCAGTCGTTGCCTCCCTAAATGAAGACTACATGGTCATCACCATCAAGGGCGCCCATGCCGAAGATTGTGGAGTCACCACAAGAGGCGGCAAAGTAACCATTGCAGGATCATCCCAACCAAATAGAGTCCCTTCATCTAGATCTGTGCCTAATGGTTACAATGTCCTAGACCAACTCAAGAGAATGCCAACACACATCTCCATCATGGAGTTGTTAAAAATATCATCAGCCCATAAGAAGATCCTTGAGGAAGCATTAGCCTCATCCATTGTCCCCGCAAATCTCGATGTGGAGCAATTCCAAGCTATGGTCAGAAATATCATAACACCTAATCTCCTTACATTCTCTGACCAGGATTTCCCCGCCCAACCATCTCATAACCGTGCACTTCACTTGGAAGCCATTGTAAACAAGAGCAAAATCAAAAGGGTCTTGGTGGATGGAGGTGCAGGTTTGAACATTTGTTCTCTTAGCCTCATCAAGCAGTTGAAAATATCAGAAGATTCTATCGACAAAGGAAAGGGCATCACGATAAGAGCATATGACAACCAAGAAAGAGTGTCTCAAGGCACAATTAAACTCCCTATTCAAGTAGGGCCAATGCTCATGGAAACCACCTGTCAGGTCTTGGACCTCGAATTGCCATACAACATCCTCCTAGGATGCCCATGGATCCATGTGATGAAAGTTGTAGCATCAACCTTCCACCAATGTGTGAAATTTACACATAATGGACAAGAGGTTACCGTCCATGGAGATCCTGAACCGTTCTCATATTGCAAAAATCTTGAAGTCAAGTATTACAAAATCCCCCAAGTGCCAAAGAATGATGAGGGCCCATCCACACCATACATCAACCCCGCCACTCTCGCATCCACTTCTGTGACAGAGACACCCACCATTCCCACCATCTCCGACATCAAGCTCATCATCCGAGAGGACAGTTGTGGAAGCTACAAGTTCCCTAACAATGCTTTTGTGATAGGAGAGTTACCACAATCTCCTAGATCATGAGGATGCCCACAAGAAAACCAAGCTTCCACATCACAAACGTATCCAGAAAACTATCCTGAATTCACAAGATGGAGAGACCTTGGCCATGAGGTTATTGAAGTAGATCCATCTCACATGTTGTATCGAGATGAAATACTGACACCTGAATTACCAATGGATGAAAGAAGCAAGGGCCTACAAATGATGCTTGCAATGGGTTACGATAGAAATCAAAGATTGGGACAAAATGACAATGGGCTCATAATACCTATCATACCAGAGACGTGGCCCATAACAAATCTTGGTCTTGGATGTACCCCTCTGAGAATAACCATACATGGCTGAAGTCCTCCGGTTAGAGGAGTTAATGTCTCTCCTCAGCTAGTACTAGTACAAGTACACTCACCAATAGTCACAGGTAGAGACACACATAATTTCATAACTGAGCCCTATATTAGTAGCGATGACGAAGATACCATATCCAATTTACCTAGGTTATTTGAGGACACCACCCTGTGTATGATTAGCACCCTCTCCTTTGAAACCGATCATTCAAATCATGAGATCCATTTAGTGTATCCCTAACTGATCGACTCTGACCAACAAGGACCACCAGTTCTCGATATATTCAAAAATGATGAGGTGCTCTCAGAATTCATGGGATTGAGGGATAACATTCCAGATGGAGATCACAAGGCAGGGTTTATAATGGAGTTGGACACACATGCCTATTATGGGGAAACGATTGAATCCTTCAGTTGCAAAAGTGAGAAACTACGAATCATATCGAAGTCCTTGAGTGAAAACCACACTGTGGCACTCTCTGACAAGAAAATAGTAAAAAGAAAGGACATATCCAATGGTGAAAACCTCCCTGAGGCGCCCGAGGATGAAGGATTCAATCTTCCCTTAAGAGCTATTCATTAGGAGAAGTCAGCAATCTTGGCCGAAAAGTGCAATCCTGTCAACCTAGGAACAGAGGAGGCCCCACATATCACATTCTATGTAGAATCACTATTATCAAAAGAGCAAGAACTCCTAGCAGCATTCCTAAGGGAAAGGCAAATAAACTTTGCATGGAGTTATGCTGACATGCTAGGGCTTGATCCAGAAACTGTGGCTCATCACTTAGCTGTGTATCCAAAAGCAAAGCCGGTAAAAAAAAAGCTTCAAAAAATGCATCCTCAAATAGCCTTATTGGTCAAAATGGAGCTCAAAAAGTTGTTAGATGCAGGATTTATCCGACCAATTGATTATCCAGAATGGGTGCAAAATTTGGTACCTGTTTCAAAACCTGACAGAGCTATCAGAATCTGTACGGATTTCAGAGATTTGAACAAGGCATGTCCCAAGGATGATTTACCACTTCCCAACATTGACATGATAGTAGACATGATAGTAGGGCATGAGATGCTATCACCAATGGATGGATTTTCAGGATACAACCAGATCATGATAGCAAAAGAAGATCAACATAAGACGACTTTCACTTGTCCATGGGGGACCTACTGCTGGAACATGATGCCATTCGGCCTAAAGAATGTAGGAGCAACCTATCAGAGGGCCATGACATTAATATTCCATGACATGATTCATAAAATAGTCAAAGACTATGTTGATGAGTCAAGAAAAAGACAAGATCATATAGCAACCCTAAGCGCTATCTTTGACAGACTGGAGGAATAAAAAGTCAGACTAAATCCCAAGAAGTGCGTCTTTGGCATACAATCAGGTAAATTGCTGGGATACATAGTCTCCATGAGGGGCATCAAGGTAGATCCGGCAAAAGTGAAAGCAATCCTCGAGATGGAAGCACCAAAGACATTAAAACAACTGAGAGGTCTCCAAGGCAGACTTCAATCCATCCGATGATTCATAGCACAACTGGCAGACAAGTAGAACCCAGACTCTCACCTACTCCACAAGGGGGTAGCATATAAATGGGATACAAAATGCGAAGAAGCATTTAACAAAATCAAGGAATATCTACTAACACCACCAGTTTTAATGCCACCCATCCCAAAGAATCCATTGATCTTATATGTATTAGCAACAACAACAACCCTTGGAGCTCTCCTAGCTCAGCATGATGAAAACAGAATGGAGAGGGCCATCTACTACATCAGCAGGACAATGGTCGGTCATGAGCTAAATTACTCATTCATTGAGAAAGCTTGCCTCGCCGTAGTGTTTGCATCCCAAAAATTTAGACATTACATGTTGGCACACAAGATAAAGCTCATCGCGAAAATTGATCCCCTCAAATATCTCCTATCTAAGGCAATGCTCACAGGCAGAATGGCAAAATGGGTAATGATATTATCAAAGTATGACATCGAGTATGTAGAGCGAAAAGCCATTAAGGGACAAGTTATTGTAGATCAATTAGCAGAAGCACCCATTTATGCTGAGAACCCTCTTGTCTTAGAATTCCCAGATGAATCTATTTTTAACCTCAATGTAATTGACCATTGGAAACTATACTTCGATGGTTCATACACACATCTTGGATAAGGAGCTGGTGTCTTCTTCATCACCCCACAAGGGGACTGCATACCGAAGTCATACAAATTGGCATTTCCTTGCACCAACAACATAGCAAAATACAAGGCTTTGACTATAGGCCTCAGGATATCAGTTCAATGGAATATCATAGCTCTCAAGGTCTACAGAGACTCTCAGTTGATCATAAATCAGGTCAATAATGAATATCAAACTAAGGATGATAAGCTCACTCCATACAAGAAATTGGTGGAGACTCTAAAGGAATCCTTCATTGACATAACATTTGAGCAGATTCCAAGAACAAACAATAGAGCAACCGACACCATGGCTACAATTGGGTCTCTATTAGACATCCCTCATAATGTGTCAAAATATGAATTTCTGATCGAGCAGCTTCTCGTTCCCACATTCAAGGTACTAGAATCAGAATATGTGTGTGAAATCGTTGGTCCTGATGATCCTTGGTATCACGACATCTATACATACCTTTGCATAGGAGTCATACCCGCTGACCTCCCATCAAACCTAAAACGAACCTTTATCAAAAAGGCATCCAAATTTGTCATCCTAGGTGATACCTTATACCGTAGAAGCATAGAAGGTACCTTGCTATGCTACCTAAATGCTGAGGAGGTATTAACCGCTCTAACTGAGGTTCATAACGGTATCTGTGGCTCACACTCAAGTGGAATGACCATCGCCAAGAAACTACTGAGGATGGGGTATTATTGGCCTACAATGAAAGAGAAGCACATGATTACACAAAAAGATGTCTACAATGTCAGCAATATGGGGATCTCATCCATGCTCTAGCTCAAGAGCTTCACCCGATCGTCACACCATGGCCCTTTTCGCAATGGGGACTCGATCTCATTGGCAAAATCACACCCACTTCATCCAATGGCCACAAATTCATCATCACTGCAACTAAGTACTTCACAAAGTGGGTGGAAGCCATACCCATGACATATATCACTGGGAAGTAAATCTCAAAATTCATCCTGAACTATCTTATCTGTCGTTACGGTGTCCCACAAGCCATTATCTCAGATAATGGGACACCATTCAAGAACCAGGAGGTTCGCGACTTGTGTGAGAAATTCAAAATCCAACATCGCTTTTCCACTCCATATTATCCCCAAGGCAATGGCCAAGCAGAAGCCACAGACAAAACCATCCTCAAAATCCTTAAGAAAATAGTCAATGATGCAGGTCGTGACTGGCATCTGCAACTTAATCCTGCCATTTGGGCTTATCGAACCAACATCTGCACACCCACCGGCGCCACCCCCTTCTCCTTGGTCTACAGATAAGAGGCCATACCCCCCATTGAGATCAAGCTCCCATCCCTCAGAATATCATTGCAAAACCTCATCACTGATGAGGACTACCGGGTGTCAAGATTAAACAAGCTGGAGCTACTGGATGAGAGACATATCGATGCTCTGAATCATCTACAAGTCTATCAGAATAAACTCAAGAGGAGCTACAATAATAAAATCATAAGTAGGACTTTCCAAGTCGGAGAAGTGGTCTTAAAAGAAAATCAGAAGAATGTCCCGAAACCCAGCAGCAAAGGCAAGTTCGAACCTAATTGGTTAGGGCCTTTCGTCATAATAGAAAGTTACAAATCAGGGGCATATCAATTATCAACACCCGTAGGGGGACCTCTGTAGGAGCCCATGAATAGCTCCCATCTCAAAAAATTCTATGCCTAATTCTTTCCAGGTATAGAACCAAAAAATCCAAAAAATCAGAAAAAGTCCTGAAAAAATGGTTACTTCGGAAAAAACCTGGCAAACAGGCGTCTTGGTAATAACAAAAAAATTAAAAAAAATCAAAAAAAGGATTAAAAATAGTAAAGAGAAAAACCGTCCTCTAGTGAAAACCACTTTGGCGGCACTTTGGGCAAGTACCAGTGAAAACCTGGCAAACAGGCGCCTTGCATAAATAAGCACTTTCCATCCACAGGATCTTTATGGCTTGATCTGCATCATCCATCCATTTCGCTTCCATCATCCATCCATTTCGCTTCCATCATCCATCACATTTAGGTCTCCATCCATCACACATCCACTCGCATCCGCACCATAGCTTGGTCCTATGTTCGTATCATGATCTCTCCTAGTACTACTCGACCCATCCTCAAGCTCAGTTTGTTCTGCCTTTATCGGAGTAGTCTATGGCATCGCACTGGGGGCATGTTCTTATCAGATCGGATTTGTGTATGATCTTAAAGTCCTTAACATCAGAAAATCCAAAAACATCAAAACATTAAAAAATCCAAAAATATTCAAAACATATCAAAATCCAAAAATAGGTCAAAAATTCAAAACAGAGTCGTCTTGTTGAACTACGTCATCTCTGAGCTTGAACGTAGGCAAGGTTGATCTTTGATCATCCCCCGAGACATTTAGGTTAGTCCTATAGGAGTCGGTCATAATAAATTGACACTTCATCATGTATATCATCATCTGTAAATCGGTCAAGTCGTCAGTCGAACTACATGGTCTCTACATATATAACGTAGGTAAGGCTAGTCTGTTGACCAACCCTCGAGACCCCTAGGCTAGGTCTTTAGGTTAGTCTCTTGGTCAAAATATCAAAAAATCCCAAAACATTGGAAAATCAAAACATTTGAAAATCCAAAAAACCAAAAAATAGCCTCAAAACATTTCAAAACGTAAAAAACATTCAAATATTTGAAAAAATCCATCCACCTCATCTTGCTTGCACCCACAATAATCAATCATCCATAATAAACTGATCATCACCCTCAACCTTTGGTGAAACAGTTGGAAACAAGTCTAGCAGCTTAAAAGTAGAACTCCAAACATCAAGTCTTAAGTCTAAGTCAGTGCGTAAGCAAATTGGTCACCTCTTCATATCAGTAACTCATCATCTAAATTGGTCCCATATCAATCATCCCTTAGAACACTTTGGGTAAACCAAATGACGTGCCGCCATCCACTAACATGTCCTAGGATGCATCCTTCCTACAATGGACATTATCTTTTGGCAATAAGTTTCGGTTCTTATCCTTAGAAAACAAATCCTTTTTTTCATTAGAGGTATTGAAGAGCATCAATTTGTTTGTTTATTTGGTCTTTATCTTTTGAATTATCTTATTTTGCGCTCATTCCAAGGACGTCTCGATGATATCCCAAAGCAGAGGATTTAGAGAAATAGGAATGGGGCAACGATTGTTATCTTTTGTCTGCTGTGCTTGTTGGACGTTCTTGTAATATAACCTCGGCAAATACTTGCTTTGTTAGGTATGTATGGAAGAGGTCTAGGGTAACTTGTTGACTATTATAGGGATAGGTTTACCTTTCCGTGTTTTGGTTTGAGGTGTCTAAAACTTCTGAAATACATCCTAGCAAGGTTTCTGTATGTCAGGTGTGAACAAGAGTACTCCTATCTAATTTTTAAGTCAAAGTCCATCACACTAAGTACCATGCCATCCTGGTTTTCTATACCTTGATGCATCATACCATGTGTGTTATCAAACATAAGAAAATCTGGCCCTTTAAAAAACCCAATTCCTCAGCAAGTAATCATCATCATCATCATTTGGATTTGTGTCATCTTGTGTCTTGTTGAAATGACTTCTTTTCTTACTAACCGCACTAACAAGATACTACGACAGTTGATCATCATCACCATCATCGTCATCGATCCTGTATCCACAAATCATTAGCATATTGCATAAGCATATCATATAGAAATCATTAGCATATTGAATAAGCATATCATATAGAAAACATACACATTGCATTTTTCATCATTATAAACAGTTTATCATAAACATGCTTCAATAGGTGCATCCATGTCATTGCATTTTCACCCATTACATTGCATCTCATGACATTATATCGATCATTGCATAAACATTCATTTGCATCTCACAACCATTTCATATTACCATCTAAATCATCACATAGCATCTACAAAAGCATTCCATAATCACTTTTGCATAATCATAAGCAATAGGTATATAAGAATTTAATTCATTAGGCATACACACTTGCATAACATCATGACATCATATCACCACTTTTACGTTCACATCACATTACACATATCAGTTTGCATTAACACATCATTGATCATAATAAAATCCATATCACATATTACATTAGTATAAAATATCATCATATAGTAAACATCATTGCACATCATATCATAGGTGAGCATAATATAGATCTATTAGTCATAAACATAACACATACATCATTAGAAATAAATGCATCCATAACATATAAAAGAAGAATCATACATGCATAAATAAAGGAGTACACGGTACATCGCATCAAAATCAACTCATATATATTATATCATCAATGTCATTGTCATAGTACATGGAATAATAAATCGGATCACTGTACATGTATGTCAATCAGTACAAAAAATGCCCATCGGGCTATCAAAAGTGAGCCCATAAGGAACAAAAGGGTGTATCATCTGGATCAAGCTTGATCTTCGTGAATGCTGCCCTCACCCCTGTCATCGTGACCCTCTGGTGGTCTTTGGCTGACCCGCTTGGAGTACTCAGGGACCTAGTCTGCTCTAGGTACGGTGTCATAGTAACCCCGACGGTAGTACTCTATCTCTCGGATAGCCTCCCTGTAAGATCGTACCGACACTGTACCCTGGGAGGAGGAGGCTGTCATGCTCTCAATCTGTTGTCTGTGGCCTAGCTCTGTAGCTTTCTGTAGCTCTATAGCCTATCTCTACTGCATGGCCTAATCCCTCTCAGCTCTAAGCTGCTCTCTCTTAGCCCTCACTTGATCTCTCTTTGCAGTCACTGCCTGAACCTAGGACTGCAACTATAAAATCAAGGCATCTCGTGTGTTTTCCTGACCTGTTGGCTATACCTGTGGCTGCACATGAACCTGATCCTCACCCTCAGCTCGTGGTGGTGGGACTGGTGACTCCTACTGCTGATCCTACATGTGGACATCCCTGTGACCTAGTGGAACTAGGGGCACCCCTGGTGGATCCTGTCGAATCTTGACCCGCGGTCCTTGCCCTCGTCATCTCCCCCTGCCTCTGACCTTGCGCACCTCTGGATCCTCACTTGGAAAGGTCAAACGAAGAGGAGGTCTGAACCAATCCCTATAGGCCTGTGTGGTCCCTGAATTTTCCAAGCCCTAATCGTAAGCCCACGGTCGGGCTACCAACTGCCTGAAGCTATCAACTACCTCTGAAGTAGGAATACCGTGTCCCCATGACACCTGTGTCATGCTGCGTGCGAAGATGGCTACGTAGTCGTCATCAGGCTGATCCTGTGGCTCTCCAAACTGACGCTACACGCGCTCGGGTAGGTACCACTCAATCATCGTGTGCTCCCGCCCCTGCATATATCGATCTTGGTGGCAGTAGAAGAGCTGAGTAGCATCGTCGGCCCATTCGGGTTGACCAAGGTATGGGTGCCAGGTAAAAACAAGCATCTCATCTGGGACCCGCCTTGAGTAGGGGATCCCATGCTCACCAGTGTGTGTAAAAGACATGCCCCCTCTGTATCGTGCCACTAGGGCATCCTCTGCCCCCATCGGAACTGGAACGACCCATGGACGTAGCATAGAAATGTGCTCCCACGCATAAACATGAAGCAAAGTCACTTCGGCCCCCAACGCTCTGCCATCCACATAAGCATACTCATGTAAATCCCTGTAGAGTGAGGCTAGAAGGACAGGCCCCCATCCAAACCAAACTGGCCTGTCCCAGACCATCCGCTCCCAGCAATAACCCAAGCCGGGATTGAAGTATCGCCCTCATCTATTTGGGGCAACCAAACCTGAAATAATCGCTACAACCACCCAGTGGAAGGGAGGTGCGATAACTCTGTATCTCTCTAGCTCGATCTGCCCCTCGCAATAAATAATGTCCCATGTGGCGAGGACTCTGGTGCAGTATTTGCGTCCCTCGTCCATATCATATATCGCTCATCGGCCATGAATAAGCAACCGAAGAATGCGCCAAATGTCCTCCAAGGTGATAGTCACCTCGCCAGTGGGAAGATGAAACGACGGTGTCTCACTGTGCCACCTCTCAGCCAGTGCTAACAACATTTCGAGGTGGGTGCACACGGGCGCTGCGTATGCAATATGCCATAGTCCCGCGATTCCTAGTCGATCTTGGTCTCTGTCGCTTAGGTCCCGTAGGACGCTAGCTAAATCCCATGATCGGTGCTCCCGCGAGTAGAGCTCCCTGGGCCCGTCCTGCATCAAGGAAGGTCACCGTGTTAAATTTTTTCAAAAATTCCTGATTGAACGCTCCAAACTCATCCCCAGCGGCACAGTTTGTGATGGCATTGCAGTTTGAGTTTCCTCAAACTCTGACGTTGGACCCAAAATTAAGCCAAATAGAGTCGCTGCAGTGCAGTTTGCTTTCCAGCATCGCAATTTGCACGAAAAGAGCGCCGCTGCGGCGCACTTTAACCAAGTCGGCCCACCGAGCTCGAGCCTAGCGGCAGAGTTTCTAAACTCCAAACTGCACCGCTGCGGTGCTAAATAGCACCGCTGTGGCGCAAAAAAGGCAATTAGCGGTGTAGTTCAAATGCCGAGCGGTGCTATATAGCACCGCTGGAGGCGAGCTCATCTTTTAAAGGGCTAATAAATGCGTTAAATGAAAAAATGAAGCTTCAGTTAGGGTCACATACCGGTGCCCCGATGCCAGGTGGCCGCTGGTAGGTCTGAACTCGATCCGAAATGTGTAGAGGAAGCTGTCATTGTGCCATATCGCTGGAGGGTTAGAGCTAGAATCTCAAGGTTTGCTAGTGGAGGTGGGTGAAAATGACTTGAAAGTGACCCCTCGGGCCCCTTTTAAGCCTAAAAATTAGGGTTTTTTAACCCTAAATAGCTGTCCTGTTAGGGTTTTGGACCCCTGAACCTGTTTTTGTCCGTTTGAGGTTTGTTTTTCATTGTTTTATTTGCGTTTAGACACATTTTTAGCCTCCCGAACCCCTTTAGGACTTGTCGGGTACTTTGTCATCTTTTTTTCGCGAGATCACCCAAAAAATTAAAATTTTCATCCGATCTCTCGAGGGGGCATTATAATGGCATGTTTTCTCCCGCCGTGCAATAGTGGGGCAAGTTGTTAAATATTGAAATTTTTTGGCTTTGATTGAGATCGTTTATTCTTTAAACCAACACAATGAGTGCATTGCTTGAAAGAGGGGCAAAATGTAGACACGTAAAATATACTCATTGACATCATGCATCTGATCCTGACCTACTAACATCATTTCTTCCTGAATCATCCCTCGGTCTAACCGTTTAATCAAATTCCCCTATTTGATTAAATTCATCAATTTTCATCCCTTAATTGAATAAATCATTTTATCTAATTAAGTCAATTCCTTCTGTTAATTAAATCAATCCATCTGATCTAATTATTCCTATTTAATTAAATAATCAATTTATTTGATTAAATCTCTAAACTCTATCCATTAAATTAAATAAATTAAAACCTTATTTGATTTAATCTAACATCATCCTTTTAATTAAATAAATCAAAATCCTTATTTAATTAGCCTCTTATCATATTCCTCTCTTATTTGATTTAAATAAATCCATAAATCTAAGTCAAATAGGTCACATCATCTAATCTCCTGTTAAATTAATTAACCCTTGATTAATTTAACCTCATCTCATGTCACATCCTCTAGATAATGCAAGTTGCACATGAAAATAGATTTAATTCATTTATTAAATCCCTATTTTCCTCACAAGGCATCTTTTGGAATATTCTCTCAATTTGAATTCAAAAATTCCAAGTCAACATGTACATGCAACAAGGCAATAACTTCCTCTTACATGTCCTTTGCCTTGAGCCAAGTGGCATTTATTGCATTTTCCCTTCCCTCTTGCATGTCATTTCAACAAATTTGAATTTCAAATATTGGCATTTATTGGCACAAACCCCAAATCTTGCACATCCATCATCCACTCATAGCTTGACAAGTGGCCTCATATCATTGGATGAATGTTAGTCCCACATTGCTCAAATTTGGACTCTCATCCATTTTGAAATCCTATAAATAAACTGCTCATATCCTCATTTTATCATCCACAATCCAAGCAAAGTTACCATGCTAAAATACTTAGCCATTTCCATTCATCAATCTTGAGTTCTTAGCTAGGTTATTGAAGATTTTTGGCTTGGAGCTCTCACCATTCATCATCAAAAGTGGATAGAATCTCTTCATCAAGTCAACATATCGAAGTTTGCAATCATAGGAATTGGGAAAGGGCCAATTTTCATATCAAATTGGCACCAATTCCCCCATGGGATCAAGAGTTTGCTCTTCTAATTAGGATTCAATCTTTATTTTGTGATTTGCTTTGTGTCTTCAATATTTTCTTCCTAATTTAAATGTTGTAAATGGATTTCATGGGGAATCCTTGTTTTGGCTTGCATTTCATTGTTTAACTTGTTTATTCATGTTGTTTTGTAGGTACAAGGAAAAGGGTTTGCACAAGGTGTTACTGTTGTGCTAAATATGCGTTAAGGAAAACATGTCTGACCAGATTCTGCGCATGTGTAACCGCCTCTCCACTTTTCATTCTTTCCCTAAAGTGGCATCCTCCTAATCTATTGGAGTTGACCGCCTTGCTAGGTGATTAGTTAGTAGATTTTATCCCTATAAATAAGACTCAGACGCTCCTTCAAAAGAGGTTGCTTAATCGATGATGTACTCGCATTCTTAGTATTTTCAATAATACATTCATGATGCTTTATTGTACTTGTGTTTTCCAATGAATAAAATGAGTTTATAGGTTCGTGCATTTGATTTTACATTTGTCTTAAGGGATACTCATCCAAGGGGGCCCACTTGGTGAGCATTCCATTCTTTAGCATAGTTATTACTTTCTGTTCAATAATTAGTTAAAAATATGACACTAACTATTCCTACAACCACTAGAATCCCATTCTGTGACTGTTCCCACAACCAAAGCAGACAGAGTAGTTTCCTGTTTGTTTGGCCAGATTTTCATTTATATCATGCATTTCAGCTTAGTATAGTTGTTGGTTGATGCTCAGCACTTATGTTATTTCTTTCCAAGCAATTTACCTTCAGCAATATGTTTTTCTTGGTTGTAGAATGAATATGGCTACTCTGGATCCTTAGTGCACATACTGTGTTGACCCATTTCAAGTTCACATCCCTAGGTTGACAAGTTAAATGCACCTTCATGATGATTGAAATAACTATTCAGATTAGATACCTAATCTCTGAATCACAGCTGTAAGAGCTTAGTTGTTAGATCATTGTAGGAGGCCATCAGGGAGCATGGCTTAATTAGCTTAATATTTGGTTTAATTTTGTAATTCAATCATGTTTAGCTTAATTCATGATCATGTTCACATTTTGGTGCTAGAAGGAGGGATTTACTAATAAAATTTGTCCTTGAGATTTTTTTGTGTTTCAGGTTTCTAGGGTAGAGCAGTGCAGTTTTTTTATGCCAGAGTGACACATTTGTTTGCATTGCAACACCGTTGTTTTAAGCTGGAGTGACATAGTTGTTTACCATTGTATTTGACACTATTTTGTTTATGTGATTTAGGTTTACCCAAGCCACATATTTTTCATAATCTAATACATTTTTCTGAATCCAGAGTCGTGCATTTGTCATTCAACAATGCATTTGTTAGATTCAACATAGTTGTTGATTAACAAAGCAACACATTTGTTAGGTAAAACAAATAATTAAATCTTCATGTTTACTTTGAATTTTCAATTTTATTTGTTCTTGGATCATTTACTAAATTGTGCTTTGCTTGTGTAAGGCTAACTATTTTGCAAATTTAAATTGGAGCATAAAATCTTGAAGTGAAGGAGTAAAGTGTTCATTAACACTTGTAATGACATCATTTAATCTTTTCTTCTAAAGTGTTCTTACACACTTGTGGAAGGATGACCTAACTTGTTTATTTCATGCTTTAGAGTAGATAATTTTTAATTTGGGCTTAAGAACTTACAATGCTATGAGTATTTTAAAGTCTTCTTAAAATTGAACCAAACCCTTCATATTTACTTTGGACCTAAAATTGAACAATACAAATTCACACTTAATTTTGTGCTATTAAAATGAATATTCACATCTCCTTTAGTGAACTAAAATGAACCATTGTCTACTTTTCTTGCCATGATTGGTGTGAATGGTAGCTCTAGACCTGCTCAAACATAGACAAACAACACAATGCTAGTCAATAAACAAATCTAAACTAGCATTCCTCGTGAGATTCATTAAAATTCACAATGAACAAGAAATAAAGCAAATAAACCAAATGAAATCTATTGAAAGCTAAGTAATCTTATCCAAAACATTCAAACCCTCAATCCCATGGTGGAATTCATGCTACTTTGATGTGGAAAGTAGCCCTTTCCCAATTCCTTGTAGGCTTTGATGATGAACAATGTGCTCCTTGATAAATTTTGCAATAACCTAGCTAAGATTGATGAGAAATTATGAAACTTGGATGAAAATGGACGAACTTTGCTTCAAGTTGTGTATCCAAAATCAATAGAAGAGCTCTCCATTTATAGGAAAGAGGGATGGAGGAATGAAACATATGAAGAATGTGGGACTAAACATAAGCCAATGACATTGTGCCACTTGTCAACATTCTAGTGGAGAGAGGTGGAGCACATTTTGATCAATGTGCAAATAAATGCAATTAGGTGGAAATTTGAAATTCAAAAGATGGCTTGTGCAAGAAGAGTTGTAAGAGGAGTTAATGCCACTTGGCTCAAGAAAAAGGACATGTAAGAGGCTTAAATGCCATGTTGGAGGACAAGTCCTTTTAGGAGGGAGATTTCAAATTGGAGGAATATTCCAAAAAGATGCCTTTTTGAATGAAAATAGATGAATTTATAAATCAATTAAATTGATTTACTTGTGCAAGTTACAAAATCTAGACGATTTGATGGATTAGAGTTATTATTAATTAGGATTTAATTAACTTAGATGAAAATTAGTTTGATATGACATTTGATTTAGATTTTTAGGTTTATTTAAATCAAATGAGAGGAATAATGAACATTAGTAATTTAATTAAATAAAGTTTGATTTATTCAATTAAATGAAGAACATTAGATTTAAATCAAATAAAGGTTAATTTATTCAATTTAAAGGAGATGACATTAGGATTTAATAAAATAAAGTTGATTTAATTAAAAGAGGAACATTAGGATTTAATTAAATAAAGTTGATGTATTTAATTAAAAGAGGGATATCGATAAATTTAATGAATTTAATTAAATAAAGATTATTCAATTAAATGGTTAGTATGGACGTGATTAAGGAAGAATCAGTGTTAGTGAATCAGGATCAAATGCATGATATCAATCAGGATATTTTGAGTGTCTACAGTTTGCCCCTCTTTGAAGTAATGTACTAGTTGCATTGGTTCAAAGAATAACCTTTTTGAGATCAAAATTGAAAAAAATTCCAATTTTTTCGGATGCCCCATTGCTTCCCCAGTGGAAGAATTACGCTGGTACACTGCCCCCTCGAGAGATCAAGCAAAAAGTTTCAATTTTGGGTCGAGCTCATGATAAATATTCAAGATTAGTTCAGCTCAGAGAGGACTAGAAAGCTCAAATATTTGATGTAGATAATTCTGATGATGTAGATAGTTCATCGGCCATGGGTAGCCTCATGTATATTTTGATATATTACACACACTTGATACTTGGATATAAATGTTAGTAAAGATAAAAGTATAAGAAGAATAATATGGATGAAACCTTGAGCTTGAGATGATGCAAGAGTGATGTAGACAAGGTGGAGAAACTTACAACAGACTCAAAACTAACCAGATTTCAACAAGGCATCAACCCTTGAACTCACAATCACCCAACTTGAATCAACTAACAACAATAGGCTTATAAATCTCAACAAAAGGCTTATCTTTTAAGGAAGTCCCCTCAAATATCTTTTAGACACCATCTAAAACTCATAGCATCATCCCACACATTATTCCAACACATTCACCAAGGTATCTTTGACACAAAATAGGAAACCTTTAGACTGCACTGCAAAAAGGCTACTAGAATTAGCCCACTTTTTCAAACAAAGTACCTTTCAAACTTTTTATTTTGAAAAAAAATCACTTGAAAGAGTTGAATTTCCTATCAAAACCTCATATTTCATGATCAGAACACAATCACAAGTCCACCAGACCATCGTTCCCCTAAACCCTCTATTTACATGCAAGAAACTAGGGTTTTTCTATTTCTCCACAATAACGGTTTCCCAAACTCTAATATTGTTCCCAACACATCTATTTAGGTCTGTAGAAACATACTAAACCTTTACAAGACCAATTCCATCAACATTTGGTCAAAACCCTACTTGAGTTCCTTCAAAACACCATGAAAATACCATTAAAGACCTTAGAATTGCACTCCAAGAACACACAACTCCCTTCTCTCACATTCTAATGAACCTAAAAATCCTACCATACCTTTATTATTCCATTCCATCGAAGCATAGTGGGTAATAGTAGATGGAATGACTAATTACATGATTAGATACTTAAACAGAGCCTTCACTATTCTGTCCCAGGCAAATTAGAAACCTACAATATCTCCCTCCAAATTTATTGTTAGCCCCTCAAAAAGTAGTCAAAAGAAGGCTATTCCCATTCCCTATAGGACACAAAAAAATCTAGAACATTTATTATATGTACGGGCCTGCATAGTATAAGAAGAACACAAAAAACTTAGAGATAGTACAAGAAATCTAAAAATTGTCAAAAGGAAAGTGTTGTTTTATGTAAGGAATTCACAATATTCAATACAACACCTCATCATCAAGCCTTTGAGAGGCCTTTAAAGATATTTACAATTCAAATTCCAATGGACTAACTCCCTTAACTCCCTTTTGAAATTTTGTCCCTACAGATTCCTCAAAATTGCACTTTAGCAACTTTGTTTTACACTTGACAATATTTGTATTTTGTGTGACTTTTGACACCTAAATGACTCTAAACCATCAAAATACATCATGAATGGTCTTTTAGACCTTATTTAGGTAAACTAAACTCAAAACATCTTAACTTGACCTACTGAGCATCCTAAGAAGCTCCATAAAAGATCAAATTTGGACAATAGGGTGTAGGTGCTCCTGTGCCATACACTCCTACAGGGAAAAACTCATGCCACATGAGTTGGTTCCAATTCCATTATCTCCATGCTTCATAAATTTTCCACTAGTTCATCCAAACTGATCTTACAATCTACCCTGCACCTTGAACATTCTTGATATTTATTGCAATTGAAGTTGGCTTCAACTTAGTATTTAGACCTGAAAATGGTCTTCTTCCTATTCCTTGATCAACACCAGCAAACAAAAATTGGTTAGTACTCCTTTGATCTGTCTTTTCTTTTACCTCATCTCCATTCCTTTTTCTATCCTCATGTCTCAGTACACTCTGCCCCTTTAACTTTGTCTGCTGACTTCTTGTCCTATCAATACCTACCATCATTTTACTGTCCTTGTAACTCTTTGTGCTTACTGTGCCATCAAGCTTATTGACCATTGTACCTGTAGATCTTATTAAATTGGAAAACTCATTCCCACCTATAGGACACTCAATGGTCCCAACCAACACACTCTCTCGCCCTTTCACTGTCAAATCACCTTTCAACCCTGTATTTACCTTTAGACTTGTTGCCCCTGCATTATCAGACCTAGGACTATTTACATCATCAAAATTTTTGATTTTATTTACGACATTGACAAGTTCTCTTCTCCCATACATGATCACTTTGGCTTTACCCTTGACATCTTCTACAAGTGGAGTTAACACAAAAGAACAACCATCCTTGACTATGGTGTAGGTATTTTCCCTACCATCATACAAGGCTCTCTAATCATATTGCCAAGGTCTACCTAGGAGTAGGTGACAACAGTCCATAGGTAAGATATCACAAACAACACTATCACTATAATCCCCAATTTTAAAATCTACAACAACCTTTTCATTCACCAACAAGGATTGTTCATCACTTAACCATGAAACTTTGTAAGGCAATTCATGAGGTATTTTTTTCAAATTCAACTTATTGACCATCTCAGTAGACACCATGTTTTCAGTTGATCTAGAATCAATGAAAATCCTAGACATACCTTATCCTTGCACTTACAATTAGTTTTGAAAATACTCTTCCTTTGCAATGGCTCCACCTCTTTTTCTACTCTCAATACCGTCTTCCTCACCATCATCTCCCCTGTTTTAGGATCTACCTTCTTACTTGAAGAATGATGGCTTTCACACTCCTCCTCTTGAACCAATTGTGCCCACCTATCAATCCTTTTTTCACTACTTGAAGAACTACCAATCCTCTCATGACACTTCTAAGAAGGATGACCAAATTCATTGCATGTGTAACATCTTCTTGCAAAATCATTAGAACCTCTACTAGCACTAAACCTTCCTCTACCTCTAAAACTACCTCTAGAATCAACATTTTTCTCTTTACCTTTATTTGCTTCTTGTTCTTCCAATGGTTGCTTTGGTCTAGAAATCACTCATCTTCCTCTTGCATTAGGAACACCTCTTCCTCTCACTGATTTCTCTTGTCTCCTTTTAAGTTTCTCCTCCACCCTGATTGCTAATTGAAAACATTCTTCAACAGATTTGGGGTTACCAACAACAAGCTTATATTGAATATTAAACCGCAAACCTCCTAGATATCTAGCCACCTTCTCAACCTCATCCTCATCCCTTCTGGATCTTATGCTTAATTTATAAAACTCATCTGTGTATGACTTGACATCTAGATCTTTTTGTTTTAAATAATGCAACTTTTTGTACAATTGAACCTCATAGTCCTTTGGAAGAAACTTACCCTTCAACTTCTGCACCATCTTGTCCCATGAAGTGATCCTTGATTTTCCTTGTTTCCTCCTCTCTTCTTGCTCATAATCCCACCAAAGAAGAACATGTCCTTTTAGCCTTGTTTTTTCCACCTTCACCATCTGCTCTTCTGAAATATCTTCACTCTCAAAATAGTTATCCATAGCAGCTATCCAATCAAGTAATTCCCCTTCATTTAAATTACCACCATAAATAGGAAGATCAACTTTTACCTTTATTGATTCACCTTTCACTGCTTTGAGCATCTTCACCATTCTTTGGTCTTCAAGGTCCAATTCTTCTTCAACATCTTCATAGTCTTCATCTTCTTCTTCTGTTTCACTTTCTTCATTCACTTCTCTCCTTTTCCTTGTCTCCAAGGCAACAAGCCTTGCCAACATTGCAATGTGAGATTCTAGAAGCTTAGCATGCTTCTCTTTAAGGTCTTGGAACTATCTTCACTAGTCAAACTTCTTCAAGCCTGCAAAGCAAAACAAAACACCAACAAGGGATCTTATCCCTGAAGCTCTGATACCAATTTTATGCAAACAAGGTGGAGAAACTTATAACAGACTCAAAACTGATCATATTTCAACAAGGCATCAACCCTTGAACTCACAATCACCCAACTTGAATCAACTAACAACAATAGGTTTGTAAATCTCAACAAAAGGCTTGTCTTTTAGACACCCTTTGAGACTCATAGCATAATCCCACACATTATTCCAACACATTCACCAAGGTATCTTTGACACAAAATAGGAAACCTTCAGACTGCACTACAAAAAGGCTACTAGAATTAGCCCACTTTTTCAAATAAAGTACCTTTAAAAATTCTTATTTTGAACAAAACTCACTTGAAAGAGTTGAATTACCTATTGAAACCTTATATTTCATGATCAAAACACAATCACAAGTCCACTAGATCATTGTTCCCCTAAAGCCTCCATTTACATGCAAGAAAATAGAGTTTTTCTGTTTCTCCACAATAACAGTTTCCCAAAATCTAATATTGTTCCCAACACATCTATTTACATCTGTACAAACTTACTAAACCTTTACAAGACCAGTCCCATCAACATTTGGTCAAAACCCTACTTGAGTTCCTTCAAAACACCTTGAAAGTACCATTAAAGACCCTAGAATTGTACTCCAAGAACACACAACTCCCTTCTCTCACATTCTGATGCACCTAAACATCCTACCCTACCTTTATTATGCCATTCCATCGAAGCATGGTGGGTAATAGTAGATGGAATGGTGAATTACATGATTAGATACTCAAATAGAGCCTTCACTGTTCTGTCTCAGGTAGATTAGAAACCTACAGTATCTCCCTCCAAATTTATTGTTAGCCCCCCAGAAAGGAGTCAAAAGAAGGCTACTTCCATTCCCTACAGGACACAAAAAAACTAGAACATTTATTATATGTACATGCCTGCACAAAATAAGAACACTGAAAACTCAGAAATAGTACAACAAATTTGAAAAATTATCAGAAGGAAAGCATTGTTTTATGTAAGGAATTCACAATATTCAATACACCACCTCATCATTGAGCCTTTGAGAGGCCTTTAAAGATATTTACAATTCAAATTACAACAACCTAACTCCCTTAATTTCCTTTTGAAATTTTGTCCCTACATATTCCTCAAAATTGCACTTTAGCAACTTTGTTTTACACTTGACAATATTTGTATTTTGTGTGACTTTTGACACGTAAATGACTCTAAACCATAAAAAATACATCATGAATGGTCTTTTAGACCTTATTTAGGTAAAATAAACTCAAACCATCTTAACTTGACCTAATGACCACCTTAAGAAGCTCCATAAAAGATCAAATTTGGACAATAGGGTGTAGGTGCTCCTACACCAAGGAGTCCAACAAGTGCATGAGTCATCAAGGCTTTATTAGATATGATGATGAGTGGTGATGATGTGTTGCTTATCAAAAATTGGGATTTTAAAAGGGCTTACTTACCTTATGTTTGATAACACACATAGATACGATGCATCAAGGTATAAAGAACCAGGATGGCGTAGTACCTAGTGCAATGCACTTTGACTCGACAATCAGATAGGAGTATTCTTGTTCACACCTGACATACAAAAACCTTGCTAGGATGCACTTCAGAAGTTTCAAACATCTCAGACAAAAACATTGAAAGGTATAACCTATTAATGCAATAGTCAACAAGCTGCCCAAAACACCTTCCATACATACCTAACAAAGCAAGAATTCACCAAGTTATATTACAAGAATGTCCAACAAGCACAACAGACAAAAGATAATGATCAATGCCCCATTCCTTTCTCTCTAAATTGTTTTGATAGACATCATCGAGAGGTCATTGGAATGAGCGCAATAAGATAAATCAAAAGAAAAGACCAAGTACACAAACAAGCCAATGTTCTTCATACCTCTAGCCAAAGGGATGTGTTTTGGGGATAAGAGTCTGAAGTGATTGCCAAAGATAATGCCCATTGTAGGAAGGATGCATCCTAGGACATGTTAGTGGATGGTGGAAAATTGTTTTGTTTAGGATAATTATCCAAAGTTATTTCCAATAGATAATTCCCATTGTAGGAAGGATACATCCTAAGACATGTTAGTGGATGGTGGCAAGTTGATAGGTTGTTCGAAAGGCTATTGATATAAGGTCGATTGGCATGTTTGCGAATGATCAAGAGTTTGATTTTGCATTTAAAAGTTTGTTGTTTCGATTTTTATTTTACATTTGAAGTTTACTTTTGCTAATTAAAGTGGTTGTTTCTGTTTTTTTTTTCCAAAGGATGAAGGTGATGATTGATTTATTATGGATGATTGATTATTGGGGGTGAAGTGAAATGGGACGGGTGGATTTTTTTTCAAATATTTGGATGTTTTTGAAATGTTATGAGGATGTTTTTTGAATTTTCAAGTTATTTAAATATTTTTGTGTTTTTTGAACGTTTTTGTGTCTCAAAGGTTGATCAAAGATTAGCCTTGCCTATGTTTAAGCTCAAAGACAACGCAGTTCAGATAACAATATTTTTTACATTTTCTGAATTTTTGACCTATTTTGGGATTTTGATATGTTTTGGATGTTTTTGGATTTTTGCATGATTTTGATGATTTGGATATGGATATTTGTGATGATATCAGTGATCTATTTTGGGATTTTGTTGAAAACCAAGCTAAGGTTGATTGATTGGATCGATGTATTGATGATGATAACATTGTTGAGGATACACAACAATGCAAGGATAGTGTTTAAGCAACATGAGGATTGGGATGGATACCCTGAGATGATGATGGATTGATTGATAAGGATTTTTAAGGTTGATTTTGGAACAAAATTATTTTGAATGATTTGATGTGACATTGAAGTGCAAATTAGATGCAACTGATATTGATTGTTTGGATTGATGTTCGATGAAAGATAAAGCTTGATAAGGAACATCTTCTTGTCAAAATATGCCATGGGTTTGTGATTTGGATTTTTTGCTCACAAGTGTTTTGATCAATTTGATTTCACATTTTCCAATGTTCGGATCACCACATAAGTTGGAGGATATAGATCATGATTTATTCCTGAAGTGAGATGTAAATATCTGCCCCCAGTGTCTAGCAATGTATGGAATGGCTTTGGATGGATACCTTGACAAGTGTGTGGATGGATGGATATGGTAAGCACGCAAAAGATGCCAAGGATTATATTGTGATAAGATAAGGTGTTCAAATAAAGAATGCTCATTTGGATAATGCTTCATGGATTAGATAATGCTAGGTGGGATAGGATCGATAAAAATGACCCATGTCAAGATATTTACCATAAGTAAGTGTAAAGTGTGCACCAAATTTTGTCAAGATCAAAATAACTTGGACTATGGATGTAGATGGATGAAAATGGATTGGATAAATGGCTCGTGGATGAATGGAGTTATAATGGATAAGATGGGTGGAATGTTAGATTTATTATGGATGGGATGAGATGCTTCCACCTGAATTAGCGCACGCAGATGCTCGATTCTACACATGTTTTCCAGGTTTTCATCATGGTACCTGTCCAAAGTGCCACCATAGTGGTTTTCACTAGAGGACGATTTTTTTCTTTATTGTTTTCAATCCTTTTTTGATTTTTATTTTATTTTCATTTTTTTTGATTTTTTTTGATTTTTTTGAAATATTTTAAGCTCATGTTGAACCATCTAGTGGTGTTGATGTAGATGCTTTTTTCATAATGTGCCATCGATATCCTGCTTGATGAAGTTGCTTTGCCAAGATACGTGCACTTAAATACAACTTTTGAGATTCTTGATCTACTTTATTGATACCAAAGTTGTCTTTGTGCACACATCGCAATAGAATGCCTTCTGAATCCTTATGATGAAGGGTTGTTGCCAATGCATGGTCAATGAGAGAATTGGATATCATGCATAGAGGAGTGGATGGAGTGTGTTTAGGAATAAAAGATGGATTGGTTGATAGTTTGGAACCTTTGATTCTCCAAACTTGGGAAGATGAGCAATGATGGGTGGATACAAAAGTGTGTGTGGAATTAGGACCAATTGCTTGATATAATTTGTACGTTGCTTTAGAAGCCTGCTTTTTCCTTTGTGGACATCTTTGATGGATACTTTTCCCTTTTTTATTTTTCCCCATAGTTTCTTCGGCTAATAGAGTTTGATAGGGATAATCTTTCTTTGTATTTTTTGGTATCCATGTGTATTTGATTTGTCTATTATGCTTCCCAATTTCTTTTTCTTTGATAATGTTCTTTGTGCTTTGATTCAAATCTTCCTTTTGATGTTGGTCCCAATTCGTGGATGCGTTGATGGGTGGATGAAGATTCGTGACGTGGCTGGTTGTAGTATTGGCATCGATTTTATCATAAGGATTCTTCGTGCTCCCTATGTTAAGGTTTTCTTGAGATGAAGTTTCCCCCAGTATTGTGGAAGTAGTGCCTTCATGCTTTGATTATGCCTGTTTTGAGAGTTCCTGTTTAGAATGCATTCTCTGATAATTAACCACTGTGGATGACGTTATTGGAATTTTCTACTCTGTTGTCTCTGGAATATCCTATTTGGTTTGACCTATTTCCTTGAGTGGATAATGTTGGATATCTTCATACATGATGTCCTCAATCTGAATATGGGATATATCTAATCCCAATTTTAACAACTCAGTTTGACTGTAGGAATTAATAACCTTCTCTTTTGTGTAATAATATTAGGAGTAAAGGAATCTTGTTTTGAATGAAGATCATCTACGTGTCCATCCAAAGAAAGCATCTCATGGGTAGCTGGAGGAGTATGTTCTATATGGATGTGATCATAATTTTTGACTCTTATATAGATTGGAGAGTGTCCATTGGATCATTATAGTATTATGGAGATACAAATTCTTGATCTTGATTAATTTTGGAATTGTTTTTGACATGCTTTGGATCAAGTTCTTGACATGGGTCAGTTTCAAAGGATGGATTGCTTATAAAGGGTTCTTGGATATCTTCATTAGGCATAGGAAGTGGCTCAATATGCTCTTGATCTTTGAGTGAATTTGGATAAAGTGTTGAGTTGAAGATTCCTTCAATATCTGCAACCATGAGGTCAAAGGATGTCAATATGTCTTGGAAAGGACCATTGCTAGACTTTGGTGAAAGATGTTGATCATGGTTTGGAATGAATTATTGAGACATGTCCTCTAACTCATTGGATGATGTAGAGGTATTATAAAAATGATAATTGGTGGAAGGATCGTTGATTATAGGACCAAATAATGTTAACACTCCTTGAAATAGATCATTGTCAGATATTGTTGAGGGATTCTTATCATGATCAAAAAATGACTCTTAATGTATGTTGAGTTGATATTTGGATGAGGTAGAAACATCTTCAAGGTTCTCATTGATGGATAGATCTTGATCATTGTTTTCAACAATTGTGGTGGGGAGATTGTCAATGCTATCACTAGTGGTTGAATCTTCATCATTGTCCCCAATAGTTATTGTTTTTTGATCAATAAGGTCTAGGATGAGATTTTTGAGTCGAATGCAATTTGATGTTGTGTGTCCCTTTATTTTGTGAAAATCACAAAGGTGATTCTTGTTATACCATGGTGGTTTCACTTGAGGCTCTTGATAATTATCATAAATGGGGATCTTGATGAGATTTTCTTGGACTAACTGTTGCATGACTGATTCGATTGGTTCCCCAAGTGGTGTGTATTTTCGTTTGTTACCTTGTGAGATTTGTACTTTAAGTTGACCTTGTGGTGATTTATTTTGGAGATGTGGTGATTGATCTTCGAGATGTGGAGGTTGGGTTTGTTGTTGATGTTGTTGATCTTGATATCTAACTTCTTGACATTGGCGATATTGTTCTTGATGTGGTTGTGGACACAACTCAATGCTTTGATGACATGGTTTAACCAATGGAAGAGTGTATTGATTTTGGGGTGGAGATGTCTCTTGGCGCAATGAGTCAATTATTTTGGAAAGTGAAGCAATTTGATCTTGATTTTGATCTTGGCACCCTTGATATAGTCGATTTGGTTTTTGTTCAAGCATATTTGGAATGTCTACTTGTGGTGTTTGCATGGGATCATGGATAAATTGATTTTGGACAATGTTCTGATTTGGGATGATGTTCAAATTTGGCATTATAGGTTGAAATTGAATATTGTTGTGGTTGGGAATCACATTGCCTTGATTTAGGTAACTTTGATTTTGCATGGTGTTACCTTGACTTGGATCAACACATGGAGTTGTTAACATATTGTTTTGACTTTGAACAAAATTTGTATGATTCACAAACATATCTATCCCAAAGTTTACCAAGTGTGGATTTGAAATGTTCATGCTTGGTAAACTTGTACTTGGTATATTCACATTTGGCATGTATGGATTTGGTGGAATAATGTTGTTTGTTTGAAGACTTATGCATTGATTGTTTGGTTGATAGATTTTTAGGTTTTGGCTTTGATTTAATCTACCATAGGGAAAGGTTTTCCAACATTTAGATTGGGCATACTCACATTTTTTGTACCATTGAGGTTTGTAGGAGATAATGATGTCGTGTATGGATTGTATAAATGTAAGTTTTGATAATCGATCGATATTGTAAGGCTTTGATAGTTTGGTTGATTTAGATTACTCATGATTTATGGATCAAGTTTATATTCCATGTTCTTCTTGTGCTTTGACCTTTTTTACCTCTAAGGGATTTAGGAGCAATGATGAGATGAAGGATGAAAGGGGTGAATGATATGGGTTTTGAGATTTTTATGAATTTTGGATCAATGCTAGACTTTAGGATTTGATTTTGATTGTTTTGATTTGGATAATGAACTTGTAGATCCCAAGATTTTGGATGTTACCTTAGGATGAACTTGTTCAAAGGGATGCTAATTTAACTAGAGGTATGAGAAAGGATGTATTCTCACACTCCTAACTAAACAAGGTGATTTTGATGTGTTTTAAAGATGTACCCAAGTTTAGATAATGATGTTTCCAAAGCTCTAAAGTTGTTTGTGGGATGGGATGGTAAATGTTTGGGATGGATGAAGTGTTTGCTTGTGACCTTGGATGAACCTAAGAGGGACCTTTTTTACAAGACCAAGATAGTGAAGAACATGCTTTACCCTATGAGTAGTTCAAACCAAAAGACCAATGTTTTTCTTGGAATAACATAAGACAACAAATAACAAGCACACATGTGGGGTTCAATTGATTTAATCTTGGTTAATGAATTGATTTTTACCACATCCACTTGTCTTGGTTAAGTTTCAAACTAAATGTCTATGCCAAGGCCTTCTTTCATTCCACAAGGTCCATTATATGAGAATCAAGAAGTCAAAGCCATAGTTTCCTTAATGTTGACTTTAGAGAGAAAATTGAGAAATGGGTCCAAATACTTAGAATCCTCTAAGGATGAAATCCCAAGGGACAAGCAGTAGCACTTGGATTCTTTCAAAGGAATTTGCTTCTACTAAAGGGTTTGAAATTTGATGTCCTTGTTGAATGTTTATTTTCAAGATTTTGGATCCAAACAATGTGTTTAAATGACTCAAAATTGCACAATCCTAGGATGGAAAAGAAAATATTTGTTGAATTCCCACTTGGATAAATCTAGTTGGGCTTATTCAGAGTGGATGATTAGAAGCTTGACCACATTAGCTCCCCTCCATGACACTCACTTCTATAGGTCAGCCAAGCTTCAATTCTCATGAATCTCCCATGACGAACTTTTCATCTCTACAAAGAACCACAAGTATGTGGGATGGCTTTGGAGGTCCGACCTCCTGATGCCAAAAAATATTGGGATTTTGGATTCTAAACAAAGGTTCATAGTAAGGGCATCTAGTTTAGGGGGTGCAATGATAAACTCCTTGTGAGAGATCTCCCAACCCTTAGAAAAAGGGCTTTACGCATCATAAAGATAATGGGGGAGAGTTATCATGCACCACTTCCCATTGTTTATGATTTTCATCGCAACCACAAATTTATATAGTGGTTTGGAAAAGCTTGGCTTATGCTCGTTACTACTTGGGTTGTTCCCTTGGGGTGAGTATTTTTTCCCACCAAGGTAGGCCCTCTAAAGGTAAACAAAAGCGAGTAAATACATTTGTAGTTCAATCAATCTTTTTTTGCGTGAACAAAGAGAGAACACACACAATATACTTAACTCACACTAGCAAGATTTGTTCAATTTTAAAAGCCCAAATTGAAGTGTGGAGGAAATCTTTTAGACAACCTAATATCACCAAAATACTTTTGATTCTCAAGATCACCGTGAACCATGAGAGAAGTGCATACACCTTTTAAATGATATTAATTTGTAAAAAAGATTGTAAAACACGAAAAACACATGTTCATTTTAACTTCAAAAGCAATAATGGATTCTTTTTATAGCACCAAGATGAAGTGTGAAGTTTGCTTGTTTAATTTTTAGATCCAAAACCAACTCTAGTAAGTTCCTAAGGTTCTTTTTAATCCTTTGATTGTTCTTTTTTTAAAACCCAAATGAAATTTATTTTGAGTCCTAAAACTTGAAGAGAACAAGGGTCTTAAAATGGGATTATAATTGCTCCCAAAGTGTTTAAAAACACTTGTTACAATCAAGTGATGATGCCATAGAAATCCTTTGTCTTCATTCCCTCCTTTTCCTAGACAATGGATATCAAATGCTTTTTATTTCACTTCAATGCTCCATGCTCCTCTTAAAACCTGGAATCCATGCTCAAAATGTTAGATGAGATCAAGAAACAAGAAGATATAAGGGTTAGATGAATGATTAAGCATAAAAACTCTAAAATTTAGACCATGTTACAATGTGATTTGACTTTAGGTGAAAATTTGAAAATTTTAACTCTATCAAAGCTGAGAAACACCTAGACCATTGGATAGCTTATAAAATTATACCCCATTTAAAAAGAAAAAGCTCCAAAAAAGACCAAAATATGACCAAGATATGGTCATTTTAAGATTGAGTGCAGAAGAAAGAAAACAAAGGCGTCGCCATTTGAAACACAGAAGCAGTGTCGCTATTTGAGTGTAAATAGCGATGTTGGAATGATTGCGTCACTTTTTGAGGATTTGAGCGTTGCTCTGCTAAATTCAATGTTGCTCTATGGAAAAATATAGACCGCATAAGCATCACTATTTCCTCTAGCATCTCTGTTTGACCTGGAAAGACAAAAAATGGAAAAAATGACAGAAATGGCCAAAAAAATGTGTTAATTTTGAGATTTATGCCCTCCTTCTAGTGCCAAAATATGAATGGTAGCTCTAGACCTGCTCAAACATAGACAAACAACATAATGTTAGTCAATAAACAAATCTAAACTAGCATTCCCCATGAGATTCATTCAAATTCACAATGAACAAGAAATAAAGCAAAGAAACCAAATGAAATCTATTGAAAGCTAAGTAATCTTATCCAAAACATTCAAACCCTTAATCCCATGGGGGAATTGGTGCTACTTTGATGTGGAAAGTAGCCCTTTCCCAATTCCTTGTAAGCTTTGATGATGAACAATGTGCTCCTTGATGAATTTTGCAATAACCTAGCTAAGATTGATGAGAAATTATGAAACTTGGATGAAAATGGATGAACTTTGCTTCAAATCTATAGATAGTGACTTTGCCTCAAGTTGTGTATCCAAAATCAATAGAAGAGCTCTCCATTTATAGGAAAGGGGGTTGGAGGAATGAAATATATGAAGAATGTGGGACTAAACATAAGCCAATGGCATTGTGCCACTTGTCAACATGCTAGTGGAGAGAGGTGGAGCACATTTTGATCAATGTGCAAATAAATGCAATTAGGTGGAAATTTGAAATTCAAAAGATGGCTTGTGCAAGAAGAGTTGTAAGAGGAGTTAATGCCACTTGGCTCAAGAAAAAGGACATGTAAGAGGCTTAAATTCCATGTTGGAGGACAAGTCCTTTTAGGAGGGAGATTTCAAATTGGAGGAATATTCCAAAAAGATGCCTTTTTGAATGAAAATAGATGAATTTATAAATCAATTAAATTGATTTACTTGTGCAAGTTGCAAAATCTAGAGGATTTGATGTATTAGAGATAGTGTTAATTAAGATTTAATTAACTTAGATGAAAATTAGTTTGATATGACATTTGATTTAGATTTTTAGGTTTATTTAAATCAAATGAGAGGAATAATGAACATTAGTAATTTAATTAAATAAAGTTTGATTTATTCAATTAAATGAAGAACATTAGATTTAAATCAAATAAAGGTTAATTTATTCAATTTAAAGGAGATGACATTATGATTTAATTAAATAAAGTTGATTTAATTAAAAGAGGAACATTAGGATTTAATTAAATAAAGTTGATTTATTTAAATAAAAGAGGGATATGGAGAAATTTAATGAATTTAATTAAATAAAGATTATTCAATTAAATAGTTAGTATGGACGTGTTTAAGGAAGAATCAATGTTAGTGAATTAGGATCGAGTGCATGATATCAATTAGGATATTTTGAGTGTCTCCAATTGGTAAAATTTAAGTGCATATCCTCTCCCCTTGTGCTTAGTGTGATCTTGGGTGAAGAGAAACACTCTTAGTTTACCAAATTTTTAAGTCACCTAAAGGTTTGCTACGTATCCTCTCCCCTTGTGCTTCGTGCAATCTTGGGTGAAGAGAAGTAGCATTTCTTTCTTTATTTTATTAGAGAGGGTCTCCCTTGAGATACATCCTGCAATGGAGAGCTCAAGGTGACCTTCAAACACGTTTATTGGTCGGCTATATAAAGTATGTGAAAGAAAAAGTAAGTAGCATAAATCCATTGATGGTTACCTTGTGGGCCTACTCTCATGTGAACAAATGGGTTGCTTAGGGGAAGCTAGAGACTTTAGTGTCTCCTGTTTGAAGTGTACCCAGTGGTGTTCACGGTCTCACTAAAAACCTTTGTATCTAGAGGACATCCAAGTTTTTTGAAATGATTCTTCACAGTAGTGCACAGGAATAGCACCATTCCCAAAAGTTACTTACCACGTCTGGTTTATGGTTGAGGCATAAGGCTTAAGAATTCATTCTCTTTTATAAATCCAGGAGTATCAAGGTGGTACATCACCTTGGTATGTCCTATTTGACCCCTCCATAAATTTGGATTACATCACTCTTTCGAGGGTGAGGTAATCCTATTGTGAAGAAACATACCTTTACTCCTCTAAGATGTTATTGATTGATTTTGTTTGAGCTAAACTGGTAAGTCTTATGGAAGAAGGCTTGAGAAATATCCCCCTCACCCATTGAGTCGGTAAATACATCACTTGACATTTCAAACTAAAAAACAAACATCAACATTGTCACAATATTTTAAACCCTTTGAAGATAATGGAGTATACTTGAAGAACACTATACTACTACATAAACCTAAGTATATATTGTTTTTATTAAAGTGATATCTTAGTGGCTTCCTAGTATTTGGGTTCATATCTCTACTCATTATTTCAAAGTTAACCTAGGGGACTATAACTTTAGCATATTGATTTTCACAAATTTTGAGCTTTATGGAAAGCATTTTTCTTGGTTGTAGACATTTTAGATTCAAACATAATCAAGATCTCCATGTGGTAAAAAAAAATTCACATTAACCAAATTTTAAGAATTAAACCAAAAATAGGTATACCTTGGTCCTATTTTTGAAACATTTTGGTATCCAACAACAAAAGAAAATAAGGAAATGCATACTTAAGTTGTTTTTATTAAAATAATTTTGGGTATATTACACCTTCAAACATCATACCAAAGTTCATCAAACAAACATTGGTCTTTTAGGTTTAAACACTCAAAGGAAAAGGCATGTCTTTCAACACCTTAATCTTGTCACAAGTCCCTCATATGTCTAAACATTAGGATCAAACATCAACCAAAACATTGACATCAAACATTTCATCTCACCAAAAACTTTAAATTTTAGAAAAAAAAAATCTCTTAGACTAAAGTTTTCATCCAATCATCATTTAACCTAGGTATATGTTTGGAAACACATCCCTTTTCATACATTTAGTTGGATTAGAACATATAATTTTAAACAAATTTATCCTAAAGTCACAAGTCTACTTCTAGGATTTACAAGTTCATTAGCATCCTCATCAAACATTTATCAAAACTTAAAGTCTAGTTTTATCCAAAATTGAGAGTCCTTTATCATCCACATCACTCATCCTTTCATCATTCGTAACATCATTGGTCCTAAATATCTTAGAGGTTCACTTCTAGAAAATTTTGAATCAAATCAAGAGTTTCAACAATATAAATCTCATCATAATACTCCAAATGTTGATCCAAGTTTTATGGTAACAAAAAGGTCCAAACACAAGAGAGACATGGAGCAAAACCAAAATTTATCTACCATGAGTGATCCAAACCAACAAAACCTTACAATGCAAGAATTCGATCCTAGAGATTTCACAACTTCATCACAAAATGCACCTCAAACTTCACAAGAAATAGGGTACCAAGTAGAGGATGTTACCAATAATCCCAATGAAATTACCATAGATGAATTAATTGAGTTGCAACAAGATCCTAAGACTCACCATATTATGAAAACCATGATGAAATTGAATCCAACCCAATACATGTTGGCCTTGGAAAAAGGAGCTAAAATATCTTCTATATTTGATTTGAACACACTTAGGTAACAACCTTTGGGAAATTATGCATCTATTCCTCAAATGTCTATCACACAACCCTTGGTCCAAAATGTTGTTCAAACCATCATGCAACCATCCTCATCACATGTACTAAGCCAACGTTTAACTTCTAGGGTGGTTTCATCTAGTCTTGCAACTCAACAAGGAACTCAACTTGGTAACATTCAAAGTGTAGGGAACAACACAAATTTTGGGTACTCAAAACAAAATCATCCCCCAAAACATCTCCATTCCACAAAAACCTCAACATCCAAACATGCCACTTACATCACATACCCACAACACAAACGTGGCACCAACATTTCATGCCCAACCATATTCTTCAATCACAAAAAATACCCAAAATGTTTAAACTAATTTTCCTAGTGTTCAACAACCCCAAGTCAATCTCCAAGGACAAATCAACACAACATTGCAAGGTCAATCATCATAAAACCATCCAATTGATCCCCAAAATAAAATGGTTCCACAATAAGTGCCTCAACATCAAGGAAATACATCAAATCAATTGGTCCCAAATCAAATCAATCAAGGTAATCCTCCAAATAAATTGGTCCCAAATCAATGTTTTCCCCTAACATCATAACACCAAGTGACATCATATCAAGTATCCCAACCGATGTAGGAGCATCCAATGGTGTAAGGGCAATCCTACATCACCCAAAAATATTTGCATTTCCTATTTGTAGTTTCTTAGATGTTTTTGCAGTTTTGGAAACCCTTTTCGTCATAAAGTACTTCCCAACTTTCAGTTTTGCTTTTTTGCTTTTTTTGGTCAACTGCTATTTTTAGCAGGTATTGGAATTTGAAGGTATTTGGAGACAAAAAATAAATGGGAGGATTCATAATGGAAAAATAAGAACATTGGCGAAAGAATCAGGTCGAGAGCATTCCCGGTTTGAAAGATATTGTAGTTTCAATCTCCCAAAATTGCACCTAAAAGCCTTCCAGATTAGATTTGAAGTATTAAAAGGCCCCAAAACTTGCCAAAATCCGTGTAGTGGATTTCAAGCACATTCTTGACTCTGAGACCTTTCCAATGGTTCAAACGGTTCGAAAAATTGAGTCTCGTCCAATCAAAAGTTATGGCTCCCAGAAGTTAGCGCACTTTCAAAAATGTGCTAATTTTTGAATAAGGTTTTAAAATTTGAATTTCAAATTGTAATTTGTGGTGCCAAACCGCAAAAACTCATAATTCAAATGTTGTTTGGCTCCAAAACTAAAAATGAGCTATTTGTGGGGGTTTTTTTGGTAGCTTTTGGGGAAAAAATTTGCATACTGCGAAAAGGGGAATTATGTAGTTTATGTAGCTTGCATGTATTGCAGAGCTTGGGGATTTGAGATCCTCTACATGTAATATTTTCATATTCAGAATAATAATAATATTCTTTGGTTGCGTGTGATTTTTTGTGTCTCGGGTTGCACCCTCGTCACCAATCTTTGACTCAACATCAAGAGTCCCCTAAACAATGTAAAATCAAATGGGTCCTCAAACTTACATTCCTCCATTACAATCCCAAATTTTGCAAGGAATTCTTGCACAACAAAATCAAGGAAAAATTTCACAAGGTCAACATGTGCCAAATCAAAATCAAGTCTCCAACAATCAAAATTTGATCACACATCAACCACCACAAAATCAACTCAGTCCTCCATGACAATCCACTCATAAAATAATTCCACAAAATCCACCCCAAAATCAATTCAATCCTCCATCACAAGCCACTCACAACATGATTCAACAAAATACACCACAAAATCATAACATCCCATTAAGCCAATACATTCAATCAAACCATTTTTTTCCAAATAAAAACACCATTCCATCACCTAAAGGACAAAATGCTTTGGATTATCAATAATCTATTATTGCATATCAACAAGCTCAACAAGTCTTGCAAGCGCAACAAGCACAAGCTCAATTACAATAACAAGCCCAATTGCAAGCACAACAAGAAGCCCAATCACAAGCACAACAACAATCCCAATTACAACCTCTACAAGCCTTGCAAGCACAACAAGACCAACAACAATTACAACCACAACAATATGCTCAACAAAAACAACAAGGCTTGTCTTACAACCATACACAAATTCGCGACAAAATGTCTTGAATTAAAATTTTCAAGGAGCATACACCATACCACCACCATTATCACAATTTAATGCACAATACCAAAACAGCCCATCATACACACCATATAATACATTCAACATGAACACCCCCCTACCAAAATCTCGCATACAATTCATCTACCATTCCACAATTTAACACGTATGCTCCACCACCAAAAAATCCTCAAGTCAATCTTTCCTTGCAAATCATAACACTTACACAAAAAAATCAAGATATCCAAGCTAGAAAACCGAAGAAATTGTATGCACAATGAGACTTGTGTCCATATCCTTTTGAGTGTAACATTGCAATGATACCATTCCTGCCAGGATTTGAAATCCCCAAATTTGACAAATACAAAGGTCATGGAAATCCCAAAAGATCATATCAAGGAATTTTACGTGGCATGTATGCAAGTAGCATATAATGACTCCTATTTGATGGGTCTTTTGCAATGTAGTTTGCAAGGCCAATCAATAGAATGGTTCTTGCACTTACCTCTTGGAATTCAAACTTTCCAAGAAATAATAGAGATGTTTGTGGATCACTTCTCCTACAATCTTGATATGGATGTAATTTTGGAGGAACTTTATACCCTATAACAAAACAAAGGTGAATCATTTGCAATTTTTTTGCAACAATGGAGGCATAGAGCTTGTAAATGCAAGTGACCAATTCTTGAAAAGAAAAAGATAGAGATCATTATTGCTAACATGGACACAAACTTATCCTTTCAACTAAAAATGCAATGTGTTTGTCATACGAAGAACTCAGCCCTAGGGGCCTTAACATTGAAAGAGCCCTCATAGGAGCAACACAAGCATACAAAGATAACTGTCCATCATCTAGTTGCAATGACAAACCTTGTATATGTGCCAAAAATAAGAATGTTACTAATGATGGTTTAGTTGATGTAAATTTGGTTTAAGTGCTCCAAAAAAAAACACAACAAAACATGCAAAAAAACACACAATAGCCAAACACGCAACCACAAAACAACCAACAATCAATCAACACTATCAACACTCAAAGAGGACCCCCCCTCAAAACAATTATCCTAAATGACACAAGTGCACACCTTCGGGGTAACCTATTTAAGTGGTAATGCAAAAACTAGTGCAATCCAATCTTATCACACTTCCTAATTATCAAAATCACCAAGAACCTCAAGTCAATCCCCCATGGTATAATGAAAAGGATCTTTGTGATTTTCACAAAATCAAGGGACAAAAAACATAAAGTTGTAGGAAATTGAAAAATGTCATTCAAGATCTTATTGAAAATGGAGATGTAACTGTGGATCAACAATTGGGAAATCAAGACCTTAAAATATACAAGAACCTGATGTCAGACCATAGCAAGGGAAACGATAATGGAGAAGGATTACCACAACGTAGGCCATGTTTATATCCCTCATCACTATCAAAGGGCCTAGTACAAAGTGTGGAGTCACCACACGTAGAGGAAAGGTCACTTTCCATGGAGTACCATCACAACTTAGGAACCAACACCACCGAAGTTAAATCCCAATGATTATAGCCTCTTGGATCAATTGAAGAATACCCCCACCCAAATCTCCATCTTGGAGTTACTAAAATATCTCCCACACATAAGGACATCCTAGAAAAGGCTTTATCATCGTCATCTATACCTAATAATCTTGATACTGAACAATTCCAGGATATGGTCAAACAAATCACCACCCCTCTTCTTCTTACCTTTTCCAAGCAAGAACTTCCAACACAACCATCACATAATCATGCATTACATCTTGAGGTTCTCATTCAAAAAAACAAAGTCAAAAGAGTCTTGGTGGATGGAGGTGCTAGTCTTAATATTTGTACCCTTCAACTAATCAAGAAATTGGGCTATTCCAAAGATGTCATTGAAAAGGAAAAAGGTGTTACTATGAGGTATATGATGATCAAGAATGGGTTTCAGAAAGCACAATCAAAATTCCCATCCAAGTAGGACCCATAATTGCAAAAAATACTTGCCAATTTCTTGACCTTGACCTACCATATAATATCCTTCTAGGTCATGCATGGATCCACACCATGAAAGCCATAGCTCCCACCTACCATCAATGTGTTGAGTTTCCCTATGAAGATAGAGAAATCACAATCCATGGTGATCATGAACCCTTTTATAAATTCAAGAGCCTAGAAGCAAAGTACTATAGGATATCGCAAGTGCCTAAGAACAATGAAGTTCCAACACCATCCTTACTCATTGACCCATCTTCCCTAGCTTCCACCTACAAATCAAAGACCCCCATCTTGCAGAACATCCCTAATATCAAAGCAATGATCAAAGACAATGGTTGTGGAGACTACAACTTGAGAAAAGATTCTTTTATAATTGGAGAATTGCCTCTTTCTCCTCGATCTCATAGGAAGCCTCAACCTATTAACAAGGTATCAAAGACAATCAAGATAACATCTACCACTTTGAAAAAGTGGGGAGATTTGAAAAAATAAATCATTGATGATGAGAATGTATCAGAATTGTTATACCAAGATAATGACCAAAGCCCATTATTCCAATGGAAGATGACAACAAAGGATTGTAGCTGATGAAGGGTTGGGAATACAACAAAAATGAAAAGCTAGGTCAAAATAATAACGGTTTGCTAGAACCTCTTGCTCTTAAGAAACAACCTAAGAATCTTGGTCTTGGATATACCACGAGAAAAGTGACCATTTGTGGCAAGGGTGATTCTATTAAGGGAGTTGAAGCTTCCTCTTGTTTACCTACATCATGTAGTGATACCATCGATGAATTTCCACTCAATATCACATACCTATTTGAGGGTACCTATATATTCATGATAACCACTACATCCTTTGCTTCAAATAGCCAAATCACTTAATTGAAACTAGTCTACCCTCAACTTGTAAACTAGGACTAGCGAGGATTGTCTATTTTGGATTCATTCAAAAATGATGAAGCTATCTCTAAGTTCATGGGACTGAGCGACCACATTCCATTTGGGGATCATAATGCAGGTTTTGACATTGAATTGGATACACAAGCTTACTATGGGGAAATGATTGAGTCTCTTAGTTGGAAAATAGAAAATCTGAGAGCCATGTCTCGATCCTTAAGTGAAAACCACAATGTGGCACTTTCTAATCCTAAAATAGTAAAAATAAAGGATATATTCCACATTGAAAAAATCTTTGAGGGATAGAAGAATGAGGGATTCAATCTTCCCCTTAGTATGATACATCAAGAAAAATTAGCAATGCTTGCCGAGAAATACAATCTAGTTAATGTAGAGACATATTAGGCATCAAAAATCACTTTCTATGCAGAATCACTCTTAGATGAAGAGCAAAAGAACTTAGCAACGTTCCTGAAAGAGAGAAAGCTAAATTTCATGTGGTCTTATGAAGACATGTCGGATCTTGATCTTGAAGTAGTTATTCATCATCTAGCAGTCTATCCTCATGCTAAACCGGTAAAGCAAAAGCTCAGAAAGATGCATATGTATATAGTGTTGTTAGTCAAACTAGAATTACATAAGCTTCTTGATGTAGGATTTATTAGACCAATAGATTATCCTGAGTGGCTTTCAAACCAAGTACCAGTCTCAAAACCCACTGGGGGCATCATAATATGTACTGACTTTAGAGATTTAAACAAGGCATGTCCCAAGGATGATTTTCCTCTTCCTAACATTAACATCATTATAGATTTGATTGTTGGACATGAGATGCTTTCACTCATGGACAAGTTCTCAAGGTACAATTAGATCATGATAGCCAAAGAAGATCAACATAAAACAATGTTTACATGTCTATGGGGAACATATTGTTGGAACATGATGCCATTTAGTTTGAAGAATGTTGGAGCCACCTATCAGCGAGCAATGACATTGATTGTTCATGATTTGATTCACAATACTTTAGAAGACTATGTGGACAAAATTTTGGCCAAGTCAAGAACAAGGAACATCTAGAGGTACTGGGACCAATCTTTGATAGGATCGAAGAGTACAAGGTGTGGTTGAATCCAATAAAGTGTGTCTTTGACGTAACTTAAAGAAAACTCTTAGGATACATTATGTCATAGAGAGGAATTGAGATAGATCTAGCTAAGGTCAAAGCAATCTTGGATATGGAACCACCATAGATACTGAAGCAACTGTGAGGTTTACAAGGGAGATTGTAGTCTATCAGAAGATTTATAGCACAATTGGTAGATAAGCTTCATCCTTTTTCTCACCTTCTCCACAAGGGGATAGCTTACAAATGGGACAAGAAATGTGGTAAGGCATTCCAACAACTCAAATATCACCTAATGACACCACATCCTTACACCACCAATATCAAATAAACATTTGATTTTATATATCTCGGCTACATTAGCAGCTCTAGGTGCTCTTCTTGCTCAACATGACAAAAAATGAAGGAGAGAGTTATTTACTATATCAGTAGGAGTTTGGTTGGATATGAGCTGAACTACTCATTCATTGAAAAGGATTGTCTCATAGTGGTGTTCGCTTCTCAAAAGTTCAAGCACTATATTATTTCACACTAAGTCAAGCTCATCTCTAAGATAGATTCATTGAAGTATTTGCTATCCAAAGATACCCTCGCCGGAAAAACGAAAAAGTGGGTGATGATCCTCACAAAATTTGACATAGAGTACGTGGATCGAAAGACTATCAAGGGGCAGGTTATCATAGATCAATTGGTAGAGGCACCTATCTATGTAGAAAATCCATTGGTGTCTGATTTTCCCGATGAGTCAGTATTTTCCCTTAGCATAGTGGATTCATGGAAGTTGTATTTTGATGGTTCACATACACAATATGGATCTGGAGTAGGCATTATTTTCATCACCCCACAAGGTAATTGTATCCCTAATTCATATTGACTATCTTTCCCATGCACTAATAACATTGTTGAGTATGAGGCTCTTATCATAGGACTGAGAATCACAATATAGTGGAAAATCCAAGAATTGAAGGTCTATGGAGATTCATAGCTGATTGTAAACTAAGTTAATGATGACTACCAAACCAAATATGACAAGCTCACACCTTCTAAAAAGATGGTGGAAAGTATCAAATATTTCTTCATCAACATCACCTTCGAGCAAGTACCTTAGATCAACAACTGAGAAGTTGATGCTATGGCAACTATTGGGTCCTTACTAGATATGTCGCATAACATTCTTAAGTGTGAATTCCTCGTCGAGTAGCTTCTCATCCCATAATTCGAGGTACCAAAATTTGAATTCATCTATTAAATTTTTGGTCCAGATTCTCCCTGGTATCATGATATCTTTACTTATATAGAGGTATCCTCCCATATGACCTTAATATGAACCTTAGAAAAACTTTTGTCAGAAAAGCATCTTGGCTTTTCCTCCTAGGTGATACCCTTTATCGTTGAAGCCTCGAAGAGACATTATTGTGATGTATTAACCAAGAGGAAGCTTTGACTATGTGGAAAGAAGTACATGAAGGCATCTATGGATCAGATTTAAGTGGTATGACCTTGGCTAAGAAACTATTGAGGACAGGGTACTATTGGCCTACCATGGAACATGAAGCTCATCAATATGTCAAGAAATGCATGCAATGTCAACAACATGGGGACCTCATCCATGTGTCGGCTCAAGATATCAAACCAATTATCACACCTTGTCCTTTCTCACAATGAGGACTTGACCTCATAGGAAAGATCATCTCTACCTTGTCCAGTAGTCATAAGTTTATCATTACAACCACTAAGTATTTCACAAAGTGGATTAAAGTGATCCCTATGACCTATATTAGAGAAAAGAAAATCTCTAAATTCATCCTGAACTACCTTATTTTTTGTTAGGGTGTTCCCCAAGCCCTAATCATAAATAATGGAACACCCTTTAAAAATCAAGATTTCCGTGAGTTATGGCAAAATTTTAACATCCAACATCAGTTTTTCACCCCATAATACCCTCAAGGAAATGGTCAAGTTGAGGCTTAAAAAAAAATCATAAAAATTCTCAAAAAGACAGTCAATGAAGCTAGTCGTGACTGGCATCTCCAATTGAGCCATGCTTTGTGGGCCAATAGAACTAGTATCAACATGCCTACAAGTGCCACACCTTATGCCCTAGTCTATGGATCCAAAGCTATCCTACCTGTTGAGGTCGAGCTCCCATCGCTGAGAGTGTCGTTGCAAAATATATTACCAATGAAGAATACAGAGTGGCCAGATTCAATGAGCTAGAGTTGGTGGATGAGCATTGCCTTGAGGATTTGAATCATTTACATGCTTATTAGAGTCGATTGAAAAGGAGCTATATGCAACAACTCAAGGATACATATTTGTGCAGGTGTTTTCCCCAAATGGTCTTGTAAGCTATATTGGTATTTTTGCAATTTCTTTGGGGGAGCACCTTGTACAATCACCTTAGTTTGACTGGTATTGAAAGCACGTTTTGGCGGCTTCTTGATGGTAATGGTATTGATATAATCATTTGCAGCTCAAATGTGATGGATGGTAGTGTAGTCATATTTGGTATTGGTGTAGTTGGAAAAATTATAGGTCTTAGAACCCAAATTGGAGGCCTTTCCTTTCTCATGGTCATGTAATGGATTTACAGAGACCTTATGATCACTGTTGGAAGTTTTTTGTTGTCCATTGATTTCTATAGTAATGTTTTCAATGAGGTCCTAGACGACGTTTTTTAATTATCTACATGACGAAGTAGAATGTCCTTTGGTGTAGTGATAGTCACAAAAGGCATTCTCATCCCACCATGAAGGTTTGAACTACCCTAGATCATATGGTTACACCTTAGGGAGTGTAATGACCCTAGACTGCAAGAGTTGTTTGAGGATTGATTCAATAGGCTCCCCTAAGGGAGTGTACTTGTATCTTGTAGGAAATTATATTTGAGGTCTTTGTTCTTGCGTGTTCTGAAGGGAATTTTCCATTTGTTGTGGTGGGTTTTTTGGTGTGTTAGGTCCTTTGAGTGTAAGTGTAGGACCGATGTGTATTTCCTTCACATTGACAACTCCGTCATTGGTGACATTTTTATTTCAAGCCCAATATTTGTTCTTGTAGTTTGATGTGCCTTGGGAATTTTGGGTTTTGTTATATGTCTTAATTTCTCCTTTAGCAATAAGGTCCTTCTCAAGGATGGTCCCTTTTTCTACAAGGTCTACAAATGTTGTACAACAATGGGCTTGGAGTGAAAATTTTAAGTCTGTGATCAAATTCTCCACAAACATGACAATCCTTTATTTTTTGGGAATTTTGATAGGACAACAACTGGCCAAGCTCCTCCATCTCTGGAAGAATGTTATAAAGGATTCACCCTCTTCTTGTTTGGTATGACATAAGGTGGAAATGGTGATTTCATTTTCAATGTTAAAGGAGAAGTGGGTGACAAACTTGTCAGCTAGTTTGTCCCATGATCAGATGCCTATGGATAGATGGGCGAACCATTCTAGGGCTTGTCTTGTGAGATTTCTAGGAAATAGTCTCATTAGGTATGTTTGTTATGAAGCAATGTCAATCAGGGCCATGTGGAATTCTCTTACATGCTCAACAGGATTTCCTTTTCCTCTATATTTGGGTAACGTTAACATGAAATAATGAGGAAGATGAGGCATGCATAATGTCCTATCAAATGTGTATGGACATAACTCTTGGGTAGAGTAAGTCTTCTTGTTTGGCAATGTTGTGGTTTCCACTTGCTTTTGCAAAGCTAGCATTTGAGTGGCTAGGACATCATATTGTGTAGGTGTTGTGTCCACAACATTTGCAACTACATGTTGATAAGGCCCAATTTTTGGGTTGGATGGTATGTTTTGGGTTGGAATGTTATGAGTGAAAGACGAGATTTGAGTTTGGATATATGGATTTTGAGTTGAGATGGGAATTTGAATTTGAGGGATGTGAGTAGTGTGAGTTGGAATGTGTGAAGTGAAAGCTTGAGTCAGGATTTGGATTTGAGATATGTGAGTATTGGATTGTGTTTGAAAAGGATTGGAAGTGTTTTGTCCTTGGAAAGTGTCGGTGTTGAATTGAAAGGGCCCTTGTGTATTTGTTTGGGGGATACTTGTGTTGGGACCTTGGGGTGTATTGGTGTTAGTATTGGTCCCATGGATATGAATTCTAGTCCTCTTATTTTTTCCAAAAGGATTGGATGATGTAGTGTTCATGGTACTAGATGTTCCAAATGGGTTTGAAAATGTGGTGTTCATGGTACTAAATGGATTAGATGTATAACCAAAAGGTTGTGTCATGGATTGTGACATTGGTTGTGTTACAAATAAGGATGTATGGATTGTGGTGGAAGATGGAGTTGGACCCCCTTGTGGCATAGAAACATTTATTTGTGGGATCTTGGAACCATTAGAGGTAGTTATGTCATGGCCTTGACTTTGTTTGTTTGGTCATGATTCTTGTCGAAGTGTATTCACATTGAAGGCAGGGGGTAGTTTTGCTCCACTATGTAAAATTTTGGCTAAATAACTTTGAGGGTCTAAAGCTACTATTTCATCCACAAATCTTGCCACACTGGGGTCTTGGGAAGCTTCCTCTACTTATCTTCCGAGAGAGGATTGTCATGGGTGTTATAATTGTCAAATGGAGTATGTGACTTAGGTGCTTCGTTTGAGGAGGAGACAAAGTTTATGTTGCTAGTGTGATTGTAGAGGTCATCATCATCATCATGGAAGAACTCCATTTATTTTCTCTTCCTTTGTGACCTTCTTTCGACCATAAAAGACTTGCAAAGGGGAAAGTGTATATGACAAGATGTCCAAGGTATGATAATGAAAAGGGGTGACTTAAGCCTAAGGTATGCAACCTAAGCTATGTTTTTTTGGATTGTCTATATGTAAAGGATGATTATGCAAATGACAAGTGATGGACGATATATGGTTATGGGTTAAGGATGACTAATGATAGTGAGGATAAGTGATGGTGATTATGGGTTTAAACTTTGACCTTGAAAGATAATGGTTAACCAAAGCAACCAAAAGAGGATATTTATATCTCCAAAAGATGGAAGTGAGAAAGAGAATAGGTGAGGGTTGACCTTAAACTAGACTTGTGAGTTTTAAAGCCAATTGTAGGTAAAAAGTCAAAACGACAAGAGATCAAGACAACCCCAAAGGGAGACGAAGGTTGAATCACAACCTAACTAGGGAAAAATCAATAGTGGATGAATGATGAATAGATAATGGGATATGAATGGTAATAGACCTAAGTATCTTAAGAGAAGCCTAGAATCTCAAAAAATAAAGACAAGACACTAGTCACACCCAAACTAAATTTGTGAGTTTAGGGAAACCATAGACAAGACAATGAGAGTTGAATGAGATTCAAGACACCTTCAAGAGATAACTATGGTTTAGTGATGATAGTTGTAGTGATGTAGGATTTATGAGTGGTCAAGTGGATGATGGAATGAAGCTGGACCTATGGATGCAAGACTAACCAAAGATTAATCTAAAGGATAAAAAAATTAACCAAAGCTTAACCTAGGGAATGAAAGACCAACCTAAGGATGCAAAGAAAACCATGGGTTAACCAAAGAATGACAAACCAAGGATTTGACCCAAGGGGAGGGAGAAAAAAATTTAACCTAAGAATGCAATCAAGATACGATATGTAAAGGTGGATATGGAAAGCTAGACTAAGAAAGTTTAAGGTGTTGTTTGTATGATATTTTCAATTTTAAGATAGCATACACTCATAAAACACTTGGAAGACAAAGTGGTTGTTGACTCTTAACTGAAAAAAAGGGTATGGCTTAAGGGTGAAGATCCCAATGGCTTCACTAGTATATCACAAATAAAGACACTCTTAATACAAGCACAACCTAGTTATTTAGAAAGGTTTGTATACTTGGTATAGCCCACCGAAATACCCCAAAATCAGTGTGAAACACCTCTCTTTTGAGAGCGGATAGCTAGAGGTCCAGTGGCATAGGCCCAATATGGCAATAGGCTCACCTTTCCTCTCTCCTTGGGAGGCTAAGAATTCCAACCCAAATATTTATATCTCCACTCAAGGGAGTCAATGGTGAGTATCTTCGGGCATGATACTATACCCTGCACTATACCAAGCAATGACCGAAAGGTTCCTAGGCTTCTAAAAACAAGAGGTGTCTAGTGGGGGATTGTTGTGAACAAAGAGCCCATTTGTAATAGCCTGAGAACTGGGAGGCCCACTCCCACTCTCGTCACCAGCAAGTCTTGATGGACTGAGGGTCTTGCGACTTGGCTTCGAACAACGCTAGCCACTCCTTAGGGTACAACTTTCATTCTCCCCCCTTTTATATAGCCCACCGAGAAATGTGCTTGGGATCGAACCCTAGGGTGATGAAATCCCCAAGAAGGCCTCCTACTAAAAGTAAAAAGGAGAATAATGTGTATTTCTCATCACCCAGGATCGCACAAGTGCGCAAGGGGAAAGGATACGTACACACTAGCTCGAGTAACACATAATGTGCAAGCGCACCAAACACGGAAAACAAAGTTCCTTTTTAATCCAACTAATCTAAATGTGATCTAATCTACAAAAAAAGAAGACACAATGTTTCAAGATAGACTCTCTAACAATCGAACCTACAACACACTAATTAGTAGTTCACAGTAAGCCTTCAACAACATCCTACAACAATGAGATTAGTAGTTTAAGTGATGACTTTGACAACGTGCTGCAAGACCAATTTTGTAAGAAGTTTATTTTTTTCTTTAGCTCTTGAAAAGGTGTTGCACAAAATGATTAGTGAAAACACTCAAAAACCATATTCAAATAAAAAACTAATCACACCATTAAAAACCTTTTTGAAAATTTTATGAACTTTTATGAAATTATTAAAATTCAAGGTTTGAAATTGAAACATTCATTTTAACTAATTATACCTAATTTCTGATTTCTGATATGAATAAATGATCTAATCCACAACATGCACATAAGAAGTAGCTTTCCAACACCTACAAAATCTTGAAAATCCAATGGATAGTTTGCAAATTATGCCAGTTTTACTATAGGTTAGTATTTCATAAATTGTGAAAAAAAGTACTCTCAGCAATTGATTCAATTTCAGTAAATTGATTTTCTCACCAAAAACTGAAAGCACACTCATCATTAACAGATTTTAAAAAGATGCAGCAATAAAAAATAACCAAAAAGTGCAGATCCATACAATGTACGGATTAACAAAGAAAGTGTCTACAAACCACTTTTTTTAAAGTTTAAAATGCAAATTTTCACCAAAATATAGAGTATAATATATGAAAATTTATGGAACGATGCTTTTGGGCACAATGGCGATATTTATTTGTCCTCAAACAACTTCTAAAAGTTCTGATTTTCACCACCTCTTGAAAGTATCCATAACCTGTAAGACATAAACACCAAAAACCTGCACACAAGAAAGTTAGAGAAAAAAAAAGCAAATGTTCTTCATGTCAGGTTCACCAATGTAATTAGGGTAAAAATTAGGATAAAGATATTAAATCAATTAAAATAAAACCCTAAGAACCTAATCAAGCAATAAAGAATAAAGAAAGCATAAAAACATGGAATAATGCAACACTGTTACCAAAGTCTGCATGCCTCCATTAATTCACCTCCATTGCCCTTCTCCATTTCACTAGAATGTGATTGATGCCCTTAGATTATAAGTATGCAACAATAGCCTAATGTCTATGACAGCAAAATATCGAAGAATTATTGTCTCTTATGCATAAATTCTTGATTTCATAAGATGTAGATCCCCAAATAATGAAGAAATGATCTTATTTATAGAATTTTCAAGGAAAAATCAAATAAGAGATGAGGATGAGGATAAAGACATGAGATAACTGAAAAAATAGTAGAATCAACTCACCTACAAAATAGAAATTTCCATTTTGAAGCTTGAAGAGATAATAATGAATTATTTAATTTTATTAATAGATAATTGTACACAGAAAGTTTTTATTTTGAAAACTAGGTTGACTGGTGGATGAAGAAGATGTTTACAAGATGAAGTGGAGTTAACTAAGGAGGGAAGATTGAGTTTCTAATATGAAGAAGAGTTAATGATCTAGGAAAGATTTAGATTCCAAAAATGAGATAGAGTTGACCGAAGAGGAAAAAGATGGAAAGATTGAAGCAATAAAGTAAGTGTAAAAAATAAATAAAATTTATTTATTTGCATCCACATGGATAATTAAATAAATAAATAAAAATATTTATTTAACTATAGAAGAATTTAGAAATTAGTTAATTAAATGAATAAACATATTAAATTATGAAGAATATTGGAGATTAAATCATTAAAGATAATTATTTAAAAAGTGGTCAATTAATAAAACAAATAAAATTGTTTATTTAACTTTAGAGAATAGTTTGGAATAATTAAATAATTAAAATTATTTAATTATATGGATACGAAGAAATATGAACTTAGAGCAATGAGGTTAATCTAACAATTTTTAGCGTACAAATCTAATCTGATTTTGTTTTTTAATTTTTCTACCCTTTGTTTAGATCTAAATCTCATATATGTTTTCTTTTTCCTTCAATAAATTGAATAGGATTGTATGCCAAAACACCTACAAAGATCTCATATTCCACTTATGCCAAGTGTTAGACTTAATCCTGCCATGGTCATGGATCAAAGTAAGATTCCTATTATTGAAAATTTAAATGCATTTATTAACTTATCATTTTAGCAACTTAAGCTTAACTATAATATTTAATTTTAAGATATTTGATTTGTGTAAAAGTTTAAAAACTAATTATTATCTACTCTTATATACATAAAAAACTCATGTAGTGCCTCACTATGCATTTTCCTACACATGATCAAGCAACTAGAAAATCCTCAACAATTGTCTCCTGCAACTTGGCTAAGACCACTAGGCCTCGAGGGTTCATGAAAGCTTAGCTCCTAATGCTTTTTTTATTGTGTAAGATCATGATTCTATTAGGGTTTCAATATCTCTTGACAAGATGATAGTTCCAAGGTTTGCTCCATCCTCTTCACTAGCTTCCTACCATTTTTTTGTGGAAACCTCTTCTACCAATGCCCTCCATAAAGCAATTTTGAGGTCCTCTATGAGCATAACCTCCTTTGATCCCATTATAGGGGCTTAGTAAAATATTCCCCTCTCAAAGGCCCAACCTAAATCAAGGATCGTTATTCTCTACCAAAAAGTCCTCTAGTTCCATTGTGGATCAAGGAGTGGCAACTTTTAAGATTAAGGAAACAATTTTTTGAACAAAAAAATCTTGCATACTTTTTCCAAGGACATGTTAAAACATCTCAAATGCACTAAGATTTCCCATGTTCTAGTTTTGGGAGAAGTATTGGAAGGGGACATCCTTCTCCAAAAATGGCTTGATTGGTCATTTTGACCGCTTTATTGCATAAAATTTTGTATTTACAGAAATGGATGTCAAGCACATAGCACCACATATGGAAATAAATCTAACAATTTACCCTTGTGCACAAGGATTTTTTATTACACTATTTAAATTCACCAAGTATCAAGATTTTATTCTATAATGGTCAAATGTGAATCTCAAGGCAATATTTGCTTTTGCTAAAGTCATGGTTTGCAATTTTCAACTCTCAGCCAAATATTTTAATGTGATGTTGATTAGGGTTTCAATTTCTTCAAGCAAAGCATGAGTTTCAAATTTTGCTTCATCCTATTCATTGGCTTCACCACCATTTTTTATGCACACCTCTTTTACAAATATCCTTCATAAAGTGATTTTTTGATCCTTTATGGATGTGACACCTATAAGCCCACAAGTGCTTAATCTAATATTCACCTCCCAAAGGCTCAAGCCGAATCCAAGTGTCCCTATTTCAAATCAATCCTCTCCTAAAATGTCCTTTCTTCTATTATGGAGCATGGATTAGTGGTGTTGAGGTTGGAGAAATAGTTTTTTTAATGGTTTGCAAGCTTTTTCTAAGAACAAGTTCAAAATCCTTGAATGCACTAAGACTTCCCTTGGTTCTAGATTTTAGAGAAGATTTAAGAAAAATATTTCTCCAAAAATAATTTGATTAGTATTTTTAATTTGAACAAATGTATGCCAAGTACCTCATGCTAATAGAGTATGGAATTGTACACAAGGAATTTTTTAAAACAATATTTAAATCCATCAACAATCAATGAGGGCTTTATTCTAATGATTAAATGTTAATCTAAGGGAACATTCGCTCTTGCCATGGTTTCCAAATTTCAACTCTACAATTGATCATTTAATGTGATATCAATTTGGATTAAACAACCAAACTTCCCTCTCCACTTTTAGATAAGTTATTTATGGTGGTAAATTATTTTCGCCCAAAATGGATGGATTATACTTGTGTCCAATTGCAAGGAAAATCTAATGAGAATAAAATCTTTTTTATGCTTGCAACTTTTTGTGGCCTTTACTACCAAGCCTTTTTTGTTTTGGAAGCGTTGTATTATGTTAACTCCCTTGTTTATGGATTAAAAGTATTATACTTGTTTGATATGTATTGTAATGGTTGTGGGCCATTAACCCACAATTGACGAATAGACTTTGAATAAAAAAAAATTCTTTCCCACAATTGACGAATAGACTTTGAATTAAAAAAAACATTCTTTAATCTTAACTATAATAATTAATTCTGGTGCAACTTACATGAAAGTTAATAAATTTTTTTTTTTTCCCACAATTGATGAATAGACTTTGAATAAAAAAATACATTCTTTCCCACAATTGACAAATACACTTTGAATATAAAAAAAACACGAATAGACTTTGAATTAAAAAAAAAACATTCTTTCCCATAATTGACAAATAGATTTTGAATTAAAAAAAACATTCTTTAATCTTAACTATAATAATTAATTAAACACGAATAGACTTTGAATTAAAAAAAAAACATTCTTTCCCATAATTGACAAATAGATTTTGAATTAAAAAAAACATTCTTTAATCTTAACTATAATAATTAATTCTGGTACAACTTACGTGAAAGTTATAAAAATTATTATTATTTTTAAATTCCACTTTATTACCTCTTATATCTTTTTCTGTATTTCTTAAAAATGGTTTCGTAGTATTTGGCACATAAAAGGACCAACTTACACTGACTTGGACAAACAATTGTTCGAAACCTAAGCCCTCACTTGTACTCCATTTTTTGGCTAATAGATTCTATCCTTGTGCTCTAATTTTCATCCTGATGATGGATCACAAAGTGTGATCCGAAACAAACGTTGATGCAAAAAATTAACACACAATCGAATCCAGAAATCTTTTACAATTATCTAAATTAAATTGTTTATTTTTTGAAATACTTTTATTGTTAGAATATAACTAATGATTTTTAGTATATTGTTTAATAAATTTGATATTTATATTTTCTTGTCTTCATCTTGTTATTTTAATGGAAGGATCCATTTTTCTTTGGCTTCTTTAATTTTGAAATGTAAGAAATAACAAAACATTTTAAAATGCATTGATATATTATTTATCCAAACCAAAATAACTGATAAATATTATATATTGATTTCTTCAAATTTTTTTTTTGCATATAATAGGGAAGGAAGGCTAATCTGTATGTTTGATTAAAAAAATTTAACAATATCAATTTCACATTTAAGTAAAACTAATATTTCATTTTTAAAAAATCTATAATTTTAAGACGTAAACTTCAAAGGGTATTAAACAATTGAACTGTCCTAAAATTTGATGGTGACTATGAAATTCCAGGCCTGCTGGGTATTCATACTAATTTAGATAGCAAGTGGAATCAGGTAATAATAGACTCGTTCTGATGCAATTGATCCAATAACATGCTAGACTACTAATTAATCCATTTCAGCATATTACTTGGACAGAGGGGTACGTAGAAATTCAAGTGGTAGTTACCATTTCAGCATATTACTTGGACAGAGGGTACGTAGAAATTCAAGTGGTAGTTACAAGTTACCCGACCTCTTTAGAATGCAGTCAGAAAAAACTGAACTTAAATTGAAAACTGTGGAACTTCGGAACTTCTCCTCTACTTAGAAAATACTCAGAATTAATTTTGTATGTCAAATGAACAAAAAGTAATCAAACGGTTAAATTGCTTTAGGTGATCGACAGCCTTGAAATGTTCAAAACCAAACCCTGCAAACATGCAAAACAAGAAACACAGTACTTGGGCACACCAGAATATCAGAATGAGTCGGGTTTGTCAGCAATCTGTGGGCTCATTGTGCTTACAAATTTAGTGGAAACATAACAGCGTGCATTTACCATGCTACTGTCGAGAATTTCCGGCATATCTTTGTAAAACCAGTCTCTGACTCGAAACTTAAATTTTATGGTCAGCTGGGGTAGTGCTGAATCATGTTTCTTCTACCATTCTCATCTTTAGGAGCCTGTTACTCTCTTCTTCTACATATAACTTCAATGTTTCTCAGTTTTAAGTCTTAATTTTAGATTTAAGTTTCCAGAATATTTGGTGTTTCTGTAATCATTTCGTTGATTCTCTGCACATTGTTAGTATCTTGACAAAGGACTGGCTAAAATAAAAAAGATAAAATTCCCTTCAATCCATGCATCAATCTTACCTAAAAATCTTCGTGAGAGAGGAGGGTCTCGACAAAAAAAGCAACATGCCTAAAAATCTTCTCTAGGCATTCATCAGAAAAAAAACATCCTGACATTAATCTTACCTGTAAATTGACTTTTTCTGAATAGAATGGAATTCCAATATCAGAAAAACTAATGAATAGAATGATTCTAATCCAATTCTGGAAAACAAAAACAAAGCTAAACATACAGATAACCTTTAGATCACATGCAGCACCCTGTACAGATTTTAGCTTCACATTTATTAGTACAGTGCAATTTGATGCACTGTTTGTACCAGATATATTTAATTAATCATGGTGTATTGGTCAGCTTCAATGCACTGACGACCAACTCAAGAACTGTGAATGCAATGCCTGTACTTAACGAATTAAAAAATAATAGAATAGAACTAAAATGCTAATTTATACATTAATTATACAAATCATCCTTGAACTAAATTTGAAGTGCAAAGATGACTGATATTGAGCTCTCGAGGATTTTTCCTGCAAAACTATGAAACATTTGCGATTGCCACCTCAACCAAATGTGGCAGTCGAATTGCTGGCAACCCGACATGAAAAGAAACTTCCCTCAAGATATGCACGATACAGGCAGCTGAAACTAGCTCTGCCCAAACAAAACCATGCAACATCAGCAAAGAATTGATTACACCTCTCCCAACCAGGTTATGTACAATTATGAGAGACTCCAAGAAAGGAGAAAGCTTTCTGTGACCTTAAAAATAAGTTGGTCAGGGAAGCAATGCATACAAGACATGCTCTTATGAGGGAAAAAGACCATAAGAGGGTAAAAAAAACATTTAAATTGTCTCAACTTGTATTTCCAGTAAGATTATATTGACTTTGGCATTCCCTATTCTTACCTTTAGAATCAACAAACTCAAACTTCAATGCTTCATAGTGAAAATTCTTTGTTTGTTCAAGTGATTCACTTTGCTGGATTGGGGTGTCATCACATTCATCTGCAATTGGTTGATTTCCACCCTGACATTGTAAACAAAGTCCACTGAACCCTACATAATCACTCCCTGCACAGGATATACAGACATAAGTTGGTGTTTTTGAGGGCCAGGTCTTGGAAGAACAGCTTGCATCTTCAACATGTTTCACATTAACCTTTTCCAAGTCATCTTTACTATCAATAGAATCATTTCCAATACATGCAACCAAACAAGAATTCTTTGCATTGCCCGGAAGGGTATAACTGTCTACAGATGGCAAATGGCTGATTGAACAGTTTCTGTCCTCTGTAAAAACAGTAGCCCCCATGCTCTCATCTAACCCTTTCCCACTTGGTTTCATAATATCTGCTAGAACAGATTCATCCCATTGTTGTTTAGAAATTTCTCCTCCATCTGCCTCATAGGAAGATTTTCTTTGATCATGAGAATCGACAACTTTAAAAGCTGTTTCAGAAACTTCTGCACCTCTCTTAGTATTGTTCCATTGTGCAGAATCAAGAAAATGAGATATCTTAGCCTCTGGGTTGAAGTTTTCATGTTGTAAAGACAAATTTTCAGGCTTTAGATCCACAACCATATCAACCAAAGGCCCCTCATTATCTGCCATACATGAGGGCTTCTCATTATCTGCCATACACGACTCTTCTTCTTCACTTCCTAAAACAGCTGCAAATGATTTGTCAATTTGATCTGTAGTAGAAATTCTTTGAATATTTGCAGAAATATCAACAGTGGCGGCATTCTCAGTCTGCTTACTTGCCTTCTTGTAAAGTTTTAATGTTCGCTGTGTATGCTGCAGATTTTAGCACTAATGGTCAGAAAATCATATTTTGCAACAAAAACAAGGAGCACGTCACTTTTTCTCTGCAACATTCATATATATGCTTATCAGAAAAAGAAATTGAAATCTTCTATTAAATTATTTGAAAGCAAATAATAGAATAAAACAAGATAGGGTGCAAGATGAACAAAATGTACATTCTCAGGCAATGTAGAGAAAACTGCTCGTCGTAAATCAAAACTGGAAATGAGATTATCTGCATCAGTATTGACCTGGTATTCCATATGACAGCCAAAGCAACTTTTTTTAGTAACAACTAAACATTGTTTCAAAAACCAAATTATAACAAAGTAAAATAAAATAAATAAATATTAAAATAATGAAAAAGGTGCTTAATAAAGTAATACCTCTAACTGGTGATCTTCAGAGGGCATATATGTAGTCAAATTAGCTTTGCAAGAATTAACATTCTGTTCTCTGCCAAGTATGGTGATGCACTCATTGTAAAGATCTGGACCTGCCAATTCTTGTGATATGTCCAATCTAGATAAATAAAACTTTATTCCGTCACATGCATACTTATTTATCTTCTTCGTTTCAGATGACATAGATGGTATTTTTGTGATGACCTTTGGGGAGATCTCATCAGATCTTTTTATCTGATTATTTTCAGGAGACCTTTCTCTTTTGAATTTCTTCTGCTGCTCTTGAGAATCTTGAATCCCACCCCAGGATTCTTCTGCAGTATAATTACCATGAAATTCAGATTCCTTATGGGTGAAATCTGTGTTTGTGTCATTTCTATGTACTTTCCCAGTGCCTGTTGACCTATCCCAGCCACGGTTACCCATTCCTTGTCCATGTTGATACCAATCTCGACGACCATACATTGCAGATTCTTCAACATATCCATCCCATGCATTAAAAGAACCTTGAACAGGAGGACCACAGACATCCTCAATTTGTCTCTGCCACCCAAAAGCTCCATTATGAGGAAGGTTGCGATCTCCATTTTCCCACATATGATATGGAACTCCATTATGGTTCATATCTGTGGGTGGCCTTAATCCTCTAAATAAGGGTGGCCCAAGATGTTGTTGGCCCATATTATGAAATGTTGCAGGTGGAAGCCCACCGGCCTGATGCTTAAATGACATAAAAAAGTTACTTGCACCAGGTCCATGAGCTTGTGGATTCCAGTTTCGGATACCTTTAACATCGCCTCTATTAAAGGGGGCATTAGCATTCCAGTCAGCTCTTCCTTGATCTCTAGAACACGGTCCCTCTTCATAAGTATTGTTTGATCTACCCAGAACAGAAGGATTATCAACTCCAGGCCTAAAGGGAGGGGGAGGGGGAAGATGACCAGAAGGTCGAATAGAAAAAGGTGTGCGCTGCTGCACAGGAAACCCCTCTGACCTGGTATTTTGGATATTATGTGATGACCATCCAGATTTATTAGACGTGACCTCATCCATATGACATGAAGTTTTGGCTCCCTCACCAGAAACTGTGCAAGGTCGCATTGAATAGTGGTCAACAGCCCAACCATCCTCCTCTTGCTCACCAACTCTAGAATTCCCACCATGTACAGAAGAAGCTCTGGAGAACCTATCAATGTTTTCTAATTTAGTGTTGCAGGCCCTGTCTGTACTTCGAGACCTGCCTCTAGGAGTAAAACTGTCCTTCAAATCAACACCGGCATTCCTGTGTCTTGCTTCAACTTCGTGGCTTGAACGTGGCTTACATCTGTCTGAATTCCTAGATCTATCCATTTCGTCTCGCCGCCCAATAGGACTGCTAAAACCATGCTCCAACCTCTTTCTTTTGGTCATCTTCTCATGAGCCAAATGTTGTTTCTTATTACGACTAGATGGAGATAAAGATCCATCCTTCACCTGTAATGGTGACGGACATCCACTTGAATTGAGGGAACTGTTCGGACTTCCTGGAGGTGATTCCCCTCTTTGGCTGTCTAGGGACCTTTTTGTTGTGGCCTTTGTGGAAATAATAGCTAGTTGTTTGGGGTGTGCACAATGTTCCTCACTCTTCTTTGAAGTTTGGCTGTCTCTACCAAGTGAAAGCTTCTCTTCCAATGAAGCATCTTTGTACTCTGATCTGCCTTCTATAGCTTTCATCCTGAGAAATTTAAAAGTATTATTGATTATTAATCCCTGTATTTTATAAGTCATGGTAATCCCTCTTGCTTAGCCCCATTTAGTTATGATAATAAAAAACAAATTATAATTGATTAAACATATATCATACATTACCTCTTCTGTTCCCTAACAATGTTTGGACCATCATGTGCTCTTTTCTGACGATTATGAATTGCAGCAACATCAACTGCATTGGAGCCTCGAGTGTCACCAGGCAATATTTCTTGAACTGATACTTCATCCTCACAGACTCTACTGGTTTCTCTACATTCCTTTTCAGAAGGGGAAGTTTTGAATTCATGGGACCTACCTAGGCTAGATACATCTGGTTTCTGAGATAGCCGATCCTTATCATGGGAATCATTCCAGTCCAGATTCTGATCATTATAGTATGAACTATTCTCTTGGTCGCTATCATGATTGTTGCTTTCCTTAAAACGGTGCCTTTGCCTAGATTCATCCTTTGAGCATTTACTATCACATATGTCAACAGTGCACTCTTGAGATAACTTCTCTTGATACTTCTCATCTTTGCTCTTATCATCCCTGTAACTGTCAAACCTATGCTTTTCATCCTTGTACCTGTCTTCTTTATATTTTTCTTCCTTACACCGGTCTTCTAACTTACCCTCCTTATTCTTGTCAGCTTTGTTTTTGTCAGTTTTACATTTATCATCTCTATATTCCACTTCTCTATGCCTATCATCCTTCTGCCTTGCATCCTTATGACGGTCTTCCTTGGGTTTTTCATCCCTTTGCTTGTCATCTTTGTACTTGTCAGTCCTTTGTATATCGTCCTTTTGCCATTCTTCTTTGTATCTCTTAGTCCTAGATTTGTGATCTTCTTGCCTCTCATCTTTGTACCTGTCACCCCTGGACCTGTCTTCCTTATGCTTCCCTGATTTGTACTTGTCATCCCTTTGATGAGAATCTCTGGAAGAGTAAGATTTCCCTTCCCTCTCTCTCTCACCATCCCTCCACCTATCCCTATCACCAGATTCCTCCCTTCGCCGAAGAATACGGTTTTCAAGCTCTTTCTCAAGTTCAGGATTACGAAGCTCATCTTGAAGCTTCCACTCTGCAGAAAAGTCCATATAAACACATAACAAGCTCATTACAAAATTAAAAGCCACATAGAAAAAAGATGAAAAATATAACCCACTCAATAGGCAAAGTATAGAAAGGTAAGCTCATCACAAGATTCAAAATTTCTATATCAATTAACATAAATAAAGTTTGACACATTGTAACATGTAAGTTGAATGCAATCTTTGTAACTTGTAATCCTAAGCAAATTCATGAGAAAAACCGTATCTCCCACAACTCTAACAATAAATCTTACATCCAGTTATCACAAGGTTGTTACACAAAATACAAGCAAACTTAATTGCTGACTTCATAAATACCAGCAGAATTTCATAAATACAGGTTTGATACTTTCCAGCAATAGGAGTTACTTCCAATGTTTAATACATATGCAATGACCTGGCACTTCTAATGGTTTTAGACATATGGTGATTGCCTTCGTTAAGTCTTTGTTTACAAAAATTTCAAAAGATAGGAGGTTTCTCAACTGATCAATGCGTTGGGCTAATCTTGATGCTTTGTTGATAAAAATGGCATGAAAACATCAGTAGATACAAGGAAATACAAATAGCATACAAAGATCTCCACATTTAGGAGGCCATGTGGATAATACTCTAGTGCTACATTCAAAGCCACGAGAAAGCCATGTGCATGTTATTGAACAACCTTGACAGTATAGAAAATCTTGGGATAGGTCATCATATTCAGATTCTAAATGATGCCAATACAATGCGGGTATGCATTTTTTTCCAATTTACCTAGCTAAATGCATTCTATGTTTAAGCGATGCACAAAGCTGATACTTATTTTAAAGGAACACAAATTGATTACATTTGTAGAGTAATGGTAACAGGGGCATTACACACGTAACCCCAAGACCAAGGTTCAAATCGCTATCACTGCAATAAAGCAGCCAATAACCCAAGTGGTAGTAGGTATTTGTAAAAATTGCGTAGCAAGAAACAGGGGGTCATTCCAGTGTGATCTATATCTAACTCCATAACAATGTGACACAAACTTACTCCAATTTGCGACAAAAGTAACACGAACTTACCAAATAAAGGTGGCACACAACATCAACCACGATTACCTCAACGGGACAATAATACAAAGTACACTGCATGAATACTGTTAATTCTAATGCGAGAACAGATTAACCAATCACAATCATAAGCAATTATTTGCCGTGACGAAACTCTTAGAGGTAACACAATACTGGTTTAAATCGCCCAACGTCAATTGCGTAGAGCACAACTCTTAACATAAATTCACCTTACTTTTATTAATAAATCCGATAGAAACTAACTAACCTGTACTCTTGGGCCCTTTCTTTTGAGACGAAGAGTCTTCGTTAGCAATTGTAGTTTGGGATGAAGCGGCAACAGCGGACTCTTTCATAGTAGATGCTTCCAAAACCCTAGCAGGAAGAGGTTGAGCCCCCACCAAGACAGAAGAATTCTCTTTCTTGGTCTCCACGGCTTCCTTTCTGCTTCCTGAACCCACATCTTCCTTTACCCTAGATTTCCCTCTATTATCACCTCCCTCGTCCTTATCCAGAGTTTCCTTTTTTCTACTACTAACCCTAATCTCTGCAACCCCATTGGGCGCACCGACCTGCTTAGATTTATGTCTGCGGGTCTTGTGATTGTCTTCCCTGCAAGAGCTATCAGAATCGGCCTTGGAATCCTTTTCCAAATACGCCAACAGCGAAAGAGCATTCTCGCCACCCCCTTCCCAGCGCTCATCAGACACAGAAACCACAGACCCGCGATTGGATTTCTCCTTATTTCCTTGCTTGGGTGACTTTAATTTTACCGTGTCCTGTTGCTTTCCCTTCCCACTCTTCGCAGCCCCGTGGCTGTGACTGTGGCTTTGGCTTTGGCTGCCATCATTGTCGGAATCCGTAGAATAATAATAATCCGCCGAATCCCTGCGCCTGTGATGTTGCCTGTGCCTATGCCGCGAACTCCTCGGCATTGCAAGCTTAATGTAGATTTCTTCAGGAGGTTTTCTTGAAACCCAAAGGGATGAAATCTTTAAAACCCTAGCTATTCAAACACAGGTCGCGGGGCCGACTCCGAGGACCGACAGAAGCCCTGTAAAAAATGGGCTCTTTGTATGACGATGCTGATGTAATAATATTAATGGGTGCTGCCCCTCTGACAGATATCTAAACCCTATTTGAGGGAGGAGTGAATACGCTTAAAAGATTGGATTTTGTTTGTGTTGTTTTTTTAATTATCGTTATCCGATTGCCTTGGCTGGTCGTTCTTTCCCTCCTCGAATGGAAATAGGAATAAAAGGGGATGCGGACTGAAGCGGAAGGAAATGAACATGAAAGCCCTTCGTCTTTTATGTTTGCCTGCAGTGTAGTCCTTTCTGTTTTTTTGGTCTTTTTTCACCTAATTTTATAGAAATGTTACAATTTAAAAATTTATTAGTAACTTGTTATATTTTTTTAACATTGTTGAGTTTAGAGAGTTAATTTCGTGATGGTATGAACAAAATTTATTATCAAAATAATAAAAAAATATTAATTTTATAAAATGAGTATTCTGTATTTGTATTCATAATTATGTTTCAATAATTAATATATTTATATTTAGAAAATCTATGTAAAATATAGTAAGAGTTATAATTAAAAAAATGTTTATTTTTACTAGATTTGTAATATAAATGAAATAAGTGTCTTATTTTTTAATTTCTTTTATATAAATTTTCTAAAGATAGTTGTGCCAATTTTATTTACTAAAGACATTTTATTTTATTTTATTTCAAATTGTTCAAAAAAATATTTCTTTTTACATTGTTTACTTTATGTTATTTTACTTTTAGTTACTTATTATTTTATTTTAGCTGTAAATTATTTTATTTTATTTTATTATTTATTTTTATTTGAAGAGTTGTTTTGCTTTTGCTTTTGTTTCTGTCTTTAAATAATCTATATAAATAATGTTGAGATATATCTTTATTGACGTAAAAGGTAAAGGCTGCAAATATTTTCACTTTGAGGATTTATTATGAGTTTTTGTGTACAAATATTTTCAGTACATGAAATTTAGTTTTTGTGTACATGGAATCTTTCTGCTGCAAATATTTTCACGTGGAGGATTTATTATGAATCCAAGATTTAATCTTGTTTTTTTTACACATAATCTTTCAGCTATTGTGTTGTGACTATAGGGAACGCCCTACAAATATTTTCACGTCGAGGATTTATTATGAATCCAAGATTTAGTCTTGAGTTTTTGTGTACAAATATTTTCACTTTGAATTCAAGATTTAATCTTGAGTTTTTGTGTACACAGAATCTTTCAACTATTGTGTTGTGACTGTAGGGAACACCTCTTGACATAAGTAATAAAATTTATTATATTTATTAAAGAGCTAATTTTGTAAAAATAAATGTCTACACTTTAATAGTTTGTGTTACACACTGACACTCTTACACTCCACTCCAAAAATATATGTAGGTTCTTTAATTGTTTTTGTTAGTACTCACATTATAACACCTTGACTTAATAATTATGTACTTCAACTTCTTTTTTTAAATAACTTTACACTTTAAATAATATTTTTGAAATATTTATTATAAAAATAATAAAGTAACATAATTATTAAATAAAATAGTAAGTAAAATATTAGATAGGTTAAATATATTTTAATAAATAATCTAAGAAATAAGATTTTATATAATTTCTAATTAAAATATAAAGTTACAAATAAATATATAAATATTGAATATATTTTAAAAAATAAAATTAAAAGATTTAAGAAAAATATATAATAGTAAAACTAGATCATAAAATATCTTTTTAAGTACATAAAATAGTTCAAGATTGATTATTTATTGTAAAGGAATAGAGTAATTCAAAATATATATTTTAGGTTAGAATATTCTTTATATAAGAATATACTAGCATATATATATATATTATTTATTAATAATATATACGTTGAGAGATATTCTTCTCGAGGTGTCTATTGCACTTTTATGTGACTAATTCATTATAAAATAGATGCCTAGAGAAGGATATCTCTCATCATATTTTATATATATCATTAATAAATTATATATATATATATATATATATATATATATATATATATATATATATATATATATATATATATATATATATATTATATATATATATATATGTAGCATTCATAGTGGGACATGGATGATAAAATTATTATTGCTAGGGTTAGGTTAGGGTTAGGGTTAGTGTTAAGGTTAGGATAGGGTTAGGGTTATGGTTAAGGGTTAAGATTAGGGTTAAAGTTAGACAAAAAAATAAGGGTTAAGTTTAGGAATAATTTTATTATTGAGAGTAGGGTTAGGGTTATGTTTAGAGATAAAATGGTATTAGGGTTGGAGTTATTATTAGGGCTAGGATTAGGTTAAGTTTAGGGTTACACAATTACAATTAGAGATAGAATTAGAATTTGGATCAGGGTTATCATCACAATTAGGGGTAGAATTAGAATTGGACATAGAATTAGGATGAAGGGTATGGTTAAATCGGTTAGGGTCAGAGATAGAATTAGGGTTAAGGTTGGGGTTAATGTTAGTATTGGGATTAGGGTTATGCTTAGATTTTAGGGTTAGGGTTAGTGTTATTATCAAGATTAGAATTAGGGTTGGGTTCAGGGTTATGGTTGAGGGTTAGGGTTAGGGTTAAGGTTAGACAAAAATGAGGGTTAAGGTTGGGAATAATTTTATTGTTAGGGATAGGGTTAGGGTTAGTTTTAGAGATAAAACTTATATTAGGGTTATGCTTATATTCTAGGGTTAGGGTTAGTGTTATTGTTAGGATTAACATTAGGGTTATGGTTGAGGGTTAGGGTTAGGGTTAAGGTTAGACAAAAAATGAGGGTCAAGGTTGGGAATAATTTTATTATTGGGAACAGGGTTAGGGTTAGGTTTAGAGATAAAATTGGCATTAGGGTTGGAGTTATTATTAGGGTTAGGATTAGGGTTATGTTTAGAATAATGTTTAGGGTTAAAGTTATGATTACAATTAAAGATATAATTAGAATTTGGATTGGGGTTATCATCACAATTAAGGTTATTATTAGGATGAAGGGTGGGGTTAAGGTTAGGGTTAGAGATAATAATAAGGTCAAGATTGGGGTGAGTATTGGTATTGGGGTTAGGGTTAGAGATATAACTAGAATTAGATTTGGGTTTAGCATTAGAATTAGGGTTAGGGTTAGGATTATAGATAGAATTATGATGAAAGGGTAGGGTTAGGATTAGAGTTATTATTAGGATGAAGGGTAGGGTTAGGGCTAAGGGTAAAGATAGAGATAGAATCAAGGTTATGATTAGGATTAGGAAATTAGGGTTACAATTAGGATTATGTTATGATTAGGGTTAGATGTATAAAAATAACATTATGGTTAGGAATAATGTTATTATTATTATTATTAAGGTTAGGGCTAGGATTAAAGATAACATTAGGACTATGGTCGAGGTTAATGTTAATATTGAAAATAGGGTTATGTTTAGGGTTAGGTTTAGTATTAGGATTGGGTTTAGCATAACTATTACAATTACGGTTAGGGTTGGCATTTTTTTTTTTTATCTATTACAGTTAGGGTTAGGGTTAGGGTTAGAATTATAATTTGGGTTAGAGAATGTTATTTGTAGCCCATAACATGCCATAGATGTGGAGATGTAGGGATAAAGCAATGTTTTTAAAATACTTAATTCTTCAACAAATCTCCACATTTATTGACTGTAAATCATTTATAGGTATGGAGATCCACATTACTTTATTTTAGGGTAAAATAATGATACAATTTCTACCAGGCAGAGACATTGATTTATTTTATGGGAAAATAACTTCATTTTTCTAAGAAATTCTAGAAAAAACATGTCCTTTGTTTCTATGAAACTAAGACATTCCAGAAAATAAAATGTAGTGCTTTATTTTATGAAAGAATAATGACACATTTCTACCAAATTTAGACGTTTTAGGAAAAAAAAAAAAGAGAGCATGCTATGTCTACCAAATTCACGAGATTCAATAAAAAAGAGTATATAGTAAACAAAATGTACATAACTATGAGATATTCTTTGTACGGAAAGGAAATTCCCTTAAAAATCATGCAAATGCAATGCAAAGAAGATTTAGTTATAAGGAAAGGAAATTATCTTTAAAATCATACAAATGCAATGCAAAGAAGATTAAGATTGTCTCTGGCAAGGAAAGGAAATTATAAGGAAATTATCTTAAATATCATACAAATGCAATACAGAGATATTTGACTTCACTGAAATTAAACAAATGCAAATGCAATGCAGAGATATCTGATCATACAAATGCAATGCAATGCAAAGATAGCTAAGATCATCTTCCTTTATTCTCACGACCAATGGAAGGAGTAGTTATCTTTCGGCTTTGCTTGTATATAGACATAGAAACACTTGAAAGCTCAACTAACAAAAGCAAACATGGCAATAGTTGGTCAAGACATATAATTCCAAAGCAAGAAATCATGGAGGAAGAAGAATACAACGAGATGAAAAACAAGAAGATGAAATCTTCTTCTCCTTTGTTCAGGAGACTATTGGCATTGAATGCTCCAGAATGAAAGTAGGCTCTCATGGGTTATTCAGGGCCCATTGGTTACAGAGCTTTGCAGCCTGCCTATGATAGGTCTGTTGTTCCTGAAAGAGAAGACCAGATGAAGTGCAAGCTGGAGATTTATATAAACTATTTATGGCTACTCACAAATTGTTGTTGCTGGGAAATGCATCAATATGGATTAATTTCAGACGTTACTCAGATCAATGCCTTATTTAGATCATGGCTTAATTTTTTTAATTTCAGACATTACTCATATCAACGCCTTATTTAGTAGACATTACATAACATAGTAATGGATTGATGGCAGCTATCAGACATGTTATTTTAGGATGGATGGCGAATATCTTTAATATCAGACGTTTAACATTACACACAACCACAACTGCCAGCACAACATCACCAGCACAGCAGACAGGTAGAAGAATGTTATTTTAAATGCATTTCGTTTTTGTTGATGAAGGTTCTTCAACTCCGTTGTGACTGATAAACGCCTCTCGGCGTAATGAATTTAGGATGTTTATAAATTAAAATATATAAATATTTTTAATGATTATTTATATAAGAATATATGAATTTAGAATGTTTATAAATTAAAATATAGGAATATTTTTACTAATTTTTCATAATTTTTAATCTACTAAATTAGCAATGTGTATTAAATTGCAATAATAAATTTATGATACTTGCTTTGTATTTAAGGAGTTGTTCTTCTTTATTATTTACAAATTCGTTTGTTCATATTATTTTAAAAATATTACTTTTTAGTTGAAGGACAATATGCTTAATAAATAGTTGAAATATTATAAATGATATTTTTTAAATAGTATATTGTAAGTAATGTAATTAAGTTTTTAGTTTTCCTATATTGAATAAAATTTATATAATGATTTCCTTGTTCATAGGGTGCAAAAAATTCAACCTTCAATCTCAATCTATTGTAAGGCAAGATGGATTCCCTCAATTGAAGGCTTCCTAAAACTTAATTTCAATGGAGCATCTAGTCTATCTAGCTAAATGTGTTTAGATAAATGTGGATGGTAATCTTGATAGTTGGTTTAGATAAATGTGTTTAAGATATCTATACTAGTATTTACTGTAAAGGAATATAGTAATCTAAAATATGTTTTTAAGTTAGAATATTTTTTGTATAAGTATATATATGAATTTAGAATATTTATAAGTTAAAATATAGAATTATTTTTAATGATTTTCACAATTTACGGGGACCTCAAACCCATTGCTCACACAAACACAACCTAGATCCACTAGGAAAGAAAACCAAGAAAGCAAGTTCAATACAAACCGCCTTCCCACCATAACAAGGGAAGAGATCCCCTAGCCACACCAACAAAGAGAAGAAGACCTCTTGCAACACCACCAAACACAAAGAGTCAAATTAGACTCCACCTCAAAAGGAGCAGATGCCATGAAAAACCTTACCACCACTACAACTAATTTGTAATAAAAAAACTCCACCTCCATAGGAGTGCACACCACCTCAAAAGGTACTATAACAGAAGGGACTAGTAATAAGGAAAGCACCTCCACAAATCCACAGACCCCAACTCTACCTCTAAAAGAGAGGAATCCACCTCAGCAGGAGTAATCTTCACCTCAATAGAAGACAAAAACTGTAGAAAAGGGAGGAAAGCCACTCAATCAATAGCAAGGAGAACCATGGCAGTCATTGACAACTTGAGAAAATGGGCCAGCAAGAGAAGCATAGGGATATAACCAAGCACCAAACTGAAAATAAGAACATGGGAAAATAGGAAGCACCTAAAGAGCAGCCCATTTAGAGGAGACTTGAAAGAATCCAATAGCCAAAGGCCCAATAGGGTTCCCATCTAGAAAACACACTAGGCAGCCCATTGAGGCAACACAACCTCCACAAGACCTCCAAAAAAAAAAAATGACACATACCAAGGGGGAAAAAGGATAACATGAATAAATAGAAAAGCCAACTCAGTAGCAAACATAAATAAACATTCAAGCAATAGCACCAACATAAATGCAACAAAAAACAAACAGATATACAATAGCACCATCATAGTAGTAGAACAAAGGCAAGGGGGGAACCTTCTACGACCAGGCTAACACTCACAACAACAACATGGAGGGAAAGCCACCACTCCATCACAGTCACAATAGTAAAAAAGTTAATAAGCCCAACCCTCTTGAGACAAAAAGAACCCATGACCACAAATAGCCAAGGGAGCTACATGGAGAAAGCACCAAAAGAAGGAAACAACCCACCCCACACTCTAAAACAGAACTCTGGAAGAAAAGGATACAACACAAAGAAAAAAAACCAAGGAGAAACCAACAGCCAAGGATGGCCCCAAAAATGACTAGCAACACCCATGAGGAAAAAAGATCCAATACATGTGCCCAAACAACCAACAGAAGTAAAAAAACTACCACCCACCAAGCTCGAAATGAGTGCCAAAAGGAAACAACAACACCATTGCTTCCTAGAGGGACACCAACAATGAGTAGCCCCATAACAACGCTACCCTCCAGACTAGAGATAGCAGCCAAAACCACCCCAACTCAACCCAACAAGGCGACAACAACAACCAACCCAACATAAATCCATATATATAGTCTAAATTTCATATTATATTTTTAAAAGTATTATACTATAAGTAATTGTGGACATAGAAAAAGTGTCCCGTTTTGCTTGCTTGATATGGGAATAATTAACGACAAATTAGACTTAATGATGCCTTGATTTAGTTTTGTGAGGTGTTTTACACATCAACACTAGGTATTGGAACCAAGCAAACTGAATAAAATGCGTCTAATGATGTCTTGTAAAGGTGTTGTAAAAGACTTTCACACCTCTCTAGAGTTAATGATCTATCTTTCCCTAATTCAATGTTGCAAAATGTATTTAATGGCATTCTCACATCAATTTAATTAAACCTAATTCTAATCTAGTGTTGTAATGTGTCTCACACATTCACATTGGATGTTGTGCCTTTCTAGGCTATGTGGACCTCATTTTAATGACGTAAAGAGTATTTAATCACACTTCTACATTGAACTTTGTGTCCCAAGCCCAAATTACCCTTTACATCATCATTAATAGGCCCCTATGGCCCCATATTATGCATCCCAAGGTTTAATTTGATCAAAGACCTGACTAGAACAACCAAGAAGCCCATTTTCTTCATTCCTGGACATTCCAACTAGCAAAATAACCCTTGTGGGGCCAAGTCGCCCAACTTGGCAACTTAGTCCCATTTGGACTATTTTTGAGGTTTGAGCAAGAAAATTTGGATTTTAAGTTTATTTTTCCTTCCTGTTGGCCTTGGAGATCAAATTAACATACAAAATAGGTGGATTTACTATAAATACAAGCCTCTAAACCCTAATTTAGAACCTCATCATATCATTCATCATTCATCTTCCATCTCAAGTCAAGCAAGCTAGGGTTTTAGTGTTTTAAGTCATCAAGATAGCTTTCAAGGACATTCAAGGGCAAATTCTTCATCTATTGTTGTAGAAATTCAAGATCAATCATCATGGAAAGTTTCTAATCCCTTCATTTCATGTTCATGCTTCATCTTATATCTTCATTTGGTTTAATTACCTAAAAGGGGTTTGACCAAGGCAAACCCCCATGCCCTAACATTCACCATTTCTCTCTCTTTCATTGTGTGTTTGCAAATTTAGGTACTTTGAGGGTTTGAAAAATCATTGAAGGATAGATTGAAAAGTTTTTGAAGACATCCCTTTGTTTCCTAAGCCAAAATATCCACTAAAATTCACTTTCAGGCTTGAAAATTAGAGTTTCAGAACCAGATACCAGTTAAGAACTGAAGTGTAGATTGAGGGCTTCCATTTCTACTTTTGGATTTTCAGAAATTCAGAAGTGGACTAAGTCACCAATAGTGGTGACTTAGTCCCACTGAACCTGTCTTTCAGAGGTTTCTGTAGATTCGGATACCCATTTGGCAGAAATGGGCTTCGGAGCAGTTTTTTCCAAATCTGGGACTAAGTCATCTAGATTGGCACAAGTTTCCTAGTTGGCTTCTACATTAGAGTTTTTTAGGATTCCAGACCTTCATTCCATCCTTTTTCATCTTCTAGGTGCACACCTTCAGTTTCATCAAATTTTATTACAATTTACCTTCATTTCTAGGTCTTTTTGCATACAACACTGTGTTTTCAAACAATGCACATTTCTTTAGTTTTGCATTAATAAGGCATATCATTTATCAATTTATAGCATTTGCATTTGTTCTTGCATTGATTTTGAGTGTATACATTTCCCATTTTGGCCCATCTTTCTCCTTTAAGGTGAAAAACCCTCGAAGTGTAAGAAATCAATTAGAAGCCAAAATCTTTGTCCACATTTTGGTGAACCTGACGTGATTGAACAAGTCAAAAAGCTATTAGATTTTCCTTATATTTCACACCAAAATTCATGGAAGAATGAAAGCTCACAACAATAAACTTTTATAGAAATCACCAAGCCTTCACTCAACATTAACACTATCACACAAGATTCCTCTAAGCCCATTTTAACAGTAGTACATCCTGAACTGATAAACACTAGTGGTCTTGAAGGTTTTCCTTTGTAAGAAATGAAACAAACAAAGAAATAATCGCTTAATGTCAATGTTATCTCACAAAACACTAATGATTTGAGTTTCTTAGATTTTACACCTTCCTGCAAAGGAGGGAAGAAAATCTTGCAATCTAGGGAGTTTTGTGTATGTATTACATCTTGTACATCTAAGCAAGGGGTATCTTTGTCGCAAACTATAGGAGCACCTTCTACCATTGATCAAGAGGGTATCTTGTTGAGACTCCTCCAAGCTCACTTGATCACCCTTCCTCCAAGAACTCGAAATAAATTCTATTACAAGACTTCATTTTGCACATATCATAGAGCTCATGGTCATTCTACTAATGAATGTAAAGCTTTGAGTAGTAAAATCCAACATTTTAAGGAGTTTGGTGTTCTTCCTTATGTGGGGGAAATCTAATTCCTCTAATTGATACTAATTTTCACTCTAGCATGCATCTTATCAATCATTTCGGCTCACCCTTGTCTTACACTAAGTGGGGGCAAGGGGTTCAATAGCCTTGTCCTCGTATGTCACTTGTCATTGCCTCTTTTGGCTAGCCGTTAACCTTTCATGAACGTATAGGAGCAAGCTTGGGATGTGGACGACATGCCTTAAGTTGGCTCACATGTGACATACTCCTTTTTTCATGACATAGTTTATAGGAAACATGTGACTTGGCTTAGGGATTTCCTAGTTAACTCTCATGTCTTCTTCTACTTTAAAGCAATTGCTCACAACAATAGTGTTACCAACTGCTTTAAAGTGGGGGCATACACGGATACTCATATTTCATTGCGTGATTTATTTTTTCTTGTAATGTGTCTTTTTCTTGGTGGAGTCATTGGGCTTGATTCCCTCCAAGAGCGTGATACTTCTTTGACACATCCTCTCTTGGAAACATTAGGTACAATGTTGCCCAGGATGAGACATTGCACTTGTCCTCTCTTGCAAACAAGATGAGACCATTTGCACTTATCCTCTCTTGGAGACATTATGCATGATGTTCCCTAAGATGAGACCTTGCACGAACTAAGCAAAATTCCTTTGAACATTCCTTACACTATCTTGCATTTACAATGTCTCTGAGTGCTAAGCATATGAAGTTTTGCTTACCTCATAGAGCTTGAAGATCAGTTTTGTGTGTCCCTTTATTAAAGTTATTAGGAGGTATAACTTTGGTATGGTTGAGCAGGAAGCCCATTCCAAGGCATGGCTTTCCCCATAGCCATTCACATGTATGTGAACAAATATCGGTCGTATGTGTCTCGCCTTTTAGGACTTCTCACCCGACGAACAACCAAGAGTTTCATCACCTCAAAGTGAGTATGCATTTTTGGAAAAACAACCTAGATCTAATCCACAATGTGTTGGACAAAAAGTCTAAGCTTGATCCACCTTTTTATTTTCATTCTTCTCCTTTTTCTAGTTATCACCATTGCACATGATCACATATCTTGTTTTGTTGCACATCATTCACCTTGTGTGTGTCCTTTCATGCTTATGATGGTTTGACTTAATTCTTGGATATTGGGGGCTTGACCACTTCCTTCATCTTTTTCATCCTAGACCATCTACATTAGTATGATTGGACCCCTCTTGAATGTCTACTTTAGTGTGAGTTTGAAGAAAGTTCATCCTCTCACTAAAGTGGGAGCTAACTATGGACATAGAAAAAGTATCCCCTTTTGCTTGCTTGATATGGGAATAATTAATGACAAATTGGACTTAATGGGGCCTTGATTTAGTGTTGTGAGGTGTTTTACACATCCACACTAGGTCTTGGACCCTTGCAAACTGAATAAAATGCATCTAATGATGTCTTGTAAAGGTGTTGTAATGTGTTCTAAAAGACTTTCATGCCTCTCTACAATTAATGGACCTATCTTTCCCTAATTCAATGTTTCAAAATGTATTTAATGGCATTCTCACATCAATTTAATTAAACCTAATTCTAATCTAGTGTTGTAATGTGTCTCACACATTCACATTGGATGTTGTGCCTTTCTAGGCTATGTGGACCTCATTTTAATGATGTAAAGTGTATTTAATCACACTTCCACATTGAACTTTGTGTCCCAATCCCTAATTACCCTTTACATCATCATTAATAGGCCCCTATGGCCCCATATTGTGCATCCCAAGGCTTAATTTGATCAAAGACCTGACTTGAACAACCTAGAAGCCTATTTTATTTATTCGTGGACATTCCAACTAGAAAAATAGCCCCTATGGGACCAAGTCACCCATTTAGGTGACTTAGTCCCATCCAGGTTGGACGAAGTCACCCAGCCTGGCGACTTAGTCCCATTTGGGCTATTTTTTAGGTTCGAGTGAGAAAATTTGGATTTTAAGTTTATTTTTCCTTCATGTCTGTCTTAGAGATCAAATTAACGGGAAAAATAGGTGGATTGTCAAGCAAGCTAGGTTTTTAGTGTTATAAGTCATCAAGATAGCTTTTAAGGACATTCAAGGGCATATTCTAAATCTATTGTTGCAGAAATTATAGATCAATCATCATGGAAAGTTTCTAATCCCTTCATTTCATGTTCATGATTCATCTTATCTCTTTGTTTGGTTTAATTATTGTAAACAAAGATTTTGGCACCTGAATGCTTTATAGCCCTTCTAGGGTTTTTCACCTAAAAGGGGAAAGATTGGTGCCAAAATGCAAAGTAAACATTCAAAGATTGATGTGATGTGGGTGTAATGTGCCAAGATGAGATGATATAAATGCAAAGAATTGATAAAATAGATCACTGATTGAATGCAAACTAAGAAATATGAAGTGTTTGAAAACACATTGTTGTATGCAAAAATGAACTAAAAACATAAACAAACTAAAACAAAACTTAATGAAACTTATCAGAGGACACTTGGAAATTGAAAGTAGATCTGGGAAGGCTCTAGAATTTTGTAGAATTCAGTGTTGAAGCCCATTGGGACTCATTCACCACATATGGCAAATTAGTCTTGTTTCTAGTAAAATCTGTCAAAATAGGTTTCGAGATGCCAGGAACACAGAACTTCAGAAAAATATTTTTCTAGCTTGGCAGTGGGACTCATTCACCATAGATGGTGAATCTTTCCACCTATAGATTTCTAAAAAGTCAAAGGTCTACTTTGTGGGTCCTGGTCTACACTTTCTTGCCTGACAGCTTGCTGGATCTGAATCTGGAAAATTTGACAGGAAAGTGGTCTCCAAGCTTCAAATAGGGTTATGTTGACTTTGATAACTTAGATGATTTTGCAACACATTTTTGACACCTTTCTCCTTGAAAAATCTTCCTACAAGACTTGCAAACACACATGCAAAGAGGGGAAAATGGGTTAAGGGTTAGAGTATAGGGGTTTTCCTTGGTCAAACCCCACTTTGGTAATCAAACCCTTGATAATGAAATGAAATAAGAAAAGAATGATGAACAAATAACATGAAAATATCACAAACTCACCAAACCCTTGATGTTGAAGTCTGAAGATATGCTGCTCCAAGATGATTGAATGCTTGATTGAGTGATAAGAATGCTAAAATGCTATGATGAATGAGAGTGTATGAGATGATTGGGAGTTTAAATGAATAGAAAATAATGTATTTATACATAATTATGCCCTAATTTCCTGAAAATACAACATCACAGGCCGACCTTAGGTCTTTAGGAATAAAAACCTGCTAGTTTAAAATTATTTTGATTTTTGTGCCAAGAGGGACTCATTTGACCCTAATGGAGAATGGATACCACTCAAGGCATGTGAATGGGTGTTGGAAATTATATTGTATTAAATGATGTTTTCGGGTTTGTACTTGTTACTCATTTTTGTTTCTTGTCAAATTGAGTGAGTTAAAAGGTGTCTACAAACTAAAAATGAAGAGCATTTCATATCAATCTTCCCTATATTGCATTTAGATGTATAAACATAAGAATAAAAAAGATTACATTTTCAGTAATAGATTATTGCATTTATACAGGTGCATACAATATTGAAAAGATCTATACAAATATTGTTGAAAGTTATCTTTATTGATTCAAGAGTACAAATTTATCTCACACAAGCTGTGAGATTTGGCTTGTCTAATAGAAATAAAGTATAATTTATACACAAGTGGATTAAAAGAATAAAATGCATATATAGGGGAAGAGGCCAGTCATTTCCTGATGACTGGCTAGAGTTTGTTGTCTTGCTTGGTATTTTTGTCTAGGTTGCTTTGCATCCTTCATAGCTCCTTGTTGTCATGCTCCTTGGTGCAGGAGCACCTAGGAAACATTAGGCAGTTACACTAGGCAATTAGGGGATCTAGGATGAATTTTTGTTTTTGATGTGTTACCATGAAGGTCATGTTGACCATTGAGTAGAGAAGATAGCTTAGGGTTATGTTTGATCTCTAGGATAAAAATTGAGGAAGGGTGAATGAGTTTAGAAACTCATTTTACTTAGTTTACTAGAAATTGGCAAAAGTTGCAAAATGGTGCATTTTGCAACTTTGCCACAATGTAACTGACATGTCTAACCAAGGGGAGGCATAACTACTTTTTTTGACCTATATAGGGTGTGCCTCAACCTGAGAGTAGGGTTGGAAGCATTTTTGTATTTGCTTTGAAGTTTGTGAATTGAAGAAAACAGTGTGTTTGAGTGAATTTACTGATTTTTGCTTTGAAGTGAGCTTTTAATGGATTAACCATGGAACTGTGTCTTGTGTAGGATGTAGTGTAGTAATTTCTCAAGCATTGTGTGTAATCTATTAGTCTTCTTTATTCAATTTCAATCACTGTTTGTAAATAGTTTGTTTTCACCCTGTTGCTGGTCTGAACCAGACAGTTTTGAGAAAATGGAGTATTAGTTCACTTTCCCACCGTACAAATTGTATGACCCTTTGGGAATAGTGACTAGACTCCATGTATGTATATATGGTAGGTTTTAGGGTTTGTGAAAGCACATGAGCTGTTGGAAAAGTCTTGCCCTAGGCGAGCCAGGAAGGTGCCCGACTAGGAAGAATTAAGTGCAGAGCACATAACTTGCAGGGGTGATAGATTCTAGTTGAATTTCCTTTTGGAGAAGGCAGATTAGAGTCTTGAAAAGACTTGGTAATCAAGAGGAAACTCCATAAGTCCATGTGGTGTGAGAAACACTTAGCAGATTGAGAGCAACCAGAAAAAGGCTTTAAAACCCTAGTTTTTGTCCATTTTCAAGTTGAGGCCTTGTACGACAGATAAAGACCCAAGACCTCAAATTTTTTTGAGAGGTGGGAAAATGAACCAGGAATTCTAAGAAAAGATTGGGATGTTCTTTGGAAAGATTTGAGAACAACCCTATTTTCTCGGAGAAAGAGGCCTAATTAGGGCTCTTAGGGCTAGTAGCCTTTTTAGGCTTAAAAGAGGGTTTGGTGAAAGTGACCTGCAAATGGAGCTAAGAGGACCCTCAAGAACCAAAATTGGATGGATTTCAATGAATAGAAACACCTACACACCCCTGCAAAGCTTAATTCAAGTTTGGAGGTATTGCAGCCTTTAGGGTGAATTAAGGGCTAAGGTTAGAGTTGCAAGATTGCATCAAGTTTTGACTTGGTAGGAAGAATCTGAGTTGATAGTTGGGTTGGAAAGGAGAAATTAGGGGATCCTAATAAGGAGATTTCCTATAGGTTTCAAGTGGTGGAGTGAACACACCCTAGGAGTTTTCCAAGCAAGACCCAGAGCATGAAACAGTGATTGTTTCATCCAACCTCCCTATCAGATTGGTATCAGAGCAAGCAAAAGATTTGGGATTGACTATTGTATGTCTAAGATTGAGTCTAGTGGCTCCACCATCATGGTGAAAAATGCAAAATTGGCCAAGATGGTCAAAGGACAGGAGGAAGACAATAGGCTATAGAGGGAAAGAATTGACCAACTTGAGCAAGCATTGAATGATGTGTAGTTTGAAGGAAGGGTACCAAAGAAAGAAGAGGTTGTAGAGGAAGACAAGATCCCTGAACCTAACCCTGTTTTGAAAGAAGAGCCTTTCTTGAAAGCATTGAAGGCTTTGAGTGGAAAAGCACTTGAAGGCATACCACTGTTTAGTGGAAAAATGGAAGCTGATCTAGTCATGGATTGGATAGAGGGAATGGAAAACCATTTTGAATGTGATGGACTCACTGAAGCACAGAGAGTGAAGGTGGAAAATTCAAGGTTAAGAGGTTCTACCTTGACATGGTGGAAGTTCATTCAGACAGAGAGGGAAAAGGAAGGCAAGAAGCCTATCTCTACTTGGAAGGGAATGGTTGCCAAAGTGAGAGAAGCATACATGCCTGATGATTATGAAATTCAGTTGCACAAGAAAAGACAGAGCTTGAGGCAAAGAGACCAAGATGTCTACACTTACATTGAGGAGTTCCAAAAAATTTGTATGAGGTCTAATGTTACTAAGGATGAAAGTCTTAAGGTGGCTAGATACCTTAACGGTTTGAAGTGGGACATTCAAGAGGAGATGACTCTTCTAAGTCCCAAGACAGTGCACCAATGCTATCAATTGGCTATAAATATTGAAGAGAGGAGTAAGAGGAAACAAGAACAGGCTTCTAAGAGTAGAGGAAAAGGCAAAGATAAAAGAGGACATAGAGGTGGATACCAAGGTAGAGGGACTGAATAAAGAAATCAGGGAGAGTGTAAACTCACAGTGCATGGAGGTGAAACAACTTCTAGAGGAGGCTACGAAAGAGGTAGAGGACCTCAAGGAGGCTCAAATAGAGGGAGAGGAGCATGTAGAAGTAGTTCATACTTTTCCACTATGAAATGTTATAACTGTGGTCAAGTAGGACATCTAGCTTATAGGTGCCCAGAGAAAGCATCTTCTTCAAATACAGAAAAGAGAGTAGCATATGCTCAAGAAGACACTATGAGTGTCGAGTCACTAGAGGTTAGTCACATTGAGTCAGAAATGGGAGAGAACTTGATGTTTAACAGGGTTCTAATCAGACAACCAGTCAAAGAAGAGCCAAAGCAAAGGAGAGCCTTATTCAGGGCAAGATGCAAAATATTGGGAAGTGCAAGGTTATAGTGGACTCAGGGTCTACTGATAACATAATCTCTGAGGAGGCAGTGAGGAAGTTGAAGTTGGAGAAGATACCCCACACTAATCCTTACAAGGTGACATGGTTGAACAAAGGGCAGAGCATTCTTGTGAATGAGTAGACAACGGTGGAGTTCTCCATTGGAGGGTACAAGGATAAGTTGATTTGTGATGTGTTACCCATGGATGCATGCCACCTTCTATTGGGCAGACCATGGCAGTATGACAGAGGTGCCATCTATGATGGAAAGGTAAATACTATCTCATTCAAGAAGGATGGGAAAACATTCAAACTACAGTCACTATCAGATGAGGAAGAAGGATAGTCAAAGACCCCTAGTGTCTTATTAAGCAGTGGCAAGGAGTTCCTTAACACTCTACATCAAAGAGGGGAAGGATATGTGGTCATGGTGCAATCCAAGGAGGAAGATAAGACTAAGAAAACAGTCATACCAGGAGCAGTCCAGAAGTTACTTGAGAAGTATAAGAACATAGTCAGTGATGGTGCACCAGCAACCTTACCTCCAAAGAGAGCTATTAGCCATCAGATTGACTTCATACCAGGATCTTCATTGCCAAACAAAGTAGCTTACAAGCTTACACCGGATCAGAACCTAGAGGTAGCTAGACAAGTGCAGGAGTTGTTGGATCAAGGATTAATTAGGAAGAGCATCAGCCCATGTGCAGTACCAGTGGTATTAGCAACCAAGAAAGGTGGTAAGTGGAGATTATGCACTGATTCTAGGGCTATAAATAGAATTACAATCAGATATAGGTTCCTTATTCTTAGGATTGAAGATTTGATGAATTGTCTTGGAGGAGCTCAATATTTCACCAAGTTGGATCTCAAAAGTGGATACCACCAAATCAGAATCAAGATTATCAAGATTAGAATTAGGGTTGGGTTTAGGGTTATGGTTGAGGGTTAGGGTTAGGGTTAAGGTTAGACAAAAAATGAGGGTTAAAGTTGGGAATAATTTTATTGTTAGGGATAGGGTTAGGGTTAGGTTTAGAGATAAAACTGATATTAGGGTTATGCTTATATTCTAGGGTTAGGGTTAGTTTTATTATTAGGATTAGCATTAGGGTTAGGTTCAGGGTTATGGTTGAGGGTTAGGGTTAGGGTTAAGGTTAGATAAAAAATGAAGGTCAAGGTTTGGAATAATTTTATTATTGGGAATAGGGTTAGGGTTAGGTTTAGAGATAAAATTGGCATTAGGGTTGGAGTTATTATTAGGGTTAGGATTAGGGTTATGTTTAGGGTTAAAGTTATGATTACAATTAAAGATAGAATTAGAATTTGGATTGGGGTTATCATCACAATTAAGGTTATTATTAGGATGAAGGGTGGGGTTAAGGTTAGGGTTAGGGTTAGAGATATTATAACTAGAATTAGATTTGGGTTTAGCATTATAATTAGGGTTAGGGTTAGGATTACATATAGAATTATGATGAAAGGGTAGGGTTAGGATTAGATTTATTATTAGGATGAAGGGTAGGGTTAGGGCTAAGGGTAAAGATAGAGATAGAATCAAGGTTATAATTGGATTAGGAAATTAGGGTTACGATTAGGATTATGGTTATGATTAGGGTTAGATGTATAAAAATAACATTATGGTTAGGAATAATGTTAATATTATTATTAAGGTTAGGGATAGGATTAAAGATAACATTAGGATTATGGATGAGGTTAATGTTAATATTGAAAATAGGGTTATGTTTAGGGTTAGGTTTAGTATTAGGCTTGGGTTTAGCATAACTATTACAATTACGGTTAGGGTTAGGGTTAGGGTTGGCATTTTTTTTGTTTATCTATTACAGTTAGGGTTAGTGATAGAATTAGAATTTGGGTTAGAGAATGTTATTTGTAGCCCATAACATGCCATAGATGTGGAGATGCAGGGATAAAGCAATGTTTTTAAAATACTCAATTCTTCAACAAATCTCCACATTTATTGACTGTAAATCATTTACAGGTATGGAGATCCACATTATTTTATTTTAGGATAAAATAATGATACAATTTCTACCAAGCAGAGACATTGATTTATTTTATGGGAAAATAACTTCATTTTTCTAAGAAATTCTAGAAAAAACATGTCCTTTATTTCTATGAAACTAAGGCATTCCAGAAAATAAAATGTAGTGCTTTATTTTATGAAAGAATAATGACACATTTCTACCAAATTCAGACGTTTTAGAAAAAAAAGAAGAAGAGCATGCTATGTCTACCAAATTCACGAGATTCAATAAAAAAGAGTATATAGCAAACAAAATGTACATAACTACAAGATATTCTTGGTAAGGAAAGGAAATTACCTTAAAAATCATGCAAATGCAATGCAGAGAAGATTTAGTTATAAGGAAAGGAAATTATCTTTAAAATCATACAAATGCAATGCAAAGAAGATTAAGATTGTCTCTGGCAAGGAAAGGAAATTATCTTAAATATCATACAAATGCAATACAAAGATATTTGACTTCACTGAAATTAAACAAATGCAAATGCAATGCAGAGATAGCTAAGATCATCTTCCTTTATTCTCACGACCAATGGAAGGAGTAGTTATCTTTTGGCTGTGCTTGTATATAGACATACAAACACTTGAAAGCTCAGCTAACAGAAGCAAACATGGCAATAGTTGGTCAAGACATATAATTCCAAAGCAAGAAAACATGGAGGAAGAAGAATACAACGAGATGAAAAACAAGAAGATGAAATCTTCTTCTCCTTCTTCAGGAGACTATTGGCGTTGAATGCTCCAGAATGGAAGTAGGCTCTCATGGGTTATTCAGGGGCCATTGGTTACAGAGCTTTGCAGCCTGCCTATGCCTTTACATTGGGCTCCATGATAGGCATGTTGTTCCTGAAATAGAAAACCAGATGAAGCGAAAGCTGGAGATTTATATAAACTGTTTATGGCTACTCACAAATTGTTGCTGCTGGGAAATGCATCAATATGGATTAATTTCAGACATTACTTAGATCAATGCCTTATTTAGACCATGGCTTAATTTCTTTAATTTCAGATGTTACTCATATCAACGCCTTATTTAGTAGACATTACATAACACAGTAATGGATTGATGGTAGCTATTAGACAGGTTATTTTAGGATGGATGGCGAATATCTTTATATCAGACGTTTCACATTACACACAACCACCACTGCCAGCACAACATCACCAGCACAACCGACATGCAGAAGAATGTTATTTTAAATGCATTTCATTTTTGTTGATGAAGGTTCTTCAACTCCGTTGTGACTGATAAACGCCTCTCGGCGTAATGAATTTAGAATGTTTATAATTTAAAATATAGGAATATTTTTACTAATTTTTCATAATTTTTAATCTACTAAATTAGCAATGTGTATTAAATTGCAATAATAAATTTATGATACTTGCTTTGTATTTAAGGAGTTGTTCTTCTTTATTATTTACAAATTCGTTTTTTCATATTATTTTAAAAATATTACTTTTTAGTTGAAGGACAATATGTTTAATAAATAGTTGAAATATTATATTATATTTTTTAAATAGTATATTGTAAGTAATGTAATTAAGTTTTTAGTTTTCTTATATTGAATAAAATTTATATAATGATTTCCTTGTTCATAGGGTGCAAAAAGTTCAACCTTCAATCTCAATCTATTGTAAGGCAAGATGGATTCCCCCAATTGAAGGCTTCCTAAAACTTAATTTCAATGGAGCATCCAGTCTATCTAGCTAAATGTGTTTAGATAAATGTGGATGGTAACCTTGATAGTTGGTTTAGATAAATGTGTTTAAGATATCTATACTAGTATTTACTGTAAAGGAATATAGTAATCTAAAATATGTTTTTAAGTTAGAATATTTTTTGTATATAAGTATATATGAATTTAGAATATTTATAAGTTAAAATATAGAATTATTTTTAATGATTTTCATAATTTTTAATCTATTAATTTGGAAATGTGTATTAAATTGCAATAATAATTTTATGGTACTTGCTTTTTATGCAAAGAGGTCATTCTTATTTATTATTTACAAATTCATTTCTCATGTTATTTTAAAAGGTATTACTTTTTAGTTTAAAGATTATATGTTCTGATTATATGGGAAAAATAGGTTTTGAATAAACCCGAAACCATGTAGAAGAAGGTTTTGACGGGGACTCGAAACCCACTTAGAGGAAGAATTAAGTTGCATATGAATACAACATAGACAACTAGCAACGAACCAACAATAGATCACCAAATGAACAACATGACTACCCAAATCTGCACAAATCAAAAAAGGTTTTAACAGGAACCTTAAACCCAACACAACCAAGTTTTACAATGGAACTTGAACCCAAACTAGGTTTAGAAGGGAACTTGAAACCCACTTACAACCAAATTATAGGGACCAACATCCCTCACAAAAAAACCAAGAATTTACGGGGACCTCAAACCCATTGCTCACATGAACACAACCTAGATCCACTAGGAAATAAAACCAAGAAAACAAGTTTAACACAAACTACCTTCCCACCATAATAGGGGAAGAGATCCCCCAACCACACCAACGAAGAGAAGAAGACCTCTTGCAACACCACCAAACACGAAGAGTCAAATTAGACTCCACCTCAAAAGGAGCAGATGCCATGAAAACCCTTACCACCACTGCAGTTAATTTGTAACAAAAAAAACTCCACCTCCATAGGAGTGCACACCACCTCAAAAGGTACTATAATAGGAGGGACTAGTAGTAAGGAAAGCACCTCTACAAATCCACAAACCCTAACTCTACCTCTAAAAGAGAGGAATCCACCTCAGTAGGAGTAATCTTCACCTCAACAGAAGACAAAAACTATAGAAAAGGGAGGAAAGCCACCCAATCAACAAGGAGAACCATGGCAGTCACCAACAACTTGAGAAAATGGGCCAGCAAGAGAAGCATAGGGATAAAACCAACCACTAAACTAAAAATAAGAACACAGGAAAATAGGAAGCACCTAAAGAGCAACCCATTTAGAGGAGATTTGAAAGAATCCAATAGCCAAAGACCCAACAGGGTTCCCATCCAGAAAACACACTAGGTAGCCCACTAAGGAAAAACAACCTCCACAAGAGAGAACACCTCCAAAAAAAAAATGACACATACCAAGGGGGAAAAAGGATAACACAAATAAACATAAAATCCAACTCAGTAGCAAACACACATAAACATTCAAACAATAGCGCCAACATAAATGCAAACAAAAGCAAACAAATATACAATAGTGCCATCATAGTAGTGGAACAGAGGAAAGGGGGGAACCTTCTACGACCAGGCTAGCACCCACAACAACAACATGGAGGGAAAGCCACCACTCCATCACAGTCATAATAGTGAAAAAGTCAATAAGCCCAACCCTCTTGAGACAAAAAGAACCCATGACCACAAATAGCCAAGGGAGCTACATGGAGAAAGCACCAAAAGAAGGAAACAACCCACCCCACACTCTAAAATAGAACCCTGGAAGAAAATGATACAACACAAAGAAAAAAAAGCAGGGAGAAATCAACAGCCGAGGATGGCCCCAAAAATGACTAGCAACACCCATGAGGAAAAAGGATCCAATACATGTGCCCAAACAACCAGCAGAAGTAAAAAAAAATGCCACCCACCAAGCTCGAAACAAGTGCCAGAAGGCAACAACAACACCACTACTTCCCAGAGGGACGCCAACAATGAGTAGCCCCATAACAACACTACCCTTTAGACCAGAGATAGCAGCCAAAACCACCCCAACTCAACCCAACAAGGCGACAACAACAACCAACCCAACAAAAATCCATATATGTAGTCTAAAATTCATATTATATTTTTTAAAGTATTATGCTATAAGTAATTGTGGACACAGAAAAAGTATCCCTTTTTGCTTGCTTGATATGGGAATAATTAACGACAAATTAGACTTAATGATGCCTTGATTTAGTTTTGTGAGGTGTTTTACACATCAGCACTAGGTATTGGACCATTGCAAACTGAATAAAATGTGTCTAATGATGTCTTATAAAGGTGTTGTAAAATACTTTCACACCTCTCTAGACTTAATGGATCTATCTTTCCCTAATTCAATGTTGCAAAATGTATTTAATGGCATTCTCACATCAATCTAATTATTAAACCTAATTCTAATCTAGTGTTGTAATGTGTCTCACACATTCACATTGGATGTTGTGCCTTTCTAGGCTATGTGGACCTCATTTTAATGATGTAAAGTGTATTTAATCACACTTACACATTGAACTTTGTGTCCCAAGCCCAAATTACACTTTACATCATCATTAATAGGCCCCTATGGCCCCATATTATGCATCCCAAAGTTTAATTTGATCAAAGACCTGACTAGAACAACCAAGAATCCCATTTTCTTCATTCACGAACATTCCAAATAGCAAAATAACCCCTGTGGGACCAAGTCGCCCAGCCTAGCAACTTAGTCCCATTTGGGTTATTTTTGAGGTTCGAGCAAGAAAATTTGGATTTTAAGTTTATTTTTCCTTCATGTTGGCCTTGGAGATCAAATTAACGTGCAAAATAGGTGGATTTCCTCTAAATAAAAGCCTCTAAACCCTAATTCAGAACCTCATCATATCATTCTTCATTCATCTTCCATCTCAAGTGAAGCAAGCTAGTGTTTTAGTGTTTTAAGTCATCAAGATAACTTTCAAGGACATTTAAGGGCAAATTCTTCATCTATTGCTATAGAAATTCAAGATCAATCATCATGAAAAGTTTCTAATCCCTTAATTTCATGTTCATGCTTCATCTTATATCTTCATTTGGTTTAATTACCTAAAAAGGGTTTGACCAAGGCAAACCCCCATGCCGTAACATTCACCATTTCTCTCTCTTTCATTGTGTGTTTGCAGATTTAGGTACTTTAAGGGTTTGGAAATCATTAGAGGATAGATTGCAAAGTTTTTGAATACATCTCTTTGTTTCCTAAGCCAAAATATCCACTAAAAGTCACTTTTAGGCTTGAAAATTAGAGTTTCAAAACCGGATACCAGTTAGGAACCGAAGTGCAAACTAAGGGCTTCCATTCCTACTTTTGGATTTTCAAAAATTTAGAAGTGGACTAAGTCACCAATAGTGGTGACTTAGTCCCACTGAACCTATCTTTTAGAGGTTTCTATAGATTCAGATACCCATTTGGCCGAAATGGGCTTTAGAGTAGTTTTTTCCAGATCTAGGACTAAGTCACCCAGATTAGCACAAGTGTACCAGTTGGCTTCTGCATTAGATTTTTTAGGATTCCAGACCTTCATTCCATCCTTTTTTAGCTTCTAGGTGCACACCTTCGGTTTCATCAAATTTTGTTACAATTTACCTTCATTTCTAGGTCTTTTTGCATACAACATTGTGTTTTCAAACAATGTGCATTTCTTTGGTTTTGCATTAATAAGTCATATCAATTATCAATTTATAGCATTAGGACATTGTATTTAGACATATTTCATCCATTCTTTCATTGATTTTGAGTGTAGACATTGCCCATTTTGGCCCATCTTTCTCCTTTAAGGTGAAAAACCCTAGAAGTGTAAGAAAGCAATTAGAAGCCAAAATCTTTGTCCACATTTTGGTGAAACCAACGTGATTGAACAAGTCACAAAGATATTATATGTTCCTTATATTTCACACCAACATTCATGGAAGAAAGCAAGCTCACAACAATAGACTCTGACAAGGGAAACGAAAAAATAGTCATGTCAACGCAAAACTCGGACAACCCTTCAAAAGCATCCACCTCAACCACTTTAGACAAAGAATCCAATTACATGACAAAATTTGATGAAATTAATCATGAACAACCACGTGATCCAAAATCAATGAAACAACTTTATGGAAGAGGTTATGAGCTCATGAAACAACTTGGCTATAGTGGAAAAGGATGTGGTGCTAGACAATAAGGTATCTATGTCCCCATCGATGCTAACATGCAAGATACAACTCATGGCCTTGGTTATTGTCCTTTTATAGAAATCACCAATTCTTCACTCAACATCAACACTAACACACAAGATTCCTCTAAGCCCACTTTAATAGTAGTACATCCTGAATTGATAAACACTAGTGGTCTTGAAGGTTTTCCTTTGCAAGAAACGAAACAAACAAAGAAATCATCGCTTAATGTCAATGTTATCTCACAAAACACTAATGATTTGAGTTTGTTAGATTTTACACCTTCCTCAAAAGGAGAGAACAAAATCTCGCAATCTAAGGAGTTTTGTGTATGTATTACATCTTGTACATCTAAGCAAGGGGTATCTTTGTCGCAAACTATAGGAGCACCTTCTACCATTGATCAAGAGGGTATCTTGTCGAGACTCTTCCAAGATCACTTGATCACCCTGCCTCCAAGAAATCGAAATAAATTCTATTACAAGACTTCATTTTACACATATCATAGAGCTCACGGTCATTCTACTAATGAATGTAAAGCTTTGAGTAGTAAAATTCAACATTTTAAGGAGTTTGGTGTTCTTCCTTATGTGGGGGCATCTAATTCCTCTAATTGATACTAATTTTCACTCTAGCATGCAGTTTATCAATCATTTCAGCTCACCCTTGTCTTGCACTAAGTGGGGGCAAGGGGTTCAGTAGTCTTGTCCTCGTATGTCACTTGTCATTGCCTCTTTTGGCTAGTTGTTAACCTTTCATGAACGTATAAGAGCAAGATTGGGATGTGGAAAACATGCCTTAAGTTGGCTCACATGTGACATAATCCCTTTTTCATGACGTAGCTTACAGGAAACATGTGACTTGGCTTAGGGCTTTCCTAGTTAGCTCTTATGTCTTCTTCTACTTTAAAGCAATTGCTCACAACAATGGTGTTAGCAACTGCTTTAAAGTGGGGTCATACACTGACACTCATATCTCATTGCGTGATTTATTTTTTCTTGCAATGTGTCCTTTTCTTGGTGGAGCCATTGGGCTTGATTCCCTCCAAGAGCGTGGTACTTCTTTGACACATCCTCTCTTGGAAACATTAGGTACAATGTTTCCCAAGATAAGACATTGCACTTGTCCTCTCTTGGAAACAAGATGAGACCATTTGCAATTATCCTCTCTTGGAGACATTATGCATGATGTTCCCTAAGATGAGACCTTGCACGAACTAAGCAAAATTCCTTACGCTATCTTGCATTTACAATGTCTATGAGTGTCAAGTATATGAAGTTTTGCTTACCTCATAGAGCTCAAAGATCATTTTTACGTGGCCCCTTATTAAAGTTATTAGGAGGTATAAATTTGGTATGGTTGAGAGGGAATCCCATTCGAAGGCATGAATTTCCCCATAGCCACTCACATGTATGTGAGCACATATCAGTCGTATGTGTCTTACCTTTTAGTACTTCTCACCCAACAGACAACCAAGAGAGCCGTCACCTCAGAGTGAGTATGCATTTTTGGAAAAATGACCTAGATCTAATCCACAATGTGTTGGACAAACAGTTGAAGCTTGATCCACCTTTTTATTTTCATTCTTCTCTTCTTTCTAGTTATCACCATTGCACATGATCACATATCTTGTTTTGTTGCACATCATTCACCTTGTGTGTGTCCTTTCATGCTTATGATGGTTTGAATTAGGATCTTGGATCTTGGTAGCTTGACCGCTTCCTTCATATTTGTCATCCTAGACCATCTACGTTAGTACAATTGGACCCCTCTTAAATGTCTACTTTAGTGTGAGTTTGAAGCAAGTTCATCCTCTCACTAAAGTGGGAGCTAACTGTGGACACAGAAAAAGTATCCCTTTTTTCTTGCTTGGTATGGGAATAATTAATGACAAATTGGAATTAATGGGGCCTTGATTTAGTGTTGTGAGGTGTTTTACACATCCACACTAGGTCTTGGACCCTTGCAAATTGAATAAAATGCATCTAATGATGTCTTGTAAAGGTGTTGTAAAAGACTTTCACGCCTCTCTAGAATTAATGGACCTATCTTTCCTTAATTCAATGTTTCAAAATATATTTAATGGAATTTTAACATCAATCTAATTAAACCTAATTCTAATCTAGTGTTGTAATGTGTCTCACAAATTCACATTGGATGTTGTGCCTTTCTAGGCTATGTGGACCTCATTTTAATGATGTAAAGTGTATTTAATCACACTTCCACATTGAAATTTGTGTCCCAAGCCCTAATTACCCTTTACATCATCATTAATAGGTCCCTATGGCCCCATATTGTGCATCCCAAGGCTTAATTTGATCAAAGACCCAACTAGAACAACCTAAAAGCCTGTTTTCTTTATTCCTAGACATTCCAACTGGAAAAATAGCCCCTGTGGGACCAAGTCACCCATCTGGGTGTCTTAGTCCCATCCAGGCTGGACTAAGTCACCTAGCCTTGTGACTTAGTCCAATTTGGGCTATTTTTTAGGTTCGAGCGGGAAAATTTGGATTTTAAGTTTATTTTTCCTTCATGTTGGCCTTAGAGATCAAATTAATGGGAAAAATAAGTGGATTGCCTATAAATACAAGCCTCTAAACCTTAATTTAGAACCTTATCATATCATTCATCATTCATCTTCCATCTCAAGTCAAGCAAGCTAGGGTTTTAGTGTTCTAAGTCATCAAGATAGCTTTCAAGGACATTCAAGGGCATATTCTTCATCTATTGTTGTAGAAATTCTAGATCAATCATCATGGAAAGTTTCTAATCCCTTCATTTCATGTTCATGCTTCATCTTATCTCTTTATTTGGTTTAATTACTGTAAACAAATATTTTGGCACTCGAATGCTTTATAGCCCTTCTAGGGTTTTTCACCTAAAAGGGGAAAGATTGGGGCCAAAATGCAATGTAAATATTCAAAGATTGATGTGATGTGGGTGTAATGTGCCTAGATGAGATGATCTAAATGCAAAGAATTGATAAAATACATCACTAATTGAATGCAAAATAAGAAATATGAAGTGTTTGAAAACACATTGTTGTATGCAAAATGAACTAAAAACATAAACAAACTGAAACAAAGCTTAATGAAAATGATCGGAGCGCACCTAGAAACTGAAAGAAGATTTGGGAAGGCTTTGGAATGCTATAGAATTCAATGTTGAATCCCACTGGGACTCATTCACCACATATGGTGAATTAGTCTTATTTCAAGTAAAATATGTCAGAACAGGTCTCGAGATGCCAGGAACATAAAACATTAGAAAAATCTTTTTCTAGCCTAGCAATGGGACTCATTCACCACAAATGATAAATTAGTCCACCTGCAAATTTCTAAAAATTCAAAGGTCTACTTTGTGGGTCTTGGTCTACACTTTCTTGCCTGACAGCTTGCTGGATTTGAATCTGCAAAATATAACGAGAAAGTGGTCTCCAAGCTTCAAATAGGGTTATGTTGACTTTGATGACTTAGATGACTTTGCAACACCTTTTTGACACCTTTCTCCTTCACAAATTTTCCTACAAGACCTACAAACACACATGCAAAGAGGGGAAAACGGGTTAAGGGTTATAGTATAGGGGTTTGCCTTGGTCAAACCCCACTTTGGTAATCAAACCCTTGATAATGAAATGAAATAAAAAAAGAATGATGAAAAAATAACATGCAAATATCATAAAATCACCAAACCCTTGATGTTGAAGTTTGAAGATATGCTGCTCCAAGATGCTTGAATGCTTGATTGAGTGATGAAAATGCTAAAATGCTACGATGAATGCATGAATGGATGAATGGGAGTGTATGAGATGATTGGGGGTTAAAATGAATAGAAAATCATGTATTTATACATCATTATGCCCTAATTTCTTGAAAATACAACATTATAGGCTGACCTTAGGTCTTTAGGAATAAAAACCTGCTAGTTTGAAATTATTTTTATTTTTGTGCCAAGAGGGACTCATTTGCCCCTAATGGCGAAGGGGTACCACTCAATGCATGTGAATGGGTGTCAAAAATTATATTGTATTTAATGATTTTTTTTGGATTTATACTTGTTACTTACTTTTGTTTCTTGTCAAATTGAGTGAGTTAAAAGGTGTCTACAAACTAAAAATGAAGTGCCTTTCATATCAGTCTTCCCTATATTGCATTTAGATGTATAAACATAAGAATAAAAAAGATTTACATTTTCAGTAATAGATTATTGCATTTATACAAGTGCATACAATATTGAAAAGATCTATACAAATATTGCTGAAAGTTATCTTTATTGATTCAAGAGTAAAAAATTATCTCACACAAGTGATGAGATTTAGCTTGTCCAATGCAAATAAAGTACAATTTATACACAAATGGATTAAAAGAATAAAATGCATATATAGGGGAAGAGGCCAGTCATTTCCTGATGACTGGTCAAAGTCTGTTGTCCTAGTTGGTCTTTTGCTCCAAGTTGCATAGCTCCCTATTGTCATGCTCCTACACCTGAAAAGAGTTTGCAATGAGGTTAGAGCAGAGCTCTAAGCAATAATGGTCTCTAATACTACATATACATCCATCCACCAGTGTATAAACTATCCTTCATATACATTAAGCAAGCATCCAATCGTTCATGTCCAAAGAAAAGAGACAAAATAAATCATCAAGCCTTTAGGCATATGCATATGTTTTTTTTTCTAACTGTTTGTTTCATGTGTAGATACAGGGAAAATAATGTTACTATTTCATCAAGTTTTAGCATGTGGGGAAAATTGTGGCTCCCACAAGGGTTGAGCATGATGTGCTATATTGATTTTCTTTTAATGGTATACTAAGATCATTCATCAAATGAATCATTCCTCTATGGTCTACATAAATAAGTAACTATCATTTATGGTAGTGCACAAATAGTCACTATCATAAGTGATATTTAATTGTTCATGAGGATCATAAAATATGAAAATAAAATGCCAATGTGAAAGGAATGTATTGAGAAATGCTAAATTTGATGCAAGAAATATACAAAATGACAAGTGATAACCTAGTTTAGACACTACATTTAAATGATAAACTGCATTTAGCTCTCTTCATTCAAGTTTTGAGATAGAAATTTTCTCAAGATAGCATGCTAGTCCAAATAGTAGTACATATGGGGCATGGTGATAAGAGCAGATGAAATTCTAAGTTCAGAATGCTTGTTAGAAGAGATAGAGAAATCCAAAATTTGCATGTTTTCATGGAGGCACAAAATAATCATGAGAAAATGAAAGAAAAATATGCTCATTAGTGGTTTAAATGTACAAGCATTGGGGGCACTTTAATTCAGAGAATGCATCATGGGGATACAAATAGTTTGATAGCCTGCTACAGGAAGGCAAGAGGGAGCTCATAATTTGCAGATTTTTTGGAGATAGTCTTCATCACATATTTTCAGCATTTCTTTGTAACTCATTCAGTCATGCAAACTGTGAGTACCTTGGAAGATTAATAGTATTGATATACTTTTACCTTCTCATCACTTGTTTTTCTTGTGTACATGTCATAGAGATTGATCAATATACTTGTGAAAACTTGTGCTTTTTCCCTGGCTTTTTTTTTAAGTCTCATCAAAAGTACCTACTTTGCAAGAAAATATCTATTTACAGGTTATGAGTTGTGTAAGCAATACAAGGATTCAAGTTATGAAATGTGTTATTTTCTTCCTAGAGTCTTGTATAAGCACCTTCTCATAAAATACTTATGTAATTGATATGCAAAGATGAGTTGTGTAAGCCTCCTATCAATCTATTAATTTAAAAGTGTAACAAAATTGAATTTGCATGCTTTTAGTCAGTTTAGGTATTTCACCATAGGATAAGAATTTTAGTTTCATTTCAATATTGCAACTTTCTTACCATTTCCTCAGAAAGACAAGTAGTTTTAGGTTAAACCAATAAAGAGCCAACTTTCTCTGGAGGTACTTTTCTGTCATAAGGTCACCCATAGCCTTAGAAAGTTCCCATGTTGCTCATGATTGGCTGTGACAAATCTCAGCCTAGGTACAAATCATAGGAGTTAACAGTTTTGGCACGCCCGATGGGACTGTTGAATCAAACAGTTCAGAGAAAAAATATAGATATTGTTGGTTTTAATATGCTACCAACATTTTTAGGCCTTTAGGAGGCAGATTATAGCATATATGGTGACTTCCACTGTGGGTAAAGCTTTTAAACTAGTTCTGTAAAGCTTTATATGAAAAGCATTCAGACAAGAAGTTCAAAATCCTTTGAATATTTGCAGTTATCTCCACCTAGAAGGCAGAGTAGGTTTGTTAAAAGAGTGTCCATTTCAAAGAGGGTTCAATCAACCCAACCAAGTTTTAGACCAACTTCTAAAGCTAGTTCAACTATAGTTACAACCTCTATTTTTGTTGTTTTAGTTTAGGTCAATCAACCTCCAGTTATGCAAATGGCTAGAAATTAGCCTTTTGTGTCATTCAATGGAGGTAGTCCATTGAACTTGGCCCAACATGATGATATCCTTGTAGCAGCCTTGGAGAGCTTACCATTTTTCATAGGAGAAGATCAAACAACTCCTATTGAACATATCAAATATGTGGCATCTCTTTGTGGGGTTCACCATATAACCTAAGAAAACGTAGCTGTCAGATTGCTTGTAGCCTCATTTAAAGGGAAGGCATTACAGTGGTTTAGAGGTTTGCAAGTTGGGTCACTTGCAACTTGGGATGAGTTAGGAGACAAGTTGCATAAGCAATTTTAGGAAAAATCTGACCACCTGTCACTGGTTGAGCAGTTAACAACTATAAAAAGAGCTCCTCAAGAGCAAATGCCAGATTTTAATTTCAGATTTCAGAAAACTTGGGACATAATCCCAGCTACTGTGAGACCCTCTCCTGAGCATGCCTTTTTGTATTAATTGAAAGCTATAAATAGTGAAATAACAGTTATGACATAGTCAATGGGAGGAGTGTCTCTACTAGATGCTTATGAAGTAGCAATAAGGGCAGAAAATTGTTTAATTCAGGCAGGTAAGATTGCCCCTAGGCCACCAATGCCAATATTTCCTAAAATACAACCTAGTATGCCACTTCAAATACCACCTTTTACACCTTTGCCAGTTGTTACATCATCATCAGTTGTTGTTCTAGCTACTATTACAACAAATGCAAGTCAAGAAAATGCCACTACAAGCTCATCTCAGGAGCTTCAAGAGATCAAAAGTTTTCTTTAGACTTTTGGAAAAAAATTGGCGAGTTTAGAAAAACAACAATCATACAATAGACCTTATCAATAGTAGAATCAAGCTGCAAATCAGCCTTATCAGGGTCAGTAGTATCAAGGCAATAGACAACCATATAAAGGAAATTATTAGGGTCCAAGACAAACTATTAATACAAGTCCATTTCAAGCATATAATCTTGCTCCTCTTAGTGTAACCAAGGACATTGTCCCTGTTCAGAATAACTTGGCTACAAATTATGAATGGTGCTATCCTTGCAACCAGCCTCATAATCAAGCCACATGTTCAAATGGAATCATTAATTAAGCTTTGATAGTACAAAGTGTTTCAAATTCACAATAGAATGAACCTAATGATGGAACCTTGCAGCAACAAGACCAATCCTCAAGTGAAGCTACCCTTTTTAACTAGCAAGGAGAAGAGTTTTGTGGAGTAACTACAAATGATTCTCCAATTGTTGCGAACACAAGAGAAAATAAAAGAGCCTTTGAACTTGAATAGATAACTGATAAAGGAAAAGCAACAATTACATAACCATCTACATCACAAGTTCCTCGCATTTTGTAGAGGAATCCACAAGTAGCTACTAAAGAGCAACCCCATTTGCAAATTGAGCCTGCTATTGCAAGGGTATAACATAAGATAAATCTTGCAGTGCCTTTTAATATTGTTGAGAATATGAAAAAGATGAATATCACAATGTCCATGTGGGATTCTTTGGCAATACCAGGTCAAAAGGAGTTGTTACAGTTTGCTTTAAGCGAAAAGGAAACAACCAATGAACCTTCAGTTGAAATAGTTAAGGCTGTTTTCACAAATGAATAGAAGGATAATGATATGCAACAAAATAAATAGCCAGGAAAAGAGTCTAAAAAAGGTGTTAAGCCTCCTCCTTTCTATGTGACATTAATTGTGGGAGATAAACTAGTTCATAACTGCATGGTTGACAGTGGAGCTAGTAGCTCGGTCATGCCAAAGAAGATTGCAAACCAGTTAAGACTGAAATACCAGCCCCTTGAGAAAGGAGTGCTTCAGCTAGATGGTATGACAATTAACACTGTGAGTGTTATCAAATATTTGGGACTCACATTACATGCCTATCTGAATTTTTCAATTCCCCAGGATGTTTTCATCATTGACTTACCTCCTTTCTTTGCCCTGTGCTTATCAAGGGACTTCACTGCAAAGATTGGAGGCTATCTATCATTTGACTGGTCTCACATGTTTTTTAGGACCAGATATGGGACAAAAGTGACAATTAAATCAGAATCATTGGCAAAGGATCACATTGAGCCTTATGTGCCAAGTGCAATTAATGTAAATTGTGTTGTTTTTGAGGACAATGAGCTTACTGCAGCTCAAGAACTATAATCTAAATGTATACCAGAGGTGTTGTTAAATGAGTGGGCAACATAAAACATAGTAGACAATCTAAATGAACTTATTCAGGAAGTTGTATTGGGAATTTATGTGTTTTATGAACCTGAAACAAAGATTCCAAATCTTGAAAAGAAGGCATAACTGCAATTACCATAGCATAATGATTTATGGAAGATGTACTTTGATGGCTCTAGGAGTAGAAATGGAGTTGGCGGAGGTGTAATGTTAATCTCTCCATAGGGTGACAAATATTATGCTGCCTTTAGATTTTCCTTTTCTTGTTCAAACAATGCTACTGAGTATGAAGGACTCATACAAGGTTTAGAATGGGAAAGGAGAAGAGGAATCAACTGTTTGCAAGTATTGGGAGATAGTGAACTGATTGTTAATCAGGTAAGAGGGTTAAACATAACAAAAAATGACACTTTGAAATCTTATAAGCATAGGGCATGGGATATGATTGAGGAGTTTGATGCCTTTAATTTGTTTTTTGTCCCTAGAAGTCAAAATAAGCATGCAAATAGATTGACTGCAATTGGTGGACAATTTGACATACGTAATGAGATCAGGAAAGAGAAGGTACAACCACAGGTTAAAATTTTTGTTAGGCCCTCTATCCCAAATAACAATATTAATTGGCAGGTCTTTGAAAGCAATGAGAAAATTCTAAGTTTTTTGTTGTAAATCAAGAAAAACTAAAACAACAATATGGGGATCAGATTATTTAGCTTAAGTCAAATAAGTTACCTAGAGGTCTGGTTACATTAGAATCCATTTTCAGTATGGATGATCAGCTGAAAAGGAATAAAACCAACATTCAAATTAAAGAGGAGCATTACGAAGAGCTGGAGATATTTAAAGGTAAGCTTCTCAAGATTGGAAAAATTTGTTCTAAATTAGATAAACAGGCTTTCATTGCTTTATGTCAAGAATTCCAAGATGTCTTTGCTTGGGATTATTCTGATTTAAAAGGATTTGATCCTAGGATTGCTCAACACACAATAGAATTAGAGCCTGATCCTAAGCCTATTAGGCAAAAGTAGAGACCTTTGAACCCCAAGCTTGAACCTTTAATGATTAAGGAATTGACTAAGCTTATTAAGGGTGGAATTATTTTTCCAATTAAGCACACCTCCTAGGTTTCTAACCTGGTTCAGGTTAGAAATAAAAATGGTGAAATTAGATTATGTGTAGATTTTAGAGATATCAAGAGAGCATCTCTAACAGAGCATTATCCATTACCTTCCATGGAGCAGATCCTCCAAGTGGTTGTTGGATCAGAGAGATTCTCCTTGCTTGATGGATACTCTGGTTATAACCAGGTATTGGTCAAATAAGAGGACTAATACAAGATTGCCTTTACAACAAAATGGGGCACTATGGCCTACAAGAGAATGCCTTTCGACTTGACCAACCTCTGGAGCCACTTTTCAAAGGGCTATGGATATGGCTTTTCAACGCTTAACCAATAAAATTGTGCTCATATATTTAGATTACATCACAGTATTCTCAAAAAATGCTGATGAACATTTATTGCATTTAAAACAAGTGTATGAAAGATGTAGGGAGTATGGAGTATCTCTTAATCCCAAGAAAAGTATCTTTGTTGTTCATGGGGGTAAACTGTTAGGAAACATAGTGTCAAAACATGGAATTACAATTGACCCTGAAAGAGTTAAAGCTATTTTAGAGCTGCCATTACCCAATCACAAGAAAGGGTTGCAGAGTTTCTTAGGAACAAATAAATTTTTGAGAAGGTTCATACCTTATGTTGCAAACCTTTTACAACCTTTAACTGCTATGCTAAGAAAAATGTAGTTTTCAGCTGGACTAGAGAGGCAAAACATAGTTTTGAAGCCATTAAAGAGGCTTTAGCATCAACTCCCACACTGGTAAATCCAGACTTCACAAAATATTTTATTTTGTATGCATTTGGCAGCATTGATTCTGTTTCAGCAATGCTGGTTCAACAAAATAATGAAGGCTTAGAGTAGCCCATTGCATTTTTCAGCCAATGAGCAAAGAAACATATGAGCAAAGATATTCATTTGTAGAGAAACATGTCCCAGTCGTTATTAGAAGCCTTAAGAAATTTAAGCCATTAATTTCTAATAATAAGGTTCACTTGATGGTGGCACATCCTAGTGTGAAAGAGTTCTTGTTGAGTAAGGATCTTAATGAGAAGAGAGTTGGATGGATCATTAAAGTCATGGAGTTTGATATGGACATTAAGATCACAAAGTTGGTAAGAGGAAAGGGACTTTGTGAATAGCTTGCCTCAACACCAGAAAATGAACAAAAAATAGAGACAAAGGCTGTTTTACTCACTGATGATCAAGATGAAAATGTTGCACTTGCATTAGTAGCAAGTTGGGTTCGAGATATGACTCATTTTCTGTAGACTGGTGAATGTCCACCAAGTTTAGACAGAGCGAAGAGGAGATATTTTAGGTTATAGTCTATTCAGTATGTTTTGATAGATAATGTCTTATTCAGAAACGACCTCAATAGTGTTCTATTAAGATGCATTGATCAAAATCAGATTGAGAAAGTGCTGTATGAGTTCCATGATGGAACTGTAGGGGGTCATTTTTCCCCAAAAATAATAGCATGGAAGATTATGAGGGTTGGTTATTATTGGCTAACCATGTTTAAGGATGCCAATGCATGGGCCATAAAGTGTGTGAAATGTGCAATATTTGTAGGAAAGGAAAAGCTACCAACACTACCCTTGCAGCCAATTCAAGTGGAGCAACCCTTCATGAGATGGGGCATTGACTTCATTGGGCCCATAAACCCACCTTCTAGTGCTGGGCACAAGTGGGTAATCACTGCTACAGATTATTTTACAAGATGGACTGAGGCAGAAGCCCTGAAAGAAGCTAATGAAACCTCTATATTAAACTTCTATGATGAGATAATAACCAGATTTGGAGTTCTAGACTCCATCATTTCAGATAATTCCCTAGCATTTGTGGGAATTAGAGTGGCTGATTGGGTAGTAAAAAATGGTATATATTTGAACACTTCATCAAATTATTACCCCCAGGGTAATGGTTTGGCTGAAAGTACAAACAAGAACTTAATCAAAATCATTAAACGAATGATGGAAGATAACCGAAGAGCTTGGCACACCAAGCTAAAATCTGCCTTATGGGCAGATAGGATAACTCCCAAAAGATCTGTTGGAAATTCTCCATATATGTTGGTTTAGAGAAAGGAAGCTGGACTACCTCTATCTGTAGAGTTGCCAGCTCTTGATATAATGCATCAATTGGAAATGTTCGAGGAACAAGATCCCTTAGCAGTCAAATTTGCTCAGCTCATGGAGCTGGAAGAGACAAGAGACAAAGCTATGAAGTCTTTGGAGTATCACCAACTCTAAACTAAAAGAGTTTTTGACAAAAGGGCAATAACTAAAGTTTTTAGAGAAGGTGACATTGTACTCAAGTGGGATGAGCTGAAAAGTGGGCTAGGGAAGCATACAAAGTCTGACAGCTTCTGGAGTGGCCCATTTGTCATCACAAAGTGCAAGGAGCACAATGTATTCTAGTTTTCCAAGATGGATGGAGAGATTCTGCCTATCCCAGTCAATGGGATACACCTCAAGCATTGCTTTGAGGTTTGATCTATATCATTTCTGCTAGTTTAGCATTTTATGCTTTCAATAAGTGTTGCTGCATCTTAGATTAGTTACTATTTCCAATTTCCCTAAGTGATTTTTAGCACAGTTAGTTAGTTTTCTATTGCTGTTTTGATTTTCAATAAATTCCAAGTTGTTTTGAGTCATCATGATTGAGTTGCAACATTGAGTCAAGTTGTTTTCAAATCTGATTTGAGTATTCTGAGTGACCCCATGCCCAATGGATAGTCAAGGTAGTTGGTCTTAATGTTTAGCAAGCAAACATACAACAAATGTCACCATAAATGTTACTCATTTTTGTTTCTTTTCAAACTAAGTGAGTTAAAAGGTGTCTACAAACTAAAAATGAAGTGTATTTCATATCAATCTTCCCTATATTGCATTCAAATGTATAAACATAAGAATAAAAAAGATTACATTTTTAGTAATAGATTATTGCATTTATACAAGTGCATACAATATTGAAAATATCTATACAAATATTATTGAAAGTTATCTTTATTGATTCAAGAGTACAAATTTATCTCACACAAGCTATGAGATTTAGCTTGTCCAATGGAAATAAAGTATAATTTATACACAAATGGATTAAAATAATAAAATGCATATATAGGGGAAGAGGCGAGTCATTGCCTGATGACTAGTTAGAGTCTATTGTCCTGCTTGGTCTTTTGCTCCAGGTTGCTTTTCATCCTCCATAGCTCCCTGTTGTCATGCTCCTACACCTGAAAAGAGTTTGCAATGAGATTAGAGTAGAGCTCTAAGAAATAATGGTCTCTAACACTACATATACATCCATCCACCAGTGTATAAACTATCCTTCATATACATTAAGCAAGCATCTAGTTGTTCATGCCCAAAGAAGAGAGAAAATAAATCAACAAGCCTTTAGGAATATGCATATGTTTTTTTTTCTAACTGTTTGTTTCATGTGCAAATATAGGGAAAACAATGTTACTATTTCATCAAGTTTCAACATGTTTTCAACACGTGGGGTAAAGCGTGGCTCCCACAAGGGTTGAGCCCAGAGTGCTATATTGATTTTCTTTTAATGTATGCCAAGATCATTCATCAAATGAATCATTCCTCTATTGTCCGCATAAATAAGTAACTATCATTTATGGCAGTGAACAAATAGTCACTCTCATAAGTGATATTTAATTATTCATGAGTATCATAAAATATGAAAATCAAATGCTAATGTTAAAGGAATGTATTGAGAAATGTTAAATTTGATGCAAGAAATATACAAAATGACAAGTGATAACCTAGTTTAGACACTGCTTTTAAATGATAAAGTGCATTTAGCTCTCTTCATTCAAGTTTTGAGGTAGAAATGTTCTCAACATAGTATGCTAGTCCAAATAGCAGTACATATGTAGCATGGTGATAGGAGTAGATGAAATTCTAAGTTCAAAATTCTTGTTGGAAGAGACAGAGAAATCCAAAATTTGCATGTTTTCATGGAGGCACAGAATAATCATGAGAAAATGAAAGAAAAATATGCTCATTAGTGGTTTAAATGTACAAGCATTGGGGGAATTTTAATTCAGAGAATGCATCATGGGGATACAAATAGTTTGATAGCCTACTACAGGAAGGCAAGAGGGGGAAACAAGTGATGAGATAGTCTTCATCACATATTTTTAGCATTTCTCTGTAACTCATTTAGTCATGCAAACTATGAGTACCTTGGAATATTAATAGTATTGATATACTTTTACCTTCTCATCACTTGTTTTGCTTGTGTACATGTCATAGAGATTGATCAATATACCTGTGAAAACTTGTAATTTTTCCCTATTTTTTTCTTAGTCTCATCAAAAGTACCTTCTTTGCAAGAAAATATCTATTTACAGGTTATGAGTTGTGTGAGCAATACAAGGATTCAAGTTATGAAATGTGTTCTTTTCTTCCTAGAGTCTTGTATAAGCACCTTCTCATAAAATACTTATGTAATTGATATGCAAATATGAGTTGTGTAAGCCTCATATCAATCTGTTAATTTAAAAGTGTAACAAAACTGAATTTGCATGCTTTTAGTTAGTTTAGGTATTTCACCATAGGATAAGAATTTTAGTTTCATTTCAGTATTGCAACTTTCTTACCTTTTCCTTAGAAAGACAAGTAGTTTTAGGTTAAACCAATAAAGAGACAACTTTCTTTAGAGGTACTTTTCTATAATAAGGTCACCCACGGCCTTAGAAAAGTTCCCATGTTGCTCATGATTGGCTGTGATAAATCTTAGTCAGAGTGCAAATTATAGGAGTTAACAGTACTAAAAAATTTATACACTTAATTAAGGCCTGTAAGTGCATAAAGGGGCCAAATAAAGCATAGAAAGGTGTATTTGTTTATGACAAGCCTAGAATAGCATGAAAGTTTATTACAAGACTTTACAACACTTTAAAATAAGACTTGGTAAGTGATAAAAATAGGGTATGTAGGTGAATTATAATAAGAAGAGTCTAGAAAATTGTGAAAATGTGTCACAACACCTTTATAAGACATCATAAAGTCTTAATGATTCATAAAGATTCAAAACCTAATGTGAATGTGTGGGTCACATTACAACATTAAATCAAGGTGAAATCAAGCCAAATAAGCATAAGGAGAGACAAAACAAGTAAAAAAAAAAGGGTTACTTTTTCTGTGTCCATAGTTAGTCTCCACTTTAGTGAGAGGATGGACTTGCTTCAAACTCACACTAAATTAGAGAAAACTTGCAATCAAGAGGGGTCCAAATGTACTAATGCTTGGTGAGATGAGACAAAAAAATCAAGAGGGATGATCAAGCCCCTAGGATCAAGATTCCATAGCAAACCAATCATAAGCACAAAAGAACACACATGAAAGTGATGAAAAAGAATGAAGGAAAGTCGGATCAAGCTTCGATCGTTTGTACAACTCATTATGGATTAGATCTAGGCTTGTTTGTTTGGAAAGAAAATGCATACTCACTCTGGGGTGATAGAACTCATGGTTGTCCGTTGGGTGAGAAGGCCCAAGTATACTCACTATGGGGCCATGACACTTTTGGTTGTCCATAGGGTGAGGAATCGACAAGGTGGCTATGGGGAAAAGCCATGCCTTGGAATGGGCTTCCTGCTCAACCATACTAAAGTTATACCTCCTGATAACTTTAATAAGGTGCCACAAAGAAAAAATGTTGTTTCGTGCTTCATGAGACAAGCAAAGCTTCATATGCTTAGAACTCATGAACAAATGCAATGGCACCACGACCATGCAAGTTGTGTTATGCAAGGTGGCCATGTAAATGCAAAATGCAACATGCAAAAGAATGTTCAAATGAGTCTTGCTTAGTTCATGCGAGGTCTATAACCTAGGGAACATTGTGTCTAATGTCTCCAAGAGAGGACCAATCAAAGAATAGAATATTCATAACTTAGGGGATGCAATGTGTCACATCAAACCACTAAGAGGAATGTATTATGCTAAGATAGATCACGCTTATGAAAGACATCACACCCAATGTCATCCAAAAAGTGACAAATGCATCATATGGAACAAGAAGGTTGCACTAAGAACCAAAAAATAAGAAGAAGAATGCAAAATGAATTATGCCAATGTATGCCCCCACTTTCAAGGAATTGCTACACACCATTTTGTGAGCAATTACTTCAAAGTAGTGAATGAAAAATGCAACAAGACATGAGAGACAACTTGGAAAGGCCCTATGCCAAGTCATACATTTCTGAGTAAGGTTGCGTCATGCAAATGATAAAGAACAAAAGAAAGATGGGTTTCCCGCAAAAAGGAACACACCAAACACATAAGGGATCTATGGATTTGGGGTCAATATGTTTGTTGCTGCAATGTTTTGATTAAAGAGCTAAAAATTGTCATCATTCCCCAAATACACATAGAACTAGAGGAATTACAAGTTGTTAACAATCATATATGCACCCTTTGTCAGATTTGCAAAAAATAAAAGTATCTATTGAAACATGGAAACTCTTTTCAGATGTGGGTGATTTATGTGAAAAAAGAATCTCCAGAGTGAGCTAGTTCTCCAAATGATGGATCCTATTCTAAGTGATTTTTTAGGAAAAAGGATAGAGAATATGAATTTAATGAAAACCTATCTAATGTGATCTCAACTTAATAATGAATTTGATATTTCACCCACAAACAATCTTCAGAAAAACAATGATGACTTCATAATCTCTCATGGACATCAATACAAAATTGATTTGCATGAAGGTTTAGACCTAAACACAACATGCAACCTGCATTAAATGAAGTTTCTGCATCTATAATCTGCAATATTAGGACATAAAAAAAGGATCTGTCAAAACAAAATCACAATATGAACATCATACTAAAACTACAAATAGATACAAAAAATTGAGATATGAATGCTGCTTTTTATTGGATGAAGGAGTGAAAACTCTCAAAACCTAAGTACAAAGAAGTTTACAAGATAAAAAATGTGTAAGAGAAAGAAACTAGAATCTGAACTGAGAAAACACTAAGTTTTCTTCAAGATATATCTCCAAAACCCTAATTTGAGCTCAAGAAGAAAGCTTGGAAAAAAGCCTTCAAAACTACTCCAAAATATGGCATACAAGTGAAAAACCATCACTTTTCTGATGTCAACCCCAAAAGCTTCCAAAAATTGAGCTTTTCTTGCTTTAAAAGCAAAAAAACACCTTATATCTTCAACAAGAAACTCAAATCCAACCAAGAAGAAAGATCATGACAAATTTGCTAAAAATAGTAAAGAATTAAAACAATTTATAAGATATTACTTTATTCTTGCTTTACATGGCTTGCAGATTTAATATTCTCATATCTGGATTATGTTTTAAGATTTTGGAAATATTTTTCAAAACAATAATAAACTTATTTCTCCATTTACAATATTGATTTTCTTAAAAAATCATAAAAGTAATGCAATCACCTATCCATGATAATTTGATTGATTTCTTCAAAATCAATTAAAAATTAAAACCCTAAGACATTTAATCACTCTTCATTTAAAAAAAAGGCATAGACATAAGTATTGACATTTAAGTCAAATGCCTTAGGTATAAATCAAGACCTAAAATCATTAAGACTTATGAAGTCTTATGAATTTTCCCAAGAGGCTTGACCTAGGCATGAAATTTGGCCACCAAAAGTATTAACTTAAATTTGGTCTTAAAATGCAAAATAGGAACTCCTAAGTTCAAATTTCTCCACTCATGTATTGTCAAATGGCAACATTAAGGGCACTAACCTCACTCATAATGCTCAACCTAAACTCAAATTAGGGCAAGAGACAAAACCAACTCAAACCCTAAAATCCAATCATTTCGCACTTTGCCACTTTGAAAGAAAGCTCTGTTGAGAAAAATAATGCGCCGCCACCATGCTAGGGTTTTAGTGATTTCAAAGGAGGTTTGAGCTCCATTTCCATTGCTTCTGTCGAATCTCCATGTCCTCTAATGGTAAGAATCTCTTGTGAGTTCCCTGTGGGTTCTCAAGAACTCTTTGCTTTGTTTTTACACAGATTTCTTGGCCTTGGCCGTGACCATTCATACAATTTCTGATGCATTCTGGCTCTGTATCTCCTTTTTGTTTTTGCTTCTATGTTCTCGACTGCCATTGGGAGAGTCTGAGCTTTGTGTTTGAGGGCTCTTAAGAGCTAGCCGCACCATTTCACTCCTCCACTGCTCACATGGTAAGCTATTGTTCCATTGCTTTTCCTTGGCATTATTTCTTAGCATTCTTTCTGCAAAACAAAAACTTAGGAAAGGTTTATATCTTTGCAAAAATGTCACTTTCATTTATAAACTCATGGCCACATATAGGTCGTGCCATGCTTGTATGCTTTCAAAACATTTACTTAGAAATTTGTATGGCTCCACTTGCCTATCTTCAGGTTTTGGTTGTAGCATGCGCACTTAAGAGTTTTTCTACTTCAAAAATGAAAATCTGAAGTTATAAATCTCTCCCTCTAGCCGCGACCACTCATGCACAAAAATGGGTGCTTTGTAATTTTTTGGGCTCGACCCAATAGAGTATAGTGTGTATTCTTACATTTTCTTGTAAAACCCTCACATGGGTATCTCTTGATTTTGAAAGAAAACATTTATATTGTTGTTCCTATAGAAAACACCATGTGGGTAAACTAAAATCATGCTATCTTCATTTTTAATAAAACCCCAACATATAGCATTGAGATGTCTTCATTTCTAAAAATGGATACTTGTGATTTTGCTTCATTTTTACTTCTCTGTTAAACAAAAGCTTTCACAAGCTTATTGTGGTAAAAGGACAATTACTTACTTCACAAACCAAGCAAACCCATTACATCTCCATTTTTTTCTTCACTGTAGGATTGATGGTTCATAGGGCCAAAACTCACATGTTGGCCGAATGATAAAAATCTGCACTTTATACAAGTCCCTGTATCCTTCATGTATTGCTGAAAAGCTTTAGTATATGGAGCACACTTTTCTTTAAAAGACACCATCTTGCACAAAGAAATTATTTTGATTTGAAGTTGTAGATTGTTTGTTTACTTTCTATCATGCAATATTGTGACTCTCATGTCATTTCATATTGCTCCTTTAAAGCTCATTCATGCTTGGTAAAACTCTATCCATAATAAAAATATCTTTATATACTCAAATCCTTACCCAACCTGTTCATGTCTATTTTATTTGACCTCATGCAAAATACTCTTTGAAAGCATACTTTGAATGATGAAAACAAACCTCTAAACAGTGTACTTAGATTTGCTTCCATTTCAGAGACAATGATGCACAACTCCATTTGGAATACATGTTGATTAATGATATCTTACTTGAATTGTTTACTCCAATTAATGCCATAGTTGCATTTGAACACATAACATAGTGGATTACCTGATGCTTGAAAATATGAAGCTCTCTTCGTGCATGTATGTCCTTACATATTCTTGGTGGGTTAACATTGTCTACTTGGCACTCTTCATGTATTTTTATGCTCTATTATGTAAAAATTGTTTTATGCACTTGTTCTTTTTTCAAAAGAAAAATCTGAAACTTGCACATGCTTACTTTATTGAACAATGTTCTATTGATGAGGTATTATGTATGCAAGTTCACTATCATTATTTAGAGATAGAACACTAATGCTCCAGAATAGAATAATATGAAACAACATTCAATGTGAACATACCTAAAGCAACAAAAACATAGTATGGCAGCAATATCAAATCTTTCTAGAATAAACATGATAGTTTTCAGTTGAAACAAGTTCATCAAGTTTATTGTCCATTTGTAATTTTTACTTCATGCTTTGATTTGACTATTATGAATGCATGATAAATTTGATTACTCCTTCAGTTGTATAGCTTAGAAGAGCATGATAATTGCACTTTCCTTCTCAACCCACTTGTAACTTTAAAGGGCAGCATGCCGAGCTCTACCCTTGTGGGAGCTCATTTTTCTCCACATGCTTGGTCTTCAAAAGATAATCAACTACATGAATTTTTCTATACCTACACAAGGAAACAAATAATATTAGCATAAAACAATATATGATGATGATGTTTCCCTTTTCAATTCATGTCTCTTCTCTTTCCTTTAGTTGATTCTATGCATTCCAAGGATTGAAATATATCTTTGTTAGTATGGAATGTAGTATAGTTCATATCCCGAGCTCTTAATTGACACCCCTCTCAATCTTCTACAAGTACATTTAGGAGCGTAAGCAAGACAGAGCAAACTACGAGGCGTCAACCGAAGATCAACTCAGGAAATGATGGATATGTCCCATGTTATTTGCTTCTCTTTCAGTTGTATATTTCCTTTCTTGTAATGAATGGAACCGGCTAAAACCATAGCTTGTGTGGATATTTAAATTTCTTCTTTCATTTCCATTCTGAAAGAAATGCATTGAAATTCAAAATTGTACCATCATTTGTATTCTTGCAATCAAATGAAACATGTAATATGAATAACTTTTGAAATAAATGAAAGCAAAAATGCTTTATCATTTGTATACTCAATTATGTACGCCATTTGATTTTATAAAAATTCGAGCAATACTTTTTGGTGTATAATGCTCCTAGGTTTGCTTGCACCAATCCTGCTAGAAGACTTCTCTCTATCTTCAACCAAGAACCTGACAACTTCTAGGCTCTGATTAGACTTAGGTCATTAACTAAGCCTTGCTTCAACTCTGTTACAAGAGTCTCTCTCTCCTTGTGCTTCACCTTGGAGGACTTAACACCATTTGAACTTGTAGACAATCTCCTACACTTAGAAGGGTCTAACTGCCAAGTTCATTATCAAACTTGAACTGCTTGCAGGGGTGTTAGAGACACTATTTTCTTGCATTTCATATTCAATTGAATACATCTTGGAGGGTCTTCAATCTTCACTCTACCCGATCTCAAGATTTTGCCTTGAAGAGGCCTAATCCTTGTAGCCCTTACCAGTCACCTTTTTGCTTTTCCTATCCAAACTCTCCAAACAACCTAGCAAATAAATTGCACTTTTGGACACCCTTTTTAGTCCTTTTAAACATTCACAAGGTTTCAGACCACTGTCTCCTCCGTACGGTAGATTCCTACAATCAAGGGCAATTAGGGCTAGTAGGCCTAATTCTTAGGGTTTTACTGCTTTCTCATTCAAATCTACTTTTAATGGATTGATTGAAGTTTCAATCCTTCTGGCATGTGAAAATATTGTCTTGCCCTACCTGATACCATGCTTTTTTCGTACAGTACTTGTAACCCCTACCTATATTCTTCACTTTTCTCTATCAAACTCCTAGCCAGACTATCCTAGCTCACCTAGGGTTTGAGTTTTAAAATGCTTGCTCATTTCCCCATGACTCATATTACTAAATATTTACAAATCATTGGCTCCCCTTCCATACCCAACTAATCTCAGGAAGATCCCGTGGTCAGAGTTTATGTGGGAGCCATTCTAAGTCTAACTGCTCAAAACAGAGACAATAAACCCTCTATAATCTAATCTATGGATTCAAAGTAACAAATCAACTCTAAACAACTTGATTACAAAATGAAAAATTCTCAAGATTACTGTATGTACACAAATCTACTAACAAATCAACACTCCTAATTCATCTAATAGCACTGTCACACATGAACATATGGTATACACAGGGAAATGCAAAAATTCTCTATTCCTTCAAACCAAAACTTGATTACAATGCATTCTAATTGTTGTCTACGAGCCACCACACCTACTTAAATGTCTTTGCCATGTTTCAAGGAAATTTGATCGATCCCACACTCCTGATTTCTAGGGAATCCAATGACAACTAAGTTGCATGCAACCTAACAATGTTGTCATGCAACTTTGCAACATTCTTGCAACTTTTTCCATCATCCTACATCTTAGGATCTCAACCTCCTTGATTCCGAGCCAACAAGTCCCCTAACTACCTCTTGGCATGTTCTAACAACTAAGATGTGTTTAGCACACATTTAATGCTTTACATTCCAACATAAGCTGTCTAAGGCTAATTAAAGCAAAATTTAACAACAATGATTACACTAAGATGATTTTAGTCCTAGTGACTAACTCACCACACACAAGCAAGACCTTCTAAGGTCCAAAATAAACACACCACTATCCTGACTTGGCTAAGGTCAGGTAAAAGCCAAAATTGATAACAAACACAATGGAGGTTAGCCTAGGTGCTCTTGCACCACTTTTGAAACTTAGTTTTCTCAAAACAATGCATATCTATCACTTGATACTTGATAAATCCAATGCTAACAACACCTAAGAACATGTAGAAATAGTTGTTCTTTCACTTTCAAATATAACAATATTTAATCAGCTCCACCAATTGAGCTATAGTGAAAAATTGGTAACAAACAAAAGAGCATGAAAAAGAAAGAAAAAGAAAGTCCGTTTTGGGTCAACATGGAAGAGACATAGGATGTCTCAACACTTTGAGTTATCCCAAGAGGAAAACCAAACAAAGGAAATGAAAAGGTGAACAAAAATGGAAAAGATTTTGGGTCAACATAGAGACATTGTGATGCCTTGCATCATCCCCAAAAGGAAAACAAACAAAGGAAAATGGAAAAACTTTTGGGTCAACATGAAAGAGACATTGTAGTCTCAATGCCTTCGTCATCCCCAAAAGGAAAACACAAGCAAAGAAAATGAAAAGGCAAAAAAAAATGGAAAAGCTTTTGGGTCAACTTGAAAGAGACATTGCGGTCTTAATGCCTTGCGTCATCCCCAAAAGGCAAAATAAATAAAACAAAAGCGAAAGCAATGTATATAGAAGAATGAAGGTACAAATAGAGGAATTGCAAAAAGAGAGAGATAACATCAAACGTCACGTCACTGGGGAGCACAATACACACATGCAAACACAAATGATAAAGAAAATAAAATGCAAAAGACTAGTAAGGAAGATGTGAGTCAACCGATGAGCAAGTCATTCGCCTCCCAATCATGTTCAAGATATGTCGAGGGCGGTTGAATAACCAAAGGGACAAGTGCAAGTGCCGAACTAGGGGAAGTACCAGGTTCGACACTTGTTGTAGGAGATTTGTCGTTTAAGCTCATGGAAGAGGAAAATAATGTATTTAGATCATTATGCACCTCTTCATCTATTTTAGTGATCTCATCATTGTCATCCAGATTAATCATGACAGGAGGATGAATGGTAATGTCCAATGAAGAGTGTATTATGATTTGTGGTTGTTGTATTAGATTATTTTGTTGTGATTGGGGAGGAGGGTCATCATTCAGTGCTTCTAGCAATTGTAGATGTTGATTTTATTTATTTTCTTTAGTTTGTAATTGATGAGCAAGGAGACGACATTGACGCCTACGCTCCCTAACACCTCAAGTGGTTTCTTTTAATTCTATTTTGAAGTTGTGTGGGTGTAAGAGTGGGTTGATCCACCATAGGCTCCTTTTATTCCCTAAGGGGAGGAACATAAGGAACCATGAGAGGTTGATCAATCACTTTCTCTTTTACTTTATAAACTTGTTTTATGCTAGGGGCCATGATGGGGTTGGTTTCATTATCTCTTGGGAATTTGGATGATGAAGGTGAACTGTTTATTATTGGTTGATCTAGAGTTGTTGGTTCAGGTGTAGGTTGAAGCATTGTCTCATCGAGGATGGGAGTGCCAGAGGTGGACGAGGATTTGTTACGGAGGGACAATTCAGAAATTTTCTTTACTTTAAACTTTTGGTAAGCAATGAAAAAGAAATCTTTGCGAGGTGTTATGGGTTCTATGGACTCTGGAAAAAAGGATTTTAAGGAGAAGTTTCCTTTAGAAGACAAAGGGTTAAATCCACTATGGTTAATAGTGAATATGTCATTGTCATGTAAAAACTTTAAACATTTGTGTATGACTGAAGGGACAACTTTCATCGAGCAAAGCCATGGATGGCCTAGCCACAAACCAAGCTGATATGACTATGGTATGATGGAGAATGTTACATCCACTATCTTAGGTCCTATCTGTAATGGAAGAATGATCAATCCTGTCGTAGGGCACACAAAACCATTGTGTGTTTTGATCCAAGCTCTTGGTTTGTCATAATCATCTTGATAAAGATCATATAATACCAAAAATTCCTTAGTGATCACATTCTCGCCACAGGAAAGATCTATGAGTATCCCATTAGTGGGCTTATCATAAGTACGACCGACTATGTAAAGAGGACCATCAAGAAGATTAAAAAGAATATCCTTAGAAGAGAAAGTAATATCAAGAGATTTCTTCAGTTGACCCTTACGAGGGATAACATCTATCGCTCTTACCATATCATGCATAGGATTAATAGAAGTGGTATGTGGAATAGGATTAGGATGTTCAATAGTTTTATGAACAATCATCACATCATTGTTTTGAGTTTCATTGGCTTTGACGAATGACACATCATGTTTAGGCATCAGATTGGTAAAAATTTGCAAATTTTGATTGGGTGGGGCAACAAACTTATTGCCTTTAACATTAATATTTGAAATAGATAGATGACCAGAATCAATGAGTTCTTGTACTAGGTGTTTAAGACGCTTACACTGTTATGTGTCATGTCCATTTTGTCTATGATAATGGCAATATGCATTGGGTTGAAAGGTTGGAGGCAAAGGTTTAGTTGGATCTAATGGTTTAACAGTAGGTAAAGTAATCATCTGTTGCTGCAATAGTTGGGACATGGTGTTATGAAGAGTGTTTGGTAAGGTGTAAACTGTCTCTTTGGATCTCCATAAGTAAAAGGTATCGTGACTTTAACAAATGTTACTTGGTTGTTGACGGGTTGAGGTGGTTGTTGAGGACGGGGGTTGAATTGTAAAAATCCTTTGTTTGGTTTTTGAAATGGTTGTGAATTATTTGAAGTGCTAGGTTCAAATTTTTTAGTTAGGTTAGTAGTGGACTAGGCATCACGACTACTTATCAAATTATGATAGTCACAAAGGGCTATACATAGATGCATGAAAGAGGGAAATTTCATCATGGTCAATTTATCTTGGATGTGACTCTGTAAATTTTCAATAAACATCCTTTGGAGATGTGGATCATGAACCTTGGCATCAATTTGGGCATATAGTGATTGATAGTATGAGATGAAATCTGTTACTTTTTCATCCACATTTTGTCTACATCTCATAAGATCAACCAACGTCTTTTTGCGAGTCATGTGCACTTGAAAATGATTTATGAATGCATCAACTAGTTCATTGAATGAACGAATTGAATTGTTTGGTAAGGATGATAACCACTCCAAGGCAATGTCCTTTAAGGTCATAAGAAACAGTTTGGCCAATAGTTTATCTCCAAGAACAAACTCACTGCATAAGGTTGTGTAAGCATTAACATGATTAGTAGGATCGCCCTTCCCTCTATACTTCTCAAATATAGGTATCTCAATTCCTTGTGGCATTGGTGTTCTTAATATTTCTAAAGATAATGGGATGCTATGGACATAATAGGTGGGTCGAGCATTTTGACTTTGACTTATGGTGGATATTTGTTGTTGCATGGAGGAGACGGTTTGGAAAAGTTGTGTTATGAGAGGGTCAATGTAAGTGGTATGAGGTGGAAGAGATAGTGGTGATGGAATGTATGTAGTGGTAGGGAAAGTGAATAGAATGCTAATAGATGGTATGGTGGAAGAGTAGAAAACATTCGATCTGCCATAGAAGAATTAGGAATGCTAGCAGGAATAGTCAAGGAAGGAATCACATTGCTAGCTTGTTGCATTATGGTTGTGACTTGGGGAGTGGTATAGGTAGGTATAGATGTTATGGTCGAAGGGGGAGGAATGTGAGGTCCTTCGTGACTAACCACAATGTTTGTTGGTTGAGATGTACTAGAGGTGGAAGGAATATGTTTATGGTATATCTCAACAATTCGTTTCATAACGTCGAACCCTTCATTACATTCAAGTAGATGATGGATGTTGTCTATAGTAGGAATTGTGGTGGTTGAAAATTTTTCAAGACACATGTTTTGTTGCAAATGTGCTAGATCCTCATGAATGTTAATGATTTTTTCTTGTAGAATGTGATTGTTTTGTGTGTCAACTTGCATGTTATTGGAAGGAAAATTATGCTAAAGGTGGGATCCATGCCTAATGCATTGTTGTCAACATCAGGAGTAGTAGCTCGAGACAACCCAAGGTACACAAGGAGTGTGTTTTTGTGGGATGCCATGAGTCGTGAACTTCTCACTAAAGTATTATCAATAGGGCACCAAACACTCATACAAGGGCTACTAAAGGCGGGGGTGTATGCAAATGAAATGAAAACTAGGAGTAATAAAATGCTAATAACATATATTCTAGAAACTGTAACAAAGATGTAATAACAAAAAACAAAAATGTAGAAAATGCCCAAAAAATGCCAAAAAATGCAGTGTAGAATGCTCAATTGGACTAATTCGCTTAGGGTGGCAAATGAATCCAGGGATGATTTTTTTTTTTGAGTTTTTTTAGAAATTTTAAATGCAATTTGATGTTTTTTAGATTGTGTTATGCAGAACTATGATGCAAATGCATAATTTCAATGTGTTTAAATGATTTGAAATGCAAAAATGAAAACTATATGATCTTTCCACTAATGCAATTTTGAAAACCCTAGGATGAAAAACAATGCAAAACAATGCAAAACCTAATGCAATGTTGATGAAAGGTAAACCTAGGATGCAAATGCACTTGAAATTAGAAGGAAAAATTCTCTAAAGTTAGGTTCACCAAAATGTAAAGAAATATTTTTGTACTCGAATGCTTTGTTGTCCTTCTAGGGTTTTTCACCTAAAAGGAGACAAGATTGGGGCCAAAATGCAATGTAAACTTTCAAAGATTGATGTGATGTGGGAATAATGTGCCTAGATGAGATGATATAAATGAAAAGAACTGATAAATAGATCACTAATTGAATGCAAACTAAGAAATATGAAGTGTTTGAAAACATAGTGTTGTATGTAAAAATGAACTAAAAACATAAACAAACTAAAACAAAACTTAATGAAACTTATTGGGGTGCACCTGGAAACTGAAAGAAGATCTAGGAAGGTTCTGGAATGCTGTAGAATTTAGTGTGGAATCCCATTGGGAATCATTCCCCATAGATGGCGAATTAGTCCCGTTTCTAGTAAAATTTGCCGAAACAGGTTTCAGGATGTTGGGAACACAAAACTTCAAAAAACTCTTTTTCTAGCCTAGCAGTGGGACTCATTTTCCACAAATGGTGAATCAGTCCACCTAAATATTTTTGAAAAGTCAAAGGTCAACTTTGTGGGTCCTGGTCTGCACTTTTCTGCTTAACAGCTTGTCGGATTTGAATCTAGAAAAACTGACAGGAAAGTGGTCTCAAGCTTCAAATAGGGTTATGTTGAATTTGATGACTTAGATGACTTTGCAACACCTTTTTGACACCTTTCTCTTTGAAAAATCTGCCTACAAGACCTGCAAACACACATGCAAAGAGGGGAAAATGGGTTAAGGGTTAGAGTATAGGGGTTTGCCTTGGTCAAACCCCACTTTGGTAATCAAAGCCTTGATAATGAAATGAAATAAGAAAAGAATGATGAAAAAATAACATGCAAATGTCATAAACTCACCAAACCCTTGATGTTGAAGTCTGAAGATATGCTGCTCCAACATGCTTGAATGCTTGATTGAGTGATGAGAATGCTAAAATGCTATGATGAATACATGAATGGATGAATGAGAGTGTATGAGATGACTGGGGGTTAAAAAGAATAGAAAATACTGTATTTATACACAATTATGCCCTAATTTCCCAAAAATACATCATAAGCCGACCTTTGGTCTTTAGGAATAAAAACCCACCAGTAATTTGAAATTATTTTTATTTTTGTGCCAAGAGGGACTCATTTTCCCCTAATGGCAAATGGGTCCCACTCAAGGCATGTGAATGGGTGTTGGAAGCTGTATTGTGTTAAATGATGTTTGTCAGGTTTGTACTTAAAAATACACTTAATTAAGGCTATAAGTGCACAAAGGGGCCAAATAAAGCATAAGAAAGGTGTATTTGTTGATGAAAAGCCTAGAAAAGTGTGAAAGTTTTCTACAAGACTTTACAACACTTTAAAATAAGACTTGGTAAGTGATAAAAAGAGGGTATTTAGGTGAATTATAATAAGAAGAGTCTAGAAAAGTGTGAAAATGTGTCACAACACTTCATAACACCTTTACAAGACATCATAAAGTCTTCATGATTCATCAAGATTCAGGACCTAATGTGAATGTGTGGATCACAATTCAACATTAAATCAAGGTGAAATCAAGCCAAATAAGCACAAGGAGGGACAAAATAATAAAAAGAGGGACAAAATAATAAAAATTAAAAGGGTTACTTTTTCTGTGTCCACAATTACCTAAAAGGGGTTTGACCAAGGAAAATTAGGCCATGCCCTAACATTCACCATTTCTCTCTCTTTCATTTTGTGTTTGTAGATTTAGGTACTTTGAGGGTTTGGAAATCATTGAAGGATAGATTGCAAAGATTTTGAAGACATATCTTTGTTTCCTAAGCCAAAATATCCACTAAAAGTCACTTTTAGGCTCAAAAATCAGAGTTTCAAAACCAGATAGCAATCAGAAACCAAAGTGCAGACTGAGGGCTTCCATTTCCACTTTCAAATTTTTAGAAATTCAGAAATGGAGTAAGTCACCAAAAATGGTGACTTAGTCCCACTGAACCTATCTTTTAGAGGTTTATGTAGATTCAGATACCAATTTGGCTGAAATGGGCTCTAGAGCAATTTTTTCCAGATTTGGGACTAAGTCACCCAGATTGGCACAAGTGTCCTATTTGGATTTTGCATTAGATTTTTCAAGATTCTAGACCTTCATTCCACCCTTTTTTAGCTTCTAGGTACACACCTTCAGTTTCATCATTTTATGTTACAATTTACGTTCATTTCTAGGTCTTTTTGCATAAAACAATGTGATTTCAAACAATGTGCATTTCTTTAGTTTTGCATTAATAAGTCATATCACTTATCAATTTATTGCATTAGGAAATTTCATTTAGACACATTTCATCCATTCTTGCGTTGATTTTGAGTGTAGAAATTTCCCATTTTGTCCCATCTTTCTCCTTTTAGGTGAAAAACCCTAGAAGTGTAAGAAAACAATTGGAAGCCAAAATCTTTTTCCACATTTTGGTGAGCCCAACGTGATTGAACAAGTCACAAAGCTATTAGATAATGATTGGGGTTCCTTAGATTTCACATCAACATTCATGGAAGAATGCAAGCTCACAACAAAAGACTCTAACAACGGGAACAAAACAATAGTCATGTCAATGCTAAACTGAGACGACCTTTCAAAAGTTTCCACCTCAACCACTTTAGACAAAGAATCCAATTACACAAAAAAATATGACGAACTTAATCATGAATAACCACCCAAACCAAAATCAATGAAAAAGCTTTATGGAAGAGGTTATGAGCTCATCAAACAACTTGGCTATAGTGGAAAAGGATGTGGTGCTAGAGAAAAAGGTATCCATGTCCCCATCGACCCTAACATGCAAGAAACAACTCATGGAATTATTTATTGTACTTTGATAGAAATCACCAAGCCTTCACTCAACATCAACACTATCACACAAGATTCCTCTAAGCCCACTTTAACAGTAGTACATCCTAAACTGGTAAAGACTAGTGGTCTTGAAGGTTTTCCTTTGCAAGAAATGAAACAAACAAAGAAATCATCGCTCAATGTCAATGTCATCTCACAAAACACTAATGATTTGAGTTTGTTATATTTTACACCTTCCTACAAAGGAGGGAACAAAATCTTACAATTTAAGGAGTCTTGCGTAGCTATGACATCTTGTACATCTAACCAAGGGGTATATTTGTTGCAAACTATAGGAGCACCTTCTACAATTGATCAAGAGGGTATCTTGTCGAGACTCCTCCAAGATCACTTGATCACCCTTCCTCCAAGAACTGAAAATAAATTCTATTAGAAGACTTCATTTTGTGCATATCATAGAGTTCATGGTCATTCTACTAATGAATGTAAAGCTCTGAGTAGTAAAATCCAACATTTTAAGGAGTTTGGTGTACTTCCTTATGTGGGGGAATCTAATTCCTCTAATTGATATTGATTTTCACTCTAGCATGCATCTTATCAATCATTTTAGCTCACCCTTGTCTTTCACTAAGTGTGGGCAAGGGGTTCAGTAGCCTTGTCCTCGTATGTCACTTGTCATTTCCTCTTTTAGCTAGCCATTAACCTTTCATGAACATATAAGAGCAAGCTTGGGATGTGGACGACATGCCTTAAGTTGGCTCACATGTGACATACTCCCTTTTTCATGATGTAGCTCATAGGAAACATGTGACTTGGCATAGGTCTTTCCTAGTTAGCTCTCATGTCTTCTTCTTCTACTTTAAAGCAATTGCTCACAACAATGGTGTTAGCAACTGCTTTAAAGTGGGGGCATACACCGACACTCATATTTCATTGTGTGAGTTATTTTTTCTTGTGATGCGTCCTTTTCTTGGTGGAGTCATTGGGCTTGATTCCCTCCAAGAGTGTGATACTTCTTAGACACATCCTCTCTTGGAAACATTAGGTACAGTGTTGCCCAAGATGAGACATTGCACCTATCCTCTCTTGGAAACAAGATGAGACCATTTGCATTTATCCTCTCTTGGAGCCATTAAGCATGATGTTCCCTAATATGAGACCTTGCATGAACTAAGAAAAATTCCTTTGAAAATTCCTTACACTATCTTGCATTTACAATGTCTATGAGTGTCAAGCATACAAAGTTTTGCTTACCTCATAGAGCTTGAAGATCATTTTTGTGTGGCCCCTTATTAAAGTTATCAGGAGGTATAACTTTGGTATGGTTGAGTGGGAATCCCATTCCAAGGCATGACTTTCCCCATAGCCACTCGCATGTATGTGAGCACATATCGGCCGTATGCATCTCACCTTTTAGGACTTCTCACCCGACGAACAACCAAGAGTTTTGTTGCCTCATAGTGAGTATGCATTTTTGGAAAAACAACCTAGATCTAATCCACAATTGTTGGAAAAATGGTCAAAGCTTGATCCACCTTTTTATTTTCATTCTTCACTTCTTTCTAGTTATTGTCATTGCATGATCACGTATCTTGTTTTGTTGCACATCATTCACCTTGTGTGTGTCCTTTCATGCTTATGATGGTTTAACTTAGGATCTTGGATCTTGGGGGCTTGACCACTTCATCTTTGTCATCCTAGACTGTTCGCATTAAGTATGATTGGACCCCTCTTGAATGTCTACTTTAGTGTGAGTTTGAAGCAAGTTAATCCTCTCACTAAAGTGGGGGCTAACTATGGACACAGGAAAAGTATCCCTTTTTGCTTGCTTGATATGGGAATAATTAATGACAAATTGAACTTAATGAGGCCTTTATTTAGTGTTGTGAGGTGTTTTACACATCCACACTAGGTCTTGGACCCTTGAAAACTGAATAAAATGCATTTAATGATGTCTTGTAAAGGTGTTGTAAAATATTTTCACGCCTCTCTAGAATTAATGGACCTATCTTTCCCTCATTCAATGTTTCAAAATGTATTTAATGGTATTTTGACATCAATCTAATTAAACCTAATTCTAATCTAGTGTTGTAATGTGTCTCACACTGCATTCACATTGGATGTTGTACCTTTCTAGGCTATGTGTACCTCATTTTAATGATTTAAAGTGTATTTAATCACACTTCCACATTGAACTTTGTGTCCCAAGCCCTAATTACCCTTTACATCATCATTAATAGGCCCCTATGGCCCCAAATTGTGCATCCCAAGGTTTAATTTGATCAAAGACCTAACTAGAACAACCTAGAAGCCTATTTTCTTCATTGCTGGACATTCAATTGGAAAAATAACCCTTGTGGGACCAAGTGACCCATCTCAGCGACTTAGTCCCATTTGGGCTATTTTTGAGGTTCGAGCTGGAAAATTTGGATTTTAATTTTATTTTTCCTTCATGTCAGCCTTGGAGATCAAATTAACAGGAAAAATAGGTGGATTGCCTATAAATACAAGCTTCTAAACCCTAATTTAGAACTTCATCATATCATTCATCATTCATCTTCCATCTCAAGTCGAGAAAGCTAGGGTTTTAGTGTTTTAAGTCATCAAGATAGATTTCAAGGACATTCAAGGGCATATTCTTCATCTATTGTTGTAGAAATTCAAGATCAAACATCATGGAAAGTTTCTAATCCCTTAATTTAATGTTCATGCTTCATTTTATCTCTTCATTTGGTTTAGTTACCTACAAGGGGTTTGGCCAAGGCAAACCCCCATGCCCTAACATTCAACATTTCTCTCTCTTTCATTGTGTGTCTGAATATTTAGGTACTTTGAGGGTTTGGAAATCATTGAAGGATAGATTGAAAAGTTTTTGAATACATCTCTTTGTTTCCTAAGCCAAAATATCCACTAAAAGTCACTTTTAGGCCTGAAAATCAGAGTTTCATAACTAGATACTAGTTAGGAACCGAAGTGTAGACCAAGGGCTTTCGTTTCCACTTTCAAATTTTCAAAAATTAAAAGTGGACTAAGTAGCCAAAAATGGTGACTTAGTCCCACTATACTTGTCTTTTGGAGGTTTTTGTAGATTCAGATACCCATTTGGCAGAAACGAGGTCCAAAGTAGTTTTTTCTAGATCTAGGACCAAGTCGCCCAGATTGGCACAAGTGTCCCAATTGGCTTGTAAATCAGATTTTTTAGGATTCCAGATCTTCATTCCATCCTTTTTTAGCTTCTAAGTGCACACCTTCGGTTTCATCAATTTCTATTACAATTTACCTTCATTTCTAGGTCTTTTTGCATACAACACTGTGTTTTCAAACAATTTGCATTTCTTTAGTTTCACATTAATTAGTCATATCATTTATCAATTTATTGCATTAGGACATTGCATTTAGACATATATTGCATCCATTCTTGCAATTATTTTGAGTGTAGACATTGCCCATTTTGGCCCATCTTTCTCCGTTTAGGTGAAAAACCCTAGAAGTGTAAGAAAGCAATTGGAAGCCAAAATCTTTGTCCACAGTAATGTAATTGGTTTTTTAGTTTTTCTATATTCAATAAATTTTATGTAATGATTTCCTTTTTCATAGGGTGCAAAGAGTTCAAACTTCAATCCCAATCTGTTGTAAGGCAAGATGGATCGGAGTTCAACCTTCAATCTCAATCTGTTTTAAGGAAAGATGGATCCCCCCAATTGAAGGATTTCTTAAAATTAATTTCAATGGACCATTCTAATCTCTCTAGTGTACGATGTGTAATTTGGGACCACAATAGAAAATTCATTTGTGGTGATCAAATTCCATTTGAGGCACTTTGGCACATGTAGAAATCAATTGTAAGGCACTTGAAGTTACCAGGTTAAGCTTGATGCATTTGCGGGTTTGAGGCATGTAGGTGCCATGAGGTGGAAAGACGTTAAAGCTCGGCCATTAAGTGACGACGTTCATGATACAATGACCTGTATGTAGAGTTCTGCAAAGCCACAACTCTTAGCAATTTTGAGTTTTTCCAAATTAAGCACATGGAAGATGCATTAGAAGGGTGCCTAGACCTATTCCTCAATGATTTGGCCCTTTTTGAAAAATATGAAAATTTGGAATGCGGAATTCATAGGTTTTGTTGCGTTAAAAACAATATTGAGAACAAAGAAACCTGCAAACAACAACAGAGGGAAGGTGACCCGCATAAGGAATCCCACAGATGGCGACAGAGGGATGACGACCCGCAAAGAAATTCCCATGGACGACGATGGAGGGACAATGAGCTACAATGAAATTCCTACAGACGACGACGGAGGGGTCCGACGACTTGCAAATAAATTCTTGTGGATGATGACAAAGAGATGGTGGCCCGCAATGAAATTCCTGTGAACCACGACCCACAAAGAAATTCCCATAGACAACAATGGAGGGATGACAACCCACAAATAAATTCCCATAGATGGTGACAGAGGGGCGACGACCCGCAATGAAATTCCTGCAACTTCACAAAACTTAGTAAATTTGATATTTTTCAATTTTAGCACATGGGAAAAGGGGTAGAAAGAGTGCCAAGAAATATTTCCTTAAGATTTGACTCATTTTGAAAAATGCAAAAATTTGGAATGTGGAAGTTGGAGGGTCCGTCGCCCTTTTGTAACTGCATTGCTCAAATAGACTTCCATGAGCAGACTTCCGCAGTGAAATTTTTGCAATGTCTAAACACATGGAAAATTTGATGCAAACCCCTTTAGGCATGTGAAGACACTCATTTTATGGGCCCTAGATGATGAAAACTTGAAGTTTGCACCCCTTTTGGAAATGCGAATATTTTGAAGGGGGAAGCCAGAGGGCCTGCCACCCTTAAAATGACAATCCACACATAGAAACCCACACACGATAACCCGCAAATAAATTCTTGCAAACAACAACCCGCAATGAAATTCTCGCAGCTTCACAAAACTCAATGAAACCTTGGTAGTTCATTTAGGCATCATAAAAACATCTCAAATCCATAGGAAACTTGTCCCCAAAGTCAACAAATGGAGGAAAAAGCGAAGCAAGCGAGCAGGGACCAAGTCAGTAGGAGCAAGGAAAAAGCGAAAAAAAGGGGGTCCCTACCTTCGGTGGGGCGTGTGTACAAAATATGCACAAAAGATACACTCTTGATCAACAAGAGGTGTTCCTGTAGGTTGTGACAAATATATCCCTTGCTTAGTAGAAGATGTCATATTTATGCAAGATTCTTTAGATTATGATATTTTGTTCTCCTTTGCAGGAGGGTGTAAAATCTAACAAACTCAAATCATTAGCATTTTGTGAGATGACATTGATGTTAAGTGAATATTTCTTTGTTTGTTTCATTTCAGGCCAAGGAGAACAATCAAGACCACTAGTGTCTATTAGTTCAGGATGTACTATTGTTAAAGTCATCTTAGAAGGAAGTTTTGTGATAGTGTTGATGTTGAGTGAAGGCTTGTTTATTTCTATCAAAGGACAATAACCAAGACAATGAGTTGTTTCTTGCATGTTAGGTTTTATAGGGACATGAATACCTTGTTATCTAGTACCACATCCTTTTCCACTATATCCAAGTTGTTTCATAAGCTCATAACCTTTTCCATAAAGCTTTTTCATTGCGTTTGGATCGGGTGGTTGTTCATGGTTAAGTTTGTCAAAGTTGTTGTGTAATTTGCTTCTTTGTCTAAAGTGGTTGAGGTGGATGCTTTCGAAGGGTCTTCTAAGTTTTGTGTTGACATGATTTCTTTTTCGTGCCCCTTTTTTGTGTCTATGTTTATGATCTTGTACTCTCCCATGAATGTATGTTCAAAATATAAGGAACCCCAATCATCGCCTAATAGCTTTGTGACTTGCTCAATATGTTTTTCTTTGTCTGTTTGGTGTACAGGTTTGTGTTCAAGGGATTCTCTTTGCTTTTCTCAAGTTGTAAGACACTATAAGGCTCAGGATTAGCATCAAGTGTGTATACTTGGTTGTTGTAGATGTATTTCATTTTGCGATGAAGAGTAGAAGGCACCCCATTCATTGCATGAATCCATGGTCTTCTTAAGAGAAGATTATATGAAATTCCATGAGGCATAACATGAATTTGTGTTTCCAATGTGGCCTTTCCAACTGTAATAGGTAAAGTAATCACACCGAGTGGTTTTTTTTTGACATTGTCAAATCCCTTAAGAGATAAAGAATCAGGTTGAATTTGTGATTTATCTACATGAAGCCTATCCAAAAGGTTTATGCTACACACATTAAGGGCTGAACCATTATCAACAAGGGTTTGCTTTATCCCTTTTTGTTTGTATTGAGCAATGATCATGAAAGCATCATTTTTTTTTTTGCACTTCCAAAGAGGGGAGTTCACTTTGGTGGAAAACAATGTCAGCGTTTATTTCTTGAATCATGGATAGTATCTCATTTGGTTGCACATTAGAAGGGATAGGAGTTTGTTGCAAGGTTGCTTGAATCATGTTGCATGATAGTGAGGGGAGACTTGAATAAGGTTCCATAATGATATCTTAGTAGGAGTATTCTTAAGTTGCTCGACAAGATCATACTCCTTTCCACGAGGAGGACTTGGTAGGATAGGGTTAGGTAGGATAGGATTAGGAAAAGGTAAGAGTGTTGGGGTTGGTTGTGGTGGTTGCGGATTGTTTCTAGTGTTATATATATGAGCAGCAGTATTATGACTTAGTTGCTGTGAAACATTGTTCTTAGGTGGGTAAAGGACAAGTTCGAGTTTGTTTTGAGTTGAAGGTTTGTTTGAAGAGGGGTAAAGGATGAATTGAGGTTGAATAATATTAACATTCCTTGGTGAATAAGAGTCTAACATGGGCTCTTCATCTACTTCTAAGTGAATGATATCATTATTGTCAATATTATCCTTATTTTGCATCATGATATCCTCCCTAGGAGGTGAGTTTTTAGGAGAACTACAAACCACATGTTCGTGACGTTCGAGGACTGGTTCTTCTAAAATGACTTCATCACAAATAGGGGAATGATCAATGGTTGAATTTTCTTGTTTTTCGATAGTGGGGAAATTAGGAGAAGACTCTATTTGATTGTCCTTTGTCTCTAAGGTCTCATTCTCTTGTTCCATATTATCTACCCTAGTAGGAGAGCTTGTAAGATATTCATCCAAGGTTGAAGTTTGTAAAGTAGCTGCATCACAAGTGGGGGAGGCATCAAGAGAAGGACCATTATGATTTTCCAATAGATTGTCCCAAATGGTAGGAGCATTAGGGAAGGGAGGATCAAGATTCTCATGATTCTTAATAGGTATATCTACTAACACCAACCTATCCTCTTGGCATTGAGGAGGGATATTAGGAGAAGGAAATTTTTGATTGTTATGGCCCATAGGGAGGCTAGGTAAGGTGATGTTTAGGAAGGTTTCTATGATCTTGT
>VDFB02193867.1:185122965-185280072 GCA_007258455.2 Sequoia sempervirens
ATATAGTTTTGTAAGAGATTATATATTAAATTATAAATAATATTGTATATTCTAAACTAGATATATTAACATAAACTATAAACTATAAACTATTTAAAAATCATATATAAACCAAATCATATATTCTAAACTAAATATATTAAAATAAACCTTAAACTACAAATGAGATATATTGCATATGTTATAAAGTCTTGACATTTTTTAAAATGCTATGTGAACAGATCGGATATCCAATTCAAATCGGATATTCGATTTAAATCCGATATCCAATATGTCTAACACAAAATTCATTGCCTAGGGAATTTTTCCTAGGGAATAGGCTCGGGTTTGCTTTGGTATTTGGTTAGGAGATACCAATCCTAAAAAGTCAACACAAAAAGCGTGTTTAATAGCTTACTTTGTTTTCCCGGACTTCACCCATGTGGCTGACAACTTTAATTTTAACCAAAATTGATAAAATGAAAAGGGTTTGTAGAGGAGATTCTCAACTTTTTGCCAATATAAATTATGTTTTATTTTGAATTTAATATATTATTATTATTTATTTTCTACTAGAATTATGACTAAAGTCTTGATTGATAGGCTGATTGTAAAACATTTATAACTTTCAAACGGTATCATATTTTTTGAATCCAAAACATGTGTCACATTCTATGCTTTGCATACTATAGGATTAAAAAAAAAAAATTGAATTTCATGAGATTTTGACCAAGTTAAAAGGTGATCCAGGACATACAGAGTTTTATATTTTAAAAGTTGTAATAAAAAATTCATAATTAATTATTTACATGGGAAAAAAATTACAAAAAATATCGTCACATCAGGGACATGAGTCACTACTTAAATCTAAAATCTCATAAAAAATATTATCATTTTATTATGGTTGGGTGATTGAGACAGACACCTACTTCTTAATTTTCACATTTAGAAATATCTTGCATGAAATTTTAAATTTTCACCAAATAGATTTTGTTTAAAAAAAAATAAACCTAGTAGTTTAGAAACTACATTCAATTTCCCACAGAATCTATTCTTACATGTTTTTGAAATAATATAGATAACTTATTCAAATTTTTATATCAAGTTGCCTAACTCTAATTGTTCTGAATTTTCATTGCCACTTAAGGGCTTGTTTGGCATACCATGATCTTGCACATACCCTGCAACAACTTGAAAGATGAAGTGTTGGAAATACAAATTTGAAATTAAACAATGCATGAAATGAGCTAATTTAAGTTAGATCTAATGAAAAGAATGTAACAAAAACTCAACCAAATGATATAGATAGGTAAGGAAGCAAATAGAAGCTTAAAAATAGGGCTTTCAGTTCTGTAAAAAGTAGTTTCAGGGATGAAAAGGGACTAAGTCGCCCAAGGTGGTGAATTAGTCCCAGTACAGATTTTTTTTAGAATTTTCAAATTTTTTTGATTGATTTTGATGTTTGTTGTGCTGTATGATGTAGACCTAAGATGTGAATGAAAATTTTTAGATATTTTTAATGATTTGAGATGCCAAAAATGCAACCTATATGCACTTTCACTAATGCAAAATTTGAAACCCTAGAATGCAAATTAATCAATGCAAACCTTAATGCAAAGTTAATGCAAACTAATTATAGGATGATGATGGACTCTAAATCAGAAAAGAAGGTATTCAAAAGTCAGGTTCCAAAATGTGGACAAATATTTTGGCACCACAAGACTCTCTAACACTTCTAGGGTTTTTCACCTAAAAGGAGAGAGGTAGACCAAAATGTGCAATGTACCAACTCAAGAATAATGCAAATATGGATGAAATATGCCTAAATGAAAAGGATTGATAAAAGTAATTGAATACTAAATGAAAACTAAAGAAATGCACCTTGTTTGAAAAAAGAGTGATGTATACAAAAAGACCTAGAAATGTAAACAAACAAAAAAAAAATGAATGAAACTAAAGAGGTGCACCTAGAAATTTGTTGTAGACTGGAAATGATACTAATTCTAAAATTTTGATCTATTGGGACACTTACGCCATTCTGGGCGACTTAGTCCTAGATCTGGAAAATTGCATCGAAGCCCGTTTCAGCCAAATGGATATCCAGATCTATAGAAAACTCTAAAAAATAGGTACATTGGGACTAAGTCACCATTGATGGCAACTTAGTCTACTTTGGCTTTTTTGAAAATTTGAAAGTGGAAACAGAAGCCCTCAATCTACACTTTCTATTCCTCCAGGTGTCTGGTTCTGAAACTTTGATTTTCGGCACTGTAGTGGCTTTTTGTGGATATTTTGACCTATCCAACAAGGATACATCTTCAACAAGTTTTCAACTTATTCTTCAATGATTTCCAAACCTTCAAAGTACCTAAATCTGCAAACACACAATGAAAGATAGATAAATGTTGAATGTTAGTGCATGGGGGTTTGCCTTGGTCAAACCCCTTTTTAGGTAATTAAACCAAAATGAAGAAATAATGTAATGAAGCATGAAATAATAGAAAATGACTTTCCATGATGATAGATCTTGAATTTTTGCAACAATAGATGAAGAATCTACCCTTGAATGTTTGAAAATGATCTTGAATACTCTCTAAATGGCCTAACCCTAGCTTGCTTGACTTGAATGCATGATGAATTATGAATGAATAATAAATGAGTTATGATGATAATGAATTAGGGTTTAAAAGCTTGTTTATATAGGCAATCCATCTAAAGTTCATGTTAATTTGATCCCCAAGGCCGGCATGAAAGAAAATTAAACTTAAAACCCAATTTTTCCTACTCGAACCTCAAAAATAGCCCAAATGGGACTAAGTCGCCAAGCTGGGTGACTTAGTCCCACTTAGATGGGACTAATTCATCCAGATAGGAAACTTGGTCCCATAGGGGCTCTTTTTCCAGCTAGATTGTCAGGGGATGAATAATTTCGGTTTTTATGTTCTTCTAGTCAGGTCTTTGACCAAATTAAGCCTCAGGATGCACAATATGGGGCCATAGGGGCCTATTAATGATAATATAAAGGGTAATTAGGTCTAGGGACATAAAGTTCAATGTGAAAGTGTGATTAAATATATTTTACAACATTAAAATGAGGTCCACATAGCCTAAAAAGGTGCAACATCTAATGTGAATGTGTAAAACACATTACAACACTAGATTAATGTGATAATGCCATTAAATACATTTTAAAACATTGAATTAAGGAAAAAATAGCTCCATTAGGCTTAAATACTTAATAAAAGTCTAGAAAAGTGTGAAAGTCATTTACAACACTTTACAACACCTTTACAAGACATTGATAAATGCATTTTATTCAGTTTGCAAGGGTCCAAGACCTAATGTGGATGTGTAAAATACCTCACAACACTAAATCAAGACTTCATTAAGTCCAATTTCTCATCAATTATTCCTATATCAAGCAAGAGATACATTTTTTTGTGGCACAATGATCATTAAGATAAGTATCATTAATCTAACTAGATAAATCATATGAAAATTTACAAATGGATTTGAAAAGGGGATAAAATATGCACATTATTAGGTGGAAGTGGAAAATTTAAGCAAACATTAGAAGGACATGTCTTAGGGGCTAGATCTATTCCTTGGGGGCTCATCTTTGATGGCATTGTCTATGTAAAAATTGCGTAGAGGATTCACAATTCAACTTTTTCCAATTAATACTAGGTCACTCACAATGAGGGTATATCCCCTCGGGCTCAACATATAAATTTTACTTCAACACAACATAATCCCAATAATGTCAATATACACTAAACTCAATTTACTTGGGAATTGAAGACCTAGTTGAGGCTATACTAACAAAAAATGGGTATAGAATAAATACTCATTCTTCAACAAACAATGTTACAAAGCATAGCAAAATGCTAGGGAATGATTCCATTAAGCATTCTTAAGATAGAAAATTCACTTATTTTGCATGTTGGATAAATACTTTTAACACATGGTTTTATCCTAACGTATGCTCAATTTTGATTTTAACTAACTTTTAACCCTAATACAATGAAATAAATTATGACGTACAAATAAATAATATTTCAATAACTAATTAACACTAGATATGAATATCATATTATTACTTTCCAATCAATGAGTAGGGAGCAATAATGATTATAAAATCCATAAATATATAAAGAAATACTAATTAATAGACATTTTGACAACCAGGAAAATTATAATAACATATCAAATCATTGGCTCAAAATAACCACTTAATTTCTATACAAAAGGATAGTAATATAACAATCATCTAAAGATATGGTCTCTAAGACTAGATGGGTAAAAATCACGATCATTATAATAATAACCAAAATCGATTCTATTCAAGGTAACTAAGACAAAAAGGATAATATCAACCTTAACCTTCTAGTTTGCAAACAATTTAATACATGCAAAGGACCACAATGGTTAAATTGTGACAAACTCCCTATCTTATAATTGAACTATTATAGTAGAAGTATATTTACCATGAATTGTGCTCATAGAAGGATTTTCTCTTGATTATAAAAGAAACAACCTAATTCCCATTCATATCAACTCTTATCCCATGAAATATTTCACGTTGGATACACTCAAAGGCATCTTAAGTCAACGTTTAAATTAAGTTCACATCCAAGATCTTAAACCATAAATTTATAGACAACAACAAACCTAGGCTCATTCAAACAATTAGATTGTATCTACCTCTTTATGTCCAAGGAACTGAAGGATTAGAGATTAACTTAAAGCCTTCAATAATCTAAACTTCATAAAAATAAGTGAAAAACTTATTCTTTCAATTTAGGTTTCATGTTATAGAGCTAAAGAATCAGACTTGGGTGAATTACTAAGTTCATTCTTAGAGTTTCAAACTACTTATTATAATACTGAAAATTTCATGGAGAATAATATTATAAGTCTTTTGAAAATAGGATTAAAATAGTCTTGCAAAAGCAAGAATGTAACTATATCATTATATGATAAGGGTGGACAATAAACTATCGAGAGGTATATTTTATTTCTTATTGATCTATAAAGTTTTAATATAAAATTTGAATCTATAATCAAAAAATAAAATGATGTCTCAATTTATTTAATCATATAGAACATTATAGGAGAAACTTGTAGATAGTAAAAGAGTCACCTATTGCCATGTTAATAAAACAATATTGTCTTAGATAATTTATCCCAATTACCTTGAATACTATACTTGAGTTCCTACTCTTATTATAATTTATAACATAATGAGTTTTATTACTCATCGTATTAACATAACTAGATATTAACTTATTGTCCATAGCAAATCTGTATCATTTGACACAGAAGGGTGAATAATTTGGATTCAAATCAAAACCAAAATCTATAATTGAAGATCAATGGTATATAATAATTGAAGATATGTAGATTAGTCTTCAAGGAGATTGTGTGTAGGAAGAAGAATATGTATGGTGTGTTAGGTTAAGGACTTGAATGAAATATGCCTAGTGGGGTGCCAACATTTAAAGAAAAAGATGGTTCTCTATCTTATTCAACCCTTGGTTAGCAACAAATTGTAAAGCTTTAAGAGCAGTGTGCATTGTTGAATAGTTCGTTGAGCACAAGGGTTTTTCTTCCACTTTCCAATTGTCCATGACCATGCATCTATAAGGTTAAAACAACTCATAAGAGTCATACAACTCATAAGATGGTACTTCCTATGGACCTATACTTTGTCTAGTCATTTAATTTCCCTTAGTTGATTCAAAGCCCTATTAATTGTTTTAAATATTTTTATTGGCTACAAACATCTACCCTGCTTGAGCCTCAATCCACAACAACATACCAACTTCCCATGGTGATAATGCAATCATGCATAGAAATTGCCTCACCATGAGCCTACTAATGTTGTCAACAAAAGAGCCACTACCATCAAACTATACTTAACAGAGAAGTTAACCGTGTGCTGCCATTGGAACTAAACATCAAGAAAGTTGGTTTTAATCAAATAGCAATGTGTCCTCAAATTATTTATCTAGGTTATTGCCATGCACATAGTCAATGATTTACAATGATTGTGAAACCTCTTTTTATTTTTTTAAATCTATGCCATCATTTTCCTACCCACATAGTAATGGGAGCTTGGAGCATGACATGAGACATACATTTAATGTTTGGGATCATGGACAAGACACAAGTCCTGTTTTGGCAGAATTCCACAAAGAAATGGGATCTCAGGGTCCGCCATGATTGTTGGTTATGCACAAAACAGGTTTATTGAAAGGGCTTCAAAAAATTTTGAGCAATGCAATTCAACAGGTGCAATGCTGAATTCCTCATCCATTTCTAGTCTCCTCCCTACATATTCTTAAATGGGAATTCTGGAACAGGGTATGGACATCCATCGAAGCATAAAGGATGGAAGAATTTTGACAGTGTTGTAGTTGCAACTACCTTGGTAGGCATGTATGCAAAATGTGGGAGCACAGACAAGGCATGTGAATTTGACAAAATAACTGAAAAAGAAAACGCAGTCTCTGTTGGGTTCGATAAAGCCCAAATATTCATTTTAATTATAACGACAGTATCTCTCACACTTGAAACAGATGCCTTTTGTAACTGACTCTTTTTGGGCATGCATTTGCTAATTTTGTAATAAACCATTTTTGGTAGATTTTTCTATCTTGGAGATGGGACTAAATTATAAGAGTTGTTGTTGCTTGAATATGTATTGTACTGAGAATTAATAAATGAGAATCCCTGTTGAAAGTGGATGTAGCCATTGTTGGGCGAACCATTATAAATATTTGTGTTCTTCTCTGTTTTTAGATCTTTAATTTATGTTCTTATTTTTCTGTAATTTCTTCTTTCATTTTGCTGCTGCAATTCTATCAACAATTGGTATTAGAGCCATGGAGAAGTATTGAGTAGAGATGGAAAACGATTGGGTGTTTAGTCTCAGAGCTGGGTGCTTTTTATATAGTGAAGAGACAGGTTGAAGTGGGAGTTTCAGATGATGATGAAGCTGATTCTATCATTGAGGAATTTCTTGGAAGTTTAGATTTGGTAGAAAGTAATGTGCAAGTGCAACTTGAAACAAGGTGCTGTGTTCATTAGTGGAATGAATGGAAAAATGAGAAGGATTCGGCTGAAGAGGAGAAGGATGCTAGGTTTGTTTCCTTCTCAACTCTTGATGCATTTGTGGCTACCATTGGCAAAGAGAAAGAAGATAACAAAGAGGGTTTGAAGCAATCACTGGTTAAACAAGGAAAGACTGTGGAGTTTGCCTTCCGAGATGAGGAGGATGCCTCCAAAGGAGAGGAGGATGCAATCTGGAACCAGGCGAGTGAAGATAAACCTGAGAAAAAGGCCAAGAATTGAGAGGATTACCTAAACAAAGAAGTTGTGATCCTAAAGGAAGAGATTTTGATGATTAGAGAGCAAATTTTCTGTATGGAGAAGGAAAAAGACAAATTTGCGAAAGAGTGGGAGTTTTCTGGAAAGAAAAGAAATGAAGCATTAAAGAAAGAATTGGTTGAGCTGGATATGTTCCTTACCAAACTAGACATTGAAAAAAAACAAGATGTGCAAGTGGAGATCTCGGTTCAAACCCCGGATGAGGAGGTCAGTGAAGATGTTGTCATGGCGGAGGTCGTCCAACCGGTTGTGAAAGAGAAGTGCAAGGTTGAAGAATCTGCCGTTGCTGTAATCATAGAGGTGAAGGAAGAGCCAAAGGTGACAACTGTAGAAGAGCTGTTTGAAGACGTGGAGGAATGTCAGTGGGAAAGTGCATTGGAGGAGCATCTCCAGACATTTGGTGTGAGGTGTCATAGGATAACCAATCAAAGAGTGGCAATAAGGACCTTCTTGAGGGGGAAGATGAACCAGAGGACTTGCTTGCGGGAAAGGATGTAGTAGGAGAATTTTTTGTGAAAAGAACTAGGGAGTGTTTTTGAGGACAATGGTGGTGGCTTTTAGGTTGCTAATCAGAGACCGAGATTTGATCCGGAGTTAGGGTTTAGGTTTGGTTAGTCTGTGAAAGGTGCAGAGTGTACCATGGTGGAGATGATCTCTGATGCGAACCTCAACATTTGGGAAGAATTATTGGCACAAACCACAGAGAAGCTTTGCATTGAACCAGAAAGGGAATCCTGCAATTATGATTGTTTATGCTCTCCCAGTCTGAAGTATCATCTGCCATTAAATGAAGCATAGAGAAATGATTGCAATAGAGATTTCATATTGTTTAACACGCCCATTTTGGGCCTAGAAATGAAAATAACCAACAATTGGGAAAAGTTCGATTCTCCTAAGGCAAGGCAGGAGGAGTGTGTAAATTCTTGTTCTTGGGAGCTCGCTCTAGATATCTCTGTGTCTTTGGCTTCTTCATCTTGCTTTTTCAGAGAACCATTTGCAACTTTTGCAGGCATTTTTCCTCCATCATATGTGGAAATTGAGGACATCAAAATGAAGTACACGACCATGCTTGAGGAGTATGAGAGTAGGCAAGCTATCTGCTCCACTGTTAAGGTGGTCAATCTGCTACCACTTTCAGTGGTGGATGGAGGCTACTTGGCACTCATTGCCCTTGAGGCTGCATGAGGTGGTAAGAAGCTGCCCAAACTTCCCATTTATGATATTGACGAGGGAATATGGGCCTTTTTCAGTGATTTTTTTCTTTGCTAAAGGCGAGTCCTTACCCTCCTCGGCAGGTTCTTCCTTGGGGGTTGCTTGAGGATAATTTTGAGATGCTGTTTGAGGGAATTTTTCCCAAGCAGGTTATGGAAATTAGACATTGGTTAGCCCTAATTTAAATGAGGACAAGGAATTGCCACAATCAATGACTCTGGAAGAAGTCATAAGGAGTTTGTAGTTTGTAGTTGCCATGGAAAACGATGAGAAATCTAAGCACAAGGATTTGTAGTTTCTGCATGGTTATTACAACATAGAGCCAAGTGAATTTAGGAGGCCATTCCAAGCATCTATGTTTCGAAGTGATGTAGAGAAGGGGAGCACAGATGTAGGTGATGGTATAGTGTATTTTGAACCTACAGAAAGTGGTGTTTCTGATTATGGATTAATGGGTGCATTTGTGTTAACCTTTGTTAGATATCCGATTTGGCCTGGAGAAGACTAATCCGGTGTGTCTGTGAACAAATTTTGGTGAAGCTAAAATCTTTGTTGGGGCTGATGTAAATGCTTGCAATGGGGGATATTTTTGAGTAGCTATCTCAAACAATCTTTGGTCTTCAAATGGGAGATTGTTGGGTTCAGTGAAGCCCAAATATTCCTTCTAATTATAATGGCAGTATCTCTCACACTCCAAACAGATGCCTTTTGTAACTGAATCTTTTTTGGGCATGCATTTGCTAATTTCGTAATTGACTTTTTTTGGTAGATTTTTCTATTTTGGAGATGGGACTGAATTATAAGGGTTGTTGCTGCTTGAATATGTATTGTACTGAGAATTAATAAAAGAGAATCCCTGTTGAAAGTGGATGTAGTCATTGTTGGGCGAACCACTATAAATTTTTGTGTTCTTCTTCTCTGTTTTTAGATCTTTAATTTCTGTTCTTATTTTTCTGCAATTTCTTCTTTCATTTTGCTGCTACAATTTTATCAACAGTCTCATAGACTGCAATGATTTCAGGGTATGCACAAAATGGTGTTCTTGATGAGAATTTAAGACTTTTCAAACAAATGCCTCGAAAAAAAATAAAATAAAAAAATCTTAAGGAATGCGCTGATTTTGGGATATGCACAAAATGGATTTATTGAAGAGGCTTTACCTGGGTACAACCGCACACAAATATTCAACCATTTTATTTATCAGTGAAAAATTAAAGCATGCTAATGTAGGTCTGCCCTTCAATTACAGAGATTTCAGTAGCAAACCTCAAAAGTTTTGTCAGAGATTTTACTGGGATTTCCTTGTAATAGTTAATTGTTTGTACAAGGTTCCATTCCAACCATGTTTTCACAAAGTAAGGGTGTTTTTCTGTTTCAATTATTATGTTTAGCATCAGGGTTATGAAGCACATAATTATTTCAATTTAATCCCAGTAAATCAAATGCGTTCCAAATAATGGCAAGTGTGGCCTTCTTATCAAAAAAAAAAATCCATGGCTACTGTCAAACTCACGTAAGCAAAAATATGTAGTTATCAAATGGCATCAGAGTTGAAATTCACATGGACAAAAGAAGTAAACACTTGCGGGTGGTTACTACTGTCCTATTTGGGTTTCTATATTTTTCCTCCCATCTGATCTTGGTCTCTTACCACATTAAGAGAGACGTCCGTGGGAAGGAACAAAGCCTTTACCAGTAGAACACAGGTCACTTAATCTTTTGGTAGCTATCTACAATAATCTCCCACCCAGATTCAACTTCTTGTGCAACCCAGGATCCCCTCATCCAGGTGACAGACCCCCGATTTGAAGGTAATACGGTCGCATTTGAATACAGCTTCCCCCCTCGCATTTCATGCCCTTCACAAATCCGAAGAGGCTGCAGAATCGCCCCCGGTCAATGCTCTCTACTTCTAAAATTAAGACCTCTCGTTTTTCCCGGGAGTAAGGGAGAGGGACCATCGTGGGTAGGGTAACGTTGAGCGAGGGGTCCACACTAGCAGCATCTGAGTTGGATCATTTTTTTTCACATGTTCCTTCACAATTCAGTTGGCACCTCCTTTTTTTTTTCTGGTAAAATTTGTGCACGTTTTTCAATGTTTTCAAGACCGTTTTTCAAAAACCACAAAAAATAGCCAAAATTTGTCATGGACCGATAGTGGGTCATAGGTCATGTATTATTGGTACATTGATGTGACATCACATGATTGGTCAGTTTGTGTACTTTTTGGATTCAAGTGTTTTGCAATTGGATACTAAGTGTAAATTTATTGGATATTAAGTGTAAATTTATTGGATTTTTTATTACCCAAAACTGGTCCCAGGCTGTCCAATACTATACCCATGACTGGTCCTATGCCCACAATCGGTCCCTCTCCCTTAGTTGCACCGATCTCCAAAAAACTCCCCTATGGGTTGTTGATTCTTGGAAGTATAATCCAACTACTACATTAACTTCTCCAACTGCGAACTAGACATCTCATCAAAGTACTCCATATTCCCCGTGGATCACAAACCATATCAACATATCAACGTTTTTAAAGACAAAGACGGGAATGGATGGGAATGGATTTCATATTAATTCCCCCTAGTTGATTGCTACCTCCATTTAATAAATGCTAAGGCCTTCTTATATCAAATATTCACAATGTCATCATCAACTTATCGACCATTATATTATAACATCATTCCAAATATTCCACTACTAACAAGAAAAATATGGGTGCGCATTGGTGAATAGAAACTAACTCCCTTAAAACAAACACTCAAATTTGAATATTGATATAATTGAAAAACCTCATTTCAATATATAGAAATGAAAAATATTTGATATTATAAAAAAAATACATTATTATTTAAAGTAAATTAGTTCATGATTTAAAGAATTCTCTCGTAGATATTGTAATTGTAATTGTTATTATGTAAGAGGTTTCATGAACTCCTTGCCAAAAAATATTACCAAACAAATTAAAAGCATGAGTAGATTGTGAGGCTATTCTTAGAGCATGCCCATATATGTATCATTTACAATCTCTTCTAACATTCTATAGCACTTAGTAAATTAATAGGTGATGATGCTTCCTTTGTGAACCTAGACTATGTACAAATTTTAGTATTAGGCGAACATGCTTCTTCCCAACATCTAACTAGTAGATCCACATTCTAAACTTAATTATACTTGACAAAAATGGCTATATTATCTCCTCCAATTTTGGGTAATCTTATGCTCACTAATAATTCTTGCACTATTTAGAACTTTTGTTATGTATTCATCTAAGGATTATTTTCTTTAGGTTATTATCTTCATTACTAGTGACTATTTGTAGATAGACTTGGACATAATGTCTTACTAGTATTGATGTGTTCAAAATCAACAACCCAATTTTTTAGTTGGATAACATTTCCCACAAAATAGGTTGTCCTCATTCCCATTTCAAATACTTATGGTATTGCACCTTGTCATAGTTGTATTCACATTATTTGGAAACCTTTTTCCAAATATTTCAAATGTAAATGAAGATTAGATAACTATATACATAATCAAATTAATTCAAGAGAATATAACTCAAAATATATTCCTTCATTTATCTAAGTACTTGAATTACATCGATTATAATAAAACATTTATTCATCAATGGTAAATTTGATATAGAAAACATTATAGGGGATTTTGTAGGATAGCAACTATAAAACTAAATATACATTTTTCTTTTATTTTTTTATAATTTTAATATGAATATGAATATGAATACTTATAAAGTGGAGTGGAAACTATGAAAGGAATGAATAAGATGTACAAATGAGAGAAAAAAAAAGAAAGAAATAATATGGAGTAAAGCCAAATGTATATTGATGATGAATGTTGATATATTTGCATGGGATCTACATTGTTCTTTTGTTGGAAAGATATGATAATGAAATAAAAAATGGATGATAAATATACCAAACTTACCTATAATTTGTACTACTATATTGGAAAAATGCAAGAATGATGGATTGGTAAAAATGACTTGTGTGCATGGTCCTCATTCCATCATCAGTGAATACTACTTTAGAGAAGGAAATATGAGTGAATGGAAGGGAAAAAATATCTAAAAACTATACACTGATACCATATTGAAATTGATAGGCTTAAAAATGTTATTTATTTGTTATTATGATCATAGTAATCTTGAATTAGTTCAAAAGAGACATCAATAAGTTAATACAATTAGTGATGAGTAATAGCATGAATTTCGATCATGACCCAAATAGACATAAACATTGCTCCTTTCAAAAACTACATAAGAGTAAATGGCACCATGTTGTTCCCATCTATAAGTGGAACCTCACACCATAATAAGACATTTAAAACAGTTTAATCTTCCCTTCTAATGTTCACACAACAATGCATATCTTATATGTGCTTCTTCATTGGTTTTGACTTGGTCCAATATTGCCTTATGCGCTGAACATTATGGTTATTATGCTAACTTAAAGTCGTTGAACTGCAATGTTTCCAATGCCATAGTATTATTGCCTCCCATGTGCTCTTAAGTACTGGATACAAGCTTTTACATATGCGCTATCTAAGGTAGTGACTTATTCTTACTCCAAGCACTTTATACACAGGCTTGCTGTTTCAAATACTTGGTTTATAACTATTCTCATGTGCCAAGTTTGAGGTTAGCCTTTTATTTCATAAGGCTGCGCTTACATTCAAGCACTTAGCTTGCTTATAAAGTGCTTTCTATATATAAATATATATATCAAATCATTTGATTCACATTAAGTATGAATTGATTCTTTTTATATATATAGTATTATATTCATATGATAAATAAATGCATATTATTTATATATATATAAATATAAATAAACATAATTATATATAAATATATATTGCTTTTACAATAATTCTATTAAATAACATATATTCACATATTTACCTACATACAAGTATCTAAACATACTCACTCAAATATCTCAATTCACTTAAAAGACATTAAATCTTTTTAACTCTAATGGACTAAACTATCTTGAGGAGACCATAATCAAAAACCTTATTTTCCTATCAACCCAAAGGAAATCAAAGATCGAAAAATAAAAAACCATAATCAATCAAAGATGACCACACAAAATTCCCAATTTATCCAAGACTTCAACTAAGGGTTTACTTACCAAATTTCAATCTAACTTGACTAAGTTTGACCAACCTAGACTATGAGTGTTTGTATGCTTAGTTAGGTTGATTTAGAGGTTACTAGATCAAGTTCTTCTCCTGAGTAATACTTCCCCTCCCTTTCAGAGGTTCGAACCTATTCCTGCAGTCAACTTAATACATCACATAGGTAGTTAGCCGTTCACATAAAATTCATTAGCATCATCAAAGCATTCATATTGCAATACATCTTCATTTATCACATTTCCACTAGTATATGAAACATATTCATTCCTTCAAAAGCAATAACATCACAATATATATTCAGTATTTCATTCACCTACTTAGACATATCAAAGTACTGATTAACATTTATCATCATATTTACTCACAAGGTAAAAGTAACCTAATAACTAAGAGATAGGGTGTAACAATCCAACAGTAAAGTCTCTACTCATGCAAATTGAACATGGAGAGAGCACTACAACAAATCCTGTGATTAGCTCCCTTTTTTGCTTCCATCCACTATTTTAATGTATTTTTCTCCAATTTTTTGAAAAAGTCAGTGCTATTTATTGGGATGGCGCTATTTTTGGTGTTTTTTGCTCCGATCAAAACAAGTAGGCGCTAAATTAGGTGCTAATTAGTGCTCAGTTTAGTGTCGGATTTAGCATCAAGTTTAGCACCAGATATAGCACCGGGTTTATAATCGGGTTTAGCGTCAGGTTTAGCGTCGGGTTTAGTGTCGAGTTTAGTGCCAGATTTAGTGCCAAGTAGGCACTAAATTAGGCACTAATTAGTTCTCAATTTAGCATCGAGTTTTGCGTCAGGTTTAGCACTGGGTTTAGCATCAGGTTTAGCGCTATATTGAGCGCTAGATTTAGTGGCTAATTTAGCGCCTAATTGTTTTGATCTAGCAGGGAACAAGGGTTAAGGGATTAGAGGTGTTAGAACAAAAAAACCTTCCCCAATATTCACTAGCCTTCAATTGCTTGCCTAAATTTCACTTGCAACAAAAGATCCCTCAACCCTCAACCCTCAACCCTAATCCTTCAACCCTCAACCCTCAACCTTAAACCCTAAACCCTCTACCTTCCATTCCTCGCTCCACCCATCAACCCTCCCTCTCTACCCTAATCCCTCAACCCTAAACCATCAACCCTTAAACCCTTAAACACTCAACCCTAAACCCTAAACCCTCAACGTACCTCAACCCTTAAACCCTAAACCCTTAAACCTGTCTCTATCCTCTACCCTCAACCCTCAACCCTCAACCCTTAAGCCCTTAAACCCAAGTAAACTCTCTACCCTAATCCCTCAACCCTCAACCGTTAATCCCCCAACCCTTAAATCCTCTACCCTCTACCCTCAACCCTCAACACTCAACCCCTATACCCTCTACCCAATACATTGGACCCTAAACCCTATACCCTTGGTGTGATTTCAAGGGCATAAAAAATTCAACTATATCCCTTTTGTACATTTTATGGCATAATACACCTCATTTCTACATTCAATCATCTACAAATTTTCCCATGTTTAAGATTTTTGAGTAAAAGATTAAAAAATGTTTTTAAAGGATAATATGAAGATAATAGTACGATCTTAAATTTGAGAATTAATAGCATTTGAATTAAATGGCATTTTTATCTTCTTTTCAATTAAAAATTTTAATATTTAATTTGTAAAATATTATAAAATAAATAAATAATAATAAAATTTATATGTTGAATATTAATCATTATTTAGATTTTTTTTTTCACAATAATAATATGAATGGTTTGGAAGAAATGCAAGAGGCACAAATCTATTTTAATTAAAAAAAATCTTAGGTTGCAAGGAATCTAATGTAATATCACAATCACAATCACACAATTTTTTAAAATTATAATAATTAAAATCATAATTTAATGAAATTAAATTATATATTTAATTCATAGTCATTTTAGTTTTATTTAAATCATAGTAACGAGACTTGGACTCAGATTAAACTTGGCTAGGGTGACTTGACTCGAGACTCGGGACTCGGCGCCCAAACTTGACATAGACTCAACAAAATGAAAAAACATTAGAAATTTAGAGATTTTTAAGGATTTAAAACTTGTTTCAAGCACACTTTATTGAATAAACCTTAAAGACATGATAACATCATTAAATAGAAGCAAATTTGATCACATACACAAGTATACATCAATCACATAAGTATAAAGTACACAAATTGTTGTTGAGTTGCTGAAGGAAATAACACACTTAGATATATAAATATAGTCAAATGTATAAAAAACTCATGGAATATGAAATCCATGAGATTGAATGTTCCAAACAAATATGAAATATCAAAATAATAACTACAATTCTATGGTTCAAAGGAGTATACATTCTACGAAGGCATCTAAGGTGGGTCCTAGATGATGTAGCAACTGCAACCATAGTCTCTGCTTGTGACTCCATGCCACCCTCACCAACATTAGTTGTGGATGTGTTTGCGTATGCTTTAGCCTCCTCCTCTGCCATGGCTATAGCCTCAACCTCTCTATTTGCTTGGTTAACCCAATCAAGGTCCTTGTCACTAACACAAGTATATATTGATCATATAAGTATAAAGTTATAAACACAAATTGTAGCTAAGCTGCTCAAAGAAATAACACACTTAGATATATAGTCAAAGACTCGAATGTATACAAAAATCATCGAATATGAAATCCATGACATCAAATGTTCCAAACAAATATGAAATATCAAAAGATTCAAAACAATAACTAGAATTCTATGGTTCAAAAGAGCCTGCATCCTTCCTATGAATGTGTCTAAGATAGGTCCTAGATGATGTAGTAGCCATAATATTAAGTATCAGAGCGATTTCCCTAATGGGGTTGAAGGGCAGTGCCCTCTGTGGGGGTTTAGGCTCAATGCCTCTATTGGGGTCAAGGGGCAACACCCCTCAGGGATTTGGGGTAGCGCCCCTTGTGGGGGTTTGGGGGCAATGCCCCCAGTGGGGTCAAGGGGCAATGCCCCTTGTGGGCGTCTAGGGGCAATGCCCCCAGTGGGGTCAAGGGGCAGCCCAAATTAAGACCTCCAAAACCATACAAACCTTCATGACGTACATCATTTTGCATTCACAATAAGTAAAAAAAACAAGTTTCAACTTTAAATTTCATGTAATTTTTTGCACTTTTCAAACCTTGCCTATTGAATCCTGCTGATGAGACTCCCCAGAACTCGGCCAGGTATATATACCTATCTTTATTTTCTATAAAAATCATAAAGAAACTAAGGCATGAAATTATATGTTTTTTATTCAAAACCATAGGAAAACCTAAGGCATAGAACAACCTAGGAATATGTACCATTGAAAAATGGACCCTTCCCATTTTCATGGTCTTTTAGGTCTTGTTTCATAGTGTTGGAGATATGTTTCTTTAATTTTATGATGTATCTTGGCTTGAACATGCTTATTTTGGTGCTAAAATTCAAAGAACAACATCTTGTGAAGGTGTTGTGAAGTGTTGTAAGACATTTCTACATTCTTCTAGACTCTATTTAATGCAATCACCTAAAAACCACCTTTTCACTCATCAACAAGTCCTATTTTGAAGTGTTGTAAAGTCTTGTAACAAGATTTCACGCTTTTCTAGGCATATTTTCACTATTTACACCTTTCTCATGCTTTATTTTATCTTTTTATGCCTTCATATGCTTATATTAAGTGTATTTTTGGGTCTTATCCTGACAAAAAACATTAAACATGACTTAATTTCCAACACTTGGTTGTGGGTCCCAGGTGGGACTCATTCGACAAGGGTGGCAATTGAGTCCCCCTTGGCCCTAAATTCAAAAAATTTCAAAATTTCTTTTAGGATTTTACTCAAATTCACTTCATGTCGGCCTGTGATGAGGTATGAATGGATATTAAGGCACAAGATTTGTATAAATATGTGATTTTAACCTCATTTTACATCTCCCATTCACTCATTCATTCAAGCATTCATAATTCAAGTAATCTTCAAGCAATCAAGCATCTTGCATCATCAATTCAAGCACTTTCAAGCACTTTGGAGCAGCCATTGACATCACTTCAGGTTTGCATATTCAAGGATGTGGTAAGTTTGTAATACTTTCATGTTATTCATTTATCATTTCCTTTGCATTTCATTCATTTCTATTGGGTTTGATTACCAAAGTGGGGTTTGACCAAGGAAAACCGCTATTCACTAACCCCCCCAACATTTTCCCCCTTTGCATGTGTCTTTGCAACCCTTTTTTTGCAGATTTGATAGGTTTAAAGGTGTTGAAAGTGGATTTCAATTCAACTAGGCTCTTAAATTCAATTCACCATCTATTTAAGCAATTTGAGTAACTTTCAGCCCATTTTCTACAAAATTGACCTCAACAACCATACATTCAGTCATTACCAGATCTGGAGTAGCAGTGTTGACCTTTGAATTTTTAGAAATCTTGGGGAGGACTGATTCCCCACCCTTGGTGAATGAGTCCCACTTAAAATATAGAAATCTGCATTTTTATCAGAAATCAACTTCCGACTATCAGAAATCAGTTCCTAACACTTTTTCAATAGTAGGAGGACTGATTTGCCACCCTTGGCGAATGAGTCCCACTGTGAAAAATCAAAAAAATTCATCAGCATTCCAGACATTCTAGAAAGCTTACACATCATCCAGGTGCACTCAGATTTGACCTTGTACTTTTTGTTCTGCATATTTCTTTCAATTTCTTCATATTTCATAGTTGTTTGCATCACACTGTGTTTTCGAACATAACATAAATTGCATCTTTGCATTCATTCTATATCATTTTAATCAATCAGTTGCACTTAGATTAGTTCATTTTTACATAACATCACATTGCATACTTCTTAATTTGAATGAAACATAAGCATTTTAGGATCTAATCTCTCTCCTTTTGGGTGAAAAACCATATAAGAGTTAGAGAGTCCATTAGGTCCTAAAATCTATGTTACATTTTGGTGAACCTAACTCTTGAAAATTTTTAAACTTTTGATTGCATTCATATCTTTCATCCTAGTTTACATTTGCATTAACATTCAATTAGGACATTGGATCGGTTATTGCATTCTAGGATCTTTCATTTTGCATTAGTGAAAAACTTATTTAGTTTTCATTATTGCATTCAAATTTATTGAAAAAACTAAAATTCTGCATTTTTTGTCTATCTTTGCATTCTGAAAAGCATTTAATTCATTCTTAAAATTCTGAAAAATACAAAAACAAATTTCCTCTTGGGACTCATTCGCCACCCAGGGCGAATCAGTCCCTCTGCACATTTTACACAGTAATTTTGCATTGTTTTTAGCATTTTTCTACATTTTTGTTTCCTATATTCATATCTCTATTATAGTTAGCAGATCTTCTGTTATTTACATTTTACATTCTTAGAATAGCTTGCATTTCCATATACCCTTCCTTTGTGGTACTTGCATGAGTGTTTGGTACCCTATTGATAATACTTTAGTGAGAAGAAGTTCTAGACTCATGGCATCCCACAATAGTACTTTCATTGTGAACCTTGGGATCTCATGAGCTCCTACTCCTAGTATGGACAATTGTGCATTAGGCCCTGATAATACCACTTCCATGTCTTCCCCCTTCCATCCTATGCATGTTGACAAGCAAAACAAGTCTCTCCCACAAAAAAAGATTATTAACATTCATGAGGACTTTAAAAGCCCCTTATCATTAGAAATATTACGTACCCCGATGCCACGAAGGATATAAATGTTGAGATTTGAGAAATATGGAGGAAAAGGAGATCCTATCAACCATGCCAATGCTTTTACTTCCTTGTGTTGTGATTTTGTCCTTAATGATAAAATTTTAGCAAAACACTTTCCAAGGACCTTGAAAGATACTACCTTAGAATGGTTTTCCAACTCTCCTAATCATTCCATTTGTTCATTTAATGAATTGGAGAAGGATTTAATTAATCACTTTCAAGTGCACATGACACCTAAAAAGACAATGGATAACCTTATGCGATGTAGACAAAACATTGATGAAAAAGTAACCGATTTCATCTTTCGTTACTAGTCCTTATATGCTCAAGTTGATGTCCAAATTCCAAATGCACATCTGTAGAAGATGTTTATTGAGAATTTTCACACTAACCTTTAATATAAGCTTACGATGATGAAATTTCCTTCATTCATGCATTTGTGTACAACCTTAAAGTGAGTATCAAAATTCGGTTTCAAGTCGTGAGTCAAAATCCACTTCTAGCCAAATTGACAAAACTGAAAACAACAATCAACACCAAAACAACACACAAAATCTCCACAAACCTAACCAAGGTTTCTTACAATTTAGTTCACCTCCTCCACCCCAACCACAACCAACTTCACAAGTTCAAAATTCAATGGCTGCCTCTTAAACAACTATGCCTTATCATTATGGTGATCCAAACTGACATTTCACTCCTTTACCTGAGACCCTCCACCAGACAATGAACCAACTCATCCAAAAATGCATTCTTACCTTACCACCTATTCGAACACTTGATCCTAATCAACCCCTACCTCCTACCTTCAAGCCTAATGCTCATTTTCATTTTCATCGTCAAAATGGCCACGACACCGAACATTGCAAGCGTCTTCAACATCTAGTTCAAGACCTCATTGATTTAGGTGAATTGACCATTATGGGTGTTAATGATCAAGGAAATAAGTCCATTGCACCCCCTAACCAAAATATCCAAATCTTCACCACCCTATGCCTAAACACACTACCTCGTTCATCAAGGCTAGTGAACCTTCAAAGCCTGATGTAATGACTGTTGATACACACAACAAACAACCTGATACATTTCCTCCTATGCCTCAAGCTAGTCCTATGGATAAACTTGTCATGCCATGATAGACGTTATCCCTCGAAAGGGACAAACCACTCAATTTACTTTTTCTACTAACGACATGCTACCAAAGCTTCTTGATGGTCCTCTCTACATAGCCAATAAAATCTATGATAAACCTACTAATGGGATATTAATAGATCCTGCTTGTGGTGAGAATGTGATCACAGAAGAATTTATAGTATTACATGATCTATATCAAGATAACTATAATCAATCGACTGCATGGATTAAAACACATCATGGTTTTGCATGCCCTACAATTGGATTGATCATGTTGCCTTTACAGATAGGACCTAAGACTTTGGAGGCAACATTTTCTATTATTCGACAATCTGACCAATTTTTTTTGCGGCTAGGCCTTCCTTGGCTTCACTCAATGAAAGTGGTCCCATCATTCATTCAAAAGTTCTTAAAGTTTCCACATGGAAATGAGGTATTCACCATACACCATAGTGGATTTAATCTTTTATTTTCCAAAGGTAACTTTTCATTAGAAGCCTTTTGGCCTACACCCCTCAAAAGGACTTCTTTTACATTGCTTATCAAAAGTTTAAAGCTAAAAATATTGTTGAATTATCTCTTCATAACACATCCACTCATCCTATCCTTGATGAAACCATGATTACGCTTGAATTTGATATTGAGGAAACCATCACACCCTCTAAACAATCTTCCCAACCATTGTCTAAATGACCAAGAGACCAAGAAATAACTCCTTCCTCACTCCCTCGTACCAAACAAGTATATAAAGCGAAATAGAAAGTGGTTGATTCTTCCTCTTTAGTTTCTCCTAATCTTTCCCTTTCAAAAGTAGACAAACCTATATTGACTCAATCCGCTCTTACACCTCAACAAATCCACAACAGAATTAAACGAAATCGTGTTGCTTGGGAATGTCGGTGTCATCACTGTCTCCTTGCTCATACAAAAACCAATCATGAAAATCAATCTTTACCCTTGATAGAAGCAATAGATGACCATCCTCCCTGTCCTGATTGACCACATGATATTTCAACCCAATAATTGCAAAAAAATGAACCCATCCAACCCACGCTCTTGATACATCCATCCTTAGACATCACCCTTCATCCTCCTGCCGTTATTAATATTAATGATGACGATGGAGATGTGACAATTTCGAACATAGATGAAACAATAAACAATGAATTAAACTCTTTATTTTCATCTACAATGAGCTTGAATGATAAATCCTCTCCACCAAGTGAAGAACCTGGTACAACCACTAGTTCAGCAATTGTGATTCCTCCTTTGGACAATCAATCACCTTCACATTCCACTGAACATGATTGGGAGGAAAATGAATTGATGGATGACTTGCATTTGCCTACTTAGTATTTTCTTCACATTCATTTTCCTTTTTCTTTTCATGTGCATATCGTATTCCCTCGTATCATGCATTTGATGTTTCCTTCTCTTTGTACACCTCTTATATGTGTATCTCTATTGTTCTATTTGTCACCCCTTTCACTTTTCGCTTTTGTTTTGTGTTTTACTTTGGGGATGATGCAAAGCGTAGAGATTCCCTAAGTCTCTTCCATGTTGACCCAAACGGTCTTTGTCTTTTGCATTTCAGTTTTGTGTTTTCCTTTAGGGATGACGCAAAGCATAGAGACGCCCTAAGTCTCTTCCATGTTGACCCAAACCGTCGTTGTATTTTGCATTTCGGTTTTGTGTTTTCCTTTGGGGATGATGCAAAGTGTTGAGACACCTTTTGTCTCTTCCATGTTGACCCAAAAACCTCCTTCCTTTTTCTTTTCCTTTTCGTCTTTGTCTTTTCTTGTGTTTTTCCTTTTGGGGATGACGCAAGGCATTGAGACCGAAATGTCTCCTTCATGTTGACCCAAAATATTTTTTGAACTTTTCTTTTTTGTCTTTTTTCTTGTGTTTTTCTTTTGTGGACATTGCAAAGTGCTAAGACCATAGTGTATCTTCCATGTTGACTCAAAACAGACTTTGTTTTTCCTTTGTTTTTGCTCTCTTTTTGTCATTCTTCTAGTTCTATGTGCTTTGGGGAATGATGAGAGTTCCTAGCTCTTTCATACAAAACTACATTGCAACAAAGAACATATTGACCCCAAATCCATAGATCCCTTATGTGTTTGGTATGATTTCTTTTCTGGGGGGCAGTTCCCTTCTTTCTTTGATTTTCCTTTCTCCTTGACATGATGCAACTTAACTTTGAAACATATGACTTGGCATAGAGCTTTCTGAGTTGGCTCTCATGTCTTGTTTTTCTTTCTTGCTTTCTTCCTCTTCTCTACTTTCAAGTAATTGCTCACAAAACAATGCGTAGCAATTCCTTTAAAGTGGGGGACATACATTACCATTGTTTCATTTGCATTCTTAGCGAAGCCTTGTCATTTGTGTGATGCATTTGTCACTTCGTGGATGACATTGGGTGTGATGTCCTTCATAAGTGTGATCTATCTCAACATATTGCATTCCTCTTGGTGGTTTAATTCAATGCACTCCATCCCCTAAGTTGTGAATATACTATTCTTTGATTGGTCCTCTTTTGGAGAGATTAGACATAATTTTCCCTAAGTAACTAACCTTGCATACACTAAACAAGACTCCTTTGAACATATTACACATGAAATTTTTACATAACATTCTTATTGAACCACCTTGCATAACACAACTTGCATGCCTATGGTTCCATCCTATTTTTGAAACTTAAACCAACATTTTTATTTTTCTTTGGCTTTGTGGCACCTTGTTAAAGTTATTGAATGGGTATAGCTTTAGCATGGTTGAGCGGGAAGCCCAACTAGTGGCATGACTTTTCCCCATAGCCACTTTTTGTGTTTGTGAGTGCATACCAACTAGTGTATGTATCTTACTTTTTGGGCCTTCTCACCTTGCAAACAACTAGTTCTATGGCCTTAGACTGAGTACACATTCTCTTTTTCAAACAATTAGCCTAGATCCCTTTTCACAACTAGTTGGATTGATGATCGAAGCTTTACTCAAATTCGTTTCAACACTTGTGTGTTCCTTTGTCCTTATGTTCAATTTGTCATGGGATCTTCATCCTAGGGGCTTGATCATCCCTCTTGTTTGTTGTATTCCATCTTGCTAACGTAAGTACATTTAAACCCTCTTCTTGATGTTCATGGCTACTTTAGCGTGAGAAAGCAAGTTTCTCTCACTAAAGTGGGGGCTAAATGTATAGTCAAAAAATGGACCCTTCCCATTTTCATGGTCTTTTAGGTCTTGTTTCATAGTGTTGGAGCTATGTTGCTTTAATTTTATGATGTATCTTGGCTTGAACTTGCTTATTTGGTGCTAAAATTCAAAGAATGACGTCTTGTGAAGGTCTTGTGAAGTGTTGTAAGACATTTCTACATTCTTCTAGACTCTATTTAATGCAATTCACCTAAAAACCACCTTTTCACTCATCAAAAAGTCCTATTTTGAAGTGTTGTAAATTATTGTAACAAGATTTCATACTTTACTAGGCATATTTTCACTATTTACACCTTTCTCATGCTTTATTTTATCTTTTTATGCCCTCATGTGCTTATATTAAGTGTATTTTTGGGTCCTATTATAACAAACAATATTAAACATGACTTAATTTCTGACACTTGGCTGTGGGTCCTAGGTGGGACTCATTCGACAAGGGTTGAAAATGAGTCCCCCTTGGCCCTCAATTCAAAAAATTTCAAAATTTCTTTTGGGATTTTACTCAAATTCACTTCATGTCGGCCTGTGATGAGGTATGAATGGATAGTAAGGCACAAGATTTGTATAAATATGTGATTTTAACCTCATTTTACATCTACCATTCACTCATTCATTCAAGCATTCATAATTCAAGTAATATTCAAGCAATCAAGCATCTTGCATCATCAATTCAAGCACTTTGGAGCAGCCATTGACATCACTTCAGATTTGCATATTCAAGGATTTGGTAAGTTTGTAATACTTTCATGTTATTCATTTATCATTTCCTTTTCATTTCATTCATTTCTATTGGGTTTGATTACCAAAGTGGGGTTTGACCAAGGAAAACCCCTATTCACTAACCCCCCAACATTTTTCCCCTTTGCATGTGTCTTTGTAGCCTTTGTTTTATAGATTTGATAGGTTTAAAGGTGTTGAAAAGTGGATTTCAAGTGAACTAGGCTCTTCAAATCAATTCATCATCTATTCAAGCAATTTGAGTGACTTTCAAACATATTAAATTTAATTAATTAAATTGAAAAAAATAAATTATTTAATTTACTTACTCTATAATCATGAGTTATTTAAGAGGCGTGATATATTTAACTAATTAAATTGAAAAAAAAACATATTAAATTAATAAATGGAAGCAAAACAAAAATAATTTTTAGAAGCAAAAAAGGAAGCAACAATGGAAGCCAAACTAGAAACAAACCAAAAGCAATCTTGGAAGCAAAACTGGAAGTAAAATTGGAAGCAAAATCGGAAGCAAATCTGGAAGCAAAACTCGAAGCAAAACTGGAAGCAAAACCGGAGGAAAACCTGTAAGAAAAACTGAAAGAAAACTAGAAGCAAACGTGGAAGCAACACAAGAAGCAAAACTAGAAGCAAAATTAGAAGCCAAACTAGAAGCAACAAAAAATTGGCGCTAAACCTGATGCTAAATTTGGTGCCGAAGTGAACATACCATTTTGTGCCGAGTTTTGCACCTACAAAAGTTCCCAATTCATGAGCTCATATACACTAAAATCTGGCACTATTTTAGGCGCTAATTGCTTGTTTTGTTGTAGTGGAGGAGAGGAAAGTGGATGGAAATTTTATAGGAATTCAACCTCAAAATTCATCCTATGAAGCTAGTTCGCAGGCAAGGTCTATCTAAGGCAATAATAGAGGTAACTCCAAAATCAAATGTTAGTAGTTTACAATGTAGTCTTTCATTGGAGATCCCTGGTATGATGACATAATGATTTATTTGCTAAACAATAAATTCCCTAAAGGGATGAATTCCACACAAAGAAGAGCATTGAGGTTGAAAAGTTCTCAATACATGATCAAGAACTAGACTTTGTACAAAAGAAACTTTGAAGGTGTATATGTAATCAAGGAAAAATAGATTGTTAGATTGTTAATTAATAACATCAAAATCCATTGAAAATAATGAAGCACAAAGGAATACAATGAAAACAAAAGGCAATTATATCACTAGATCTCTTCATCCTCCATGGTTCACCTTTGTTACACCTCCTAGCTTGTAGTAAATAAAGATGCCCTTAGATTTGTGTATGAGCAACTATGACAAGAGACAAGACTAAAGCAAGTTTCAAAGGATTTTAATTAAAATCTAAATGCCTATACCAATGACTACAATTGCCAATGCCTATGCCTCAACAATGTCTAAACTTGATCAAATATAAATACTAAGTAATGGAAAAGTCTAAGAATGCAAGTGAGTAAATGCCTATAATATGCCTATGCAAATATAAAAAATGTTAGCGCGTCTGTGTGTGTAATTGAAAACTGAGGAAAATGCCATTTTATAGAAAATGTCATTTTGAATGGACGAACGAGATTAATTGATGACAAGAACCTAAAATGAGAGGTCTAGATTAAACCTGAGAATCCCTAATTAGGGTTAGGGAAAATTCATTAATCGGACGTTCAGAATAAAATCTCAGATAATCGGATCGACGGTGGAGAATAAATGAGGAAATTAATTAAAGATATAAAGATTTTTGAAAAATCAAGAAGATAAGATTGCCTGATTTGCCAGATTCGAAAAATTAGGAAGATAAGATTTGGACTGAAGATTAGATTTGGAAAATCAAGAATCTGCCTGATTGCTTGATTTTTGGAAGATTAATTACCAATTTGAATTAAATTAATTCAAATTATGGATTTTGAGAGATAATAAATAATCTTTTTCAGATTATTTATCAAAAAGGACTGACAGTTAAGATTGACATGACATTTTAAATAATTTAATTTATTTAAAATGAGAAGAATATTAATTAGCAATTAAATAATTAAATTTAATTATTTAATTTAGCAGATAAGACTTAATTAATTAAATAAATTAATCAATTTATTTAATTAAGACAATCAGTGACGTATTAAATAAATAAATATAATTCATTTATTTAATAATCAGGAAGAATTAAATGCCAAAAGGGAAATTAAATAAATTAAGAAATTTATATAATTAAAGGAAGACTTAGACAATTAATGACGTATTTAATAAATAAATAAAATTTATTTATTTAATAATCATGTAGAATAAAAGACATGAATTAATTAAATAATTAAGAATTATTTAATCAATAGTCGAATGTGGACCAAGGACATAATTAAATGTAATAATCATGTTAGGATGAAGGTGGTAAAAATGAAGCTTGCAGGCCTAGGTCATTTTTAGGTGTCTACAGTATACTTGCAATGCTTGGATCAACAATAAACCAAATAGGTTTTAAGAGAGTTTCATGAGAACCATGGCACTAGATATGGATTTGCAGATGCCATGGCTCACCAAATCCTTAGGCCTAGATATTACTAGCCACATGTGTAATTAGGGTAAAATTATCAAGGTTAGGCAATAAAGTATGTAAATCAAACCCTAACAAAAAATGAAGTACAAATAGCATAAAGACATAAAACATGAAACAATATTACCAAAGAGTCTTCATGCTACCATTGATTCACCTCCATTACACTTCTCTATTTTGCTTGATATGAATACTTTCCCTCAGATTTTGAGTATGCAAATAGGCCTAATGATAATGAAAAAACAAAATATTGAAGATTCCAATTGACTAGAATGCACTTGACTTAAAAGTTGACAAGATAACAAAATGTCTCTAGATAGCTTGTGGATGGATTGACAATGACAAAATAGACGTCTTTTATAGAATGTCAATTTGTCATGAAGGGATAAGATTGAAAGGTTGATTTGACCTAAAGATCAATGACCACAAATGAAAGTTATAGTATGGAATAGGGTTATGGAAAAATTAGGGCAAATGATAAGGATTGATGGTTAGGATTGAATTATGAGACAATTCAATCAAGGGCTAGAATTAAATGAGATGTCACTTGAGATAAGACTTGATGTGGAAGATAAGATTGGCATGGATAAAGAGGTTGTAGGAGAAATTTAAATGAATAATCTAATAGTAAAAATATTATTTAATTATAGAAGACATGTGACATGTTGACCTTTTTTGAATTAAATAATGATTTAATTCAAAATTCAAGAGAGGGCTAATTAAATAAATACAAATTTATTTAATTTATGACATAAGAGGCTAATGAATAATTAAATAATTAAGATAATTATTTAATTATAGTTGAAAGATGACTAGACAATTAAATAAATAAATATAGTCAATTAATTAAATAAATAAGATTTATTTAACTGTAGTAGAAAAGGAAATTAGTGACGTAATTAAATAAATAAATATATTTTAATTAACCAAAGAAAAAATATAGTTAGAATTGAATTAATTAAATAATTAAAATTATTTAATTAATAGAGGACTTGTGACATTAGGAAATAATTAAATAATGAAAACCATTTAATTATCAAGGATGAAAAGGGGAAATGATGAAGAATTTATAAGTCGCAGGCCTAGGACAATTTTTAGTGTCTACATTTTTCCCCTCTTTGATACAATGCAGTCTATCGCATTGTGCCAAAGAAAAATTAGTCAAAACATGCCCCAATGTAGACAGGGTAGATCTATGCCCCCTTCAGAATTTTTTTGCAAATTGTCCGAAGTTTTCAAAAAAATTGAAAATTGTTCCAAAAAGTCAAATTGATAGCCAAAAATGCCATGGTGATAAAATAATTAAGTTTTAGGACCTTGAGGTTGCTAGAATAAGGTTTCAAATCTCTCACAAAGTGCAGCCAATACAAACCTTAGTCAAAACCCTAATTTTGAGGATGTATAAATGGAAAATTGAGGGGTCAAATGACTCATTTATGCATTTTGACTTTGAAAATTGAGGAGCTCTAAGAGAAGAAGCTGCAAAGATGTCATCGGTTTCGCACACAGAGCGTCGATGATACCATTTTTGGACCTTTAGATGACCAGATGGCACGGGAGAGTCGGTAAGTGTCTTTTAGCCCACTTTTTCAATTTTTATTTTCACACATTTCTAGGACCTAGAAAAATTTAGCAAGCGATTGCATTGTTTCCGATTCACCACAAATGCAATCACAAACAATGCAATTTCCAACACTTAGATGCAAGTGATTAGGTCACGTCTAGGTTAGGTTTAGGTTTAGCATTTTGTGACAAAATTGATTTAGAATGACACATGTGTGGTCTAAAAATACGCAACTACTAATGCATGACATAATAGACTAGGGAAATGACACAAATGAAATTTTATAAGCTACAATTGATTGGGGATTCAACACAATTGATTCCTTGCAATGCAAATGCGACAACATGTGATACAATTTTTTTAAGGTAATGCATATGAAGCTTGTGCAATGCAATTGAGATTGTGTGATGTAATTGCTTAATTGTGCAACACAACTGATTGTTAAAAAGTTTGGCCCAATTTTAGATAATTTTTTTTCTACTTGTTTCTAATGGGTTTGGCTAGGCTATTTGATGGATGTAATGCTTTTACTTGTGACCACAAGTGACACTTGATCCTATTTACACACGAGAGTCTCGAGCTGCTACATACTAGCTACTAGATCTATTGACCAACATTGAGAAGCACAGGTTGTGGCATCTTGGTTTATATCATGTGACTTATATGCTTGTCATCAGGGATAAGAGAGGTTTATCGACTACACTTGCTGAGAGATGGTTTTTAGGGATGTGCTCCTTCCATCTTCTGATAGGTGAGGTGATCATCACCCTTGAGGATGTATACAAAATACTACAACTTACTATTTGAGGAGAGCGAATCATATACGAACCAGGATGTGGATATCAGGCACTCTTGGACTACTACATATATGAACTTCCAAATCCTGGTCCTATGATTCATGCATGAACTTTATACTAATGACGATAGGATAGAGGTCAAACTAATGAACTTGTTGAGCCTAGAAGAAAAGAGAGATGTTTCCTTGCAACAATTCTCTAAACATCAAGCCGTAGTAAAATGTTGGTATGATAAAAGAGACAAGATTAAGGATTTTAGGATATTAGATATTGTGCTCTTGTGGGATAAGGCCAGGGAAAAGAAAGGTGACCATCAAAAGTTCAATATTCTTTGGTTAGGGTCTTATAAAATCATTAACATTCTTGGAGAGAATGCTTTTCAGATGAGTACGTTAACAAGAGAACCTATCCCATTTCCTATCAATGGACAATTTTTCAAACATTATTTGGGCCCATGAAGGCATGAAACTTTGGCTTGTATATTAGTAGTTTAGTTGTTTTTTCTTCCTTTCTTTTTTTTTTTCCTTTGTTCTTTGTTGCTTTCATTTTTTCATCCCATTCTTTGTGTTTTTGCATGTCTTGGTTGTCATTGTTGTTTGTTCTCTTTCACTTTCTTTCATTGTGAGGATCTTTTTAAATCATTCAAAAGGTTGGGTGATTATTAAGATTATTCTTAGGGTGGTTGTGGTAGATAATTTGATTTAAGCATTTTTCAGGAGTTACTTTACTTCCCTTTTCTTCTAGAATTTGTGTTTTATGACTATTTCAATGCTTATACAAGGGTTTGTGCAAATCGAAACATTTAAAGTAGTCTTGTAAATCATAACTGAATCCATCACTCAATAAACTAAATTGTTAAAATCCCCAAAGGTTTAGTTGTTTCTAGGTAGTGGTGCTCCTACTTTGAGTGAAAAATATGACATCACAATGTTGTTACAAGGTCCACTGTGGTTTCAAATCCATCCCTTAAAATTATTTTCAAGAGCTGAGAATAACATTAAAATGGAGGTATCAAAAGAGAGCAAAGTGAAAAGAAGGAAATAGAGAAAGAGAAAGAAATAAAAAGGAAGTAACTAAGAAGGTGCTCAACCATACATGGGTGATCAAGTATCTCTCCTAAGGCTATGGCCGCCTAGTTAGCAGTAGAGCTATGCTTCGAAAAAACTAGAGGTATCTCCATCGAGGCTATACACACCTGGCTAGCAGTGTAGCAATGCTTAGGATATCATTTCATGACAATAATGTGACCCACCTCACATAGCTCAAGTGGGAGTACAGTCATTTTAGGAATAGTTGAGGTCTTTGGGGACGAGAAGGAATCAAGTGCATACACTAGGAATCAAAATTTTCATAACTATACCTTGTTCAATATTTCAACTAAATCCCATTTATATAGACTAATTGTACTAAGTTGAAGTGATTATAAACAAAAGACTCTAGGGTAACTAAATTCTTTAGTATCTTGAAAATGGGTAAACCATTTTCCTAGTTGAGTCACCATTTGTTATGCCCTACATAACCACCCCATTTTATTTTTGATTAAAATAGGCCCCCCTTCATGGTCTTGGTGTTTTTGTTTCCTTGCTTTGCCTTGTTTTGGGTTTCATTTCCTTCTCTTGTTTTGTCTTGGGAGTTGTTTTCCTTCCTAGGCTTCATTTTCTTGTTTTTTCCCTAGTGGGTTTTGAGACTTGACATGGACCTTGGACACATATTACAAGGCTCCAAGTCCATGTTGGTCTTCCGACCTCATGCTTGTGGTGTTTTGTATTAGGATTTTGGTCCTGAATCAAACCTTGGATCTTTTCGTAAAAGGTCCAAGTCTGATTTTTTCTCTCAATTTTGATTTGTGTGTGTTTTGTCAGGGATTAGATCCTGAATTGAATTTTGGACTCTATTCTCTAGAGTATAAGTTTGATTTGGTTTTTCAGTCTCACTCTTATTTTTTGTCAAGATTGAAAGTAAAAAATGGACTTGGACTTTATTTTCTAGAGTCCAAGTTCGAGTTTGACTCCGGACCTCACTTCTTCTTTTGTTTTTTGCCTGGTTTAGACCTGTTCGAGGATGAGGGTTCTGATTAGATTTTTCAACCAGGGTCCTAGTCCTATGTCCATTTGAACTTTGATCACTCAACCACCTACCACATTAATGGTGTACTTGTTTGTATGCACATGATCAATATTTAATCAACTTTCTTGCTCAATTTTGGTCACAATTGCATTCTCTCTTTTGTGAATTTGGGTTGTGGAAGGGATTTTAGTGCATTAGGAGCTTTAGAGGGTCACATTTTTGCTAGTTCATGTAGTCTTTCCCTCGTTGAGGTGGATTTTGTATTGTTTTAAATTTTTTAAATTTTGAGCCTTGCAGGGTTTTCATCCCCACACATACCTTTTGGGAGGGTCTACATCCTTTACCCATTTCTAGATTTGAAATCCGCATTTGACTTAGCCCTTATTGCTCTCTAGTCTGATTGGGACTTCTAGTACTGAAAGAACCTTGCATCAAATTGTCCAAATTTGGGATCCTTTCCTGATCTAAAAATCCACAAATAGCCTTATCATCCTCGTAGAGTGTAGGATTCTAATGAGCTCTTTTACTGGGGTTTTTGGTCCAATGTCTAAACTCGACCCTGATTTTTGACCAAGCTTAACAATAAGTCCTTTGAGTTTGTATGAACTTGAAGGCACTCCTGATATGTGGTCCATTTGGGACTTCGAGTTTCGATCGGACCCTAGGATAAAGGTCCTTGTCCAGTGTTGATTCCTAACCCTGACACTCAAATGTTGTAAGTCTCGTCAGGTCTTTAAAACCTGATAGGACTCTAGTAAGGGGGTGCGGGTCTGAAGTCCATTTATGACTTCAATTCCCACCAGTTCAACAAATAGTCCCTTCAGATCATTGAGTCTTGATCAGGCTCTCTAATTTAAAGTCCTATTCCTATGTCCGTTTTTGAACCCAATTCTCAAAAAAAGGCAGAAGTTCATATTTTGAAAGGTTTCTCTTTGGGGTTTAAAATCTTGATGGGATATAATTGCAAGAGTTTGGTTTATGAATATATTTTGTGGGATTATGTGAATCTATGGTTGTTTGTTTTCTAGGTTCTCTAAATGTTTTATTCAGAAGAGAAACCTGGTGTAGAGGAAGTGAAACAAAGGGAACAAAGGGGAAAGAAAACCAAGGCTGATCTATTCCCATACACCATGAACTATAAGTTTTAGGGGGTCCTAGTGGTTTCAAAGTTCACCTCTAGATTTATGAAAATCATTGACACAAAATTAAGAAACATTGACCAAGAGACCTTAAAATTAGACACCTTTTTAGAGGATGCTTCTCTAAGGGAAAAGCAAATAGAAGCTTCGAGCCTTGCTCATGTCGCTTATTTCCTAGTAGTAGTTCAGTGTCCAAAGTTTATTCTTGGAGTAGTAGAGACCTATCAAAAAACACAAGGAAAACTTATTGATCCATGTGGTAATGAGGTAATTGAATTATCTCGTACAATGATTAGGTTGGTTTTTGACTTGCCTCCCTATGCTAATTTAAAGACTATAACAAAAGGCCAAGTAGTCCAATAGTATGAAATAGATGTGAGTTCCCACCAAAGATACATTAACAAGAAGTGGCTCAAGATAGAGAAGAAGTCCATTGCCAAGCTTCCCACCAAGTTTAGAAGGTAAAATTTTCACTCTGAGGTGGGGGATATTATTACATTATGTTGCAAAGATTTTGGAAAAGAAAACTCACACATATATGATGTTTGTATGTTCCATTTTATTGATGTTTATTTAAAGGGTGAGTTCTTTATGGACCGGGGACAAATGGTATTCAATGGTACTCACAATCAATTCACTGAGGTAAAGAACTCAAAAGAATTCTTCATGTCCTCATATGTCATTTATTGCGCAACAAGGATGGGAAATTTTCCAGGTCTAAACACCGTAGGGGTTTGAGAGGAAGGACCACGTCAAATAAAATTTTGGGAGTATTATGACCAGTTGGAGATAAAGAAAGCAGAGAAGCACTTCCAGAGGGTAAATGATGCTTTCTTATATGTTGTAATTAATTAGTTAATAGGTGATGTGGGGTTTAGATTAAGCATAGAAGCGATGACCTTGGTAGGAGAATGGGGGAAATTGGTTCATCTAGTATCCCAGGTCAACTTATATTCATTTTTTTGGTTATGATAAGGCTCTATTTTTGTTGCGTAGGTACTAAAATGACAAGCTAATTTTGATTGAATTCTCTAGGCAGATGATGGAGGCTAATTTGAATTTTTCTAGTAAGCATAAGGCTAGGGGAATGAAGTACCCATTTAACCTTGGTTACTACCAGTGCCCATCAGTTGTGGCTACCAAATCAACCACTAAAGAATTACAAGTCACATACATGAAGTTTAATATTACAAGAAACGATATTGATCCAAAGGAAAAAATGAATAGTTTGTATGCATCCATCTTCCCCTATCATGAGCCGAACATTGAATGATTCTAGTGGATTTGCAAGATTAATTTGAAGTGTGGAAGAGGAGGTATGAGAGACTAGCAATTCGTCAGATGTGAGATTTAAGCTTAAGGAAGATATTCCTGAAGGAATGCTAGATAATGGCCTAACTCTAGATCCCCAGTACGATGAGGACCAAGTAGGGAATAAAGCACTGGACCCCATCAACTAGATGGAGAAAGAAGAATACTGTATTGATGAAGTCTCTACAATAGTGGTGGAAAGGAGCTTGAAGTGGGTTAGTATTCGCATTTGTAGCTATCAAGGGAAAGGTGGTAAGAAGAGAAAGGATGGAAAGGGAGAACCCTCTTCCTCCCCTCCACCCAAGGAATATAAAATGATTAAGAAGAAGTAACAAGTAATGGATGAGGACCAACCAATATTGAAATATTTTTCAAAATGGATGTAGAAGGCTTCTATAACATACATGGATGCATTAACTAGAGTAGTCTTAGGATTGAGTGTGAAGCCCATAACCACAATACATCTTAGAGAGGGAACTACTATAGAAGATACCCTTGCTACTCCTCTATAAACAATTGAGGTATCTATCGAGGAGGAAAATAGAACTCCGGTGATAGAGGTTACAAAATCCCCCCTCCCTTTAGAATATGAGGAGATTCCTCCAAAAGAAGAGGAATAAGAAGAGGAAGAACATGAGGTCAAGGATCTAATCTTAGAGGAAATTAATAATCAAGAAGATAATTTGGAACATGTTCTTACCAAAGAAAAGTAGAAGGAAATCATTGAAAGTGTCAATAAAGAGGTAGCTCTAAAAAAGGCTAAGCAAGATGAGGTTTTGAGGGAGGAAATGGAGAAGGGGAAAGCTCAACAATAGCAGACTAATCAAGATTAAGAGAGGGTTGAACAAGAAAATGATATTTTTTCAAGGGGAATGAAAGCTGGCAAACAATCTATCGTAACATCCATAGGATCCCCTACATGGCTAATGTTGAATTTGGAGAAGATGCAATAGGTTGTTGTGCAACCATTGAGCTGGAAAGAAATGACAGAGGTTGAGAAGATGAAACTAAAGAAAAAGTTGAGGAGCATGCACTCGACTCAAGTGAATGATGATGGAGATTTGGTTGGAAAGATTTCCATGACAATGGTGGATAAAGATGACCATGAACTTCAGGTGTTAGATTATCAACTAACAATAGTCAACCTAGGTAACCAAACCCATGACCAACAACTAATACTTCTAGACATTGCAACTAGTTCAACAAAGTCAAGAATGGAAAAAGATTTAAACAGGAAAAGGATGAGTTGAAGGCTCAAATTGAACAAATGAAGAAGTTTAAGAGAGATATTTCTTCTCCCATTTCAAAACAAGCATCATCTGAGGTACCAATATTATTGAGCAAGGAGGTTGCTGATCTTGTTGTCTTGAAGAAGAAGGCTCATTTATTTGATAAGTGGGTCGATAAAATCAAGGGTGAAGTGGATGAAATTTTCACCACAAGATACAAGAATTATGAACAAGCTTTCTCATTGGGGGAGAAATTAGAAGAATATACAAAATCCATGTAGCAAGAAGAGGAGAAATACATAAAGTGCTTGAGGAAACTCAAAGATATAAGTAAAATGGGTGTGGATGAGTTAGGAAAGTCTAGAATTTTAGGAGATGAAGATTTTGATTATTCCAATAAGTGTTCTAAGGTAATATTATTCGACATGGAGTTGTTAATTGAACATGTAATAATATTACTGAGATTGTAACAAGATGTCTGTGACGATACATGGATAGTCGAGGGCATTGTTAATGCTATTACTGCTCAGGACTTGATGTCAGACTATAAAATAGATATGTTGCAGGCTATAAAAGATGATTGGAACAATAGATTGGAAGGAATAATAAATGTTGCAAATGATGATGAAGATAGTGTCCTTGATCATTTAATGAGCATATGCTTTGACACCAAGAGTGATATGAACAACATCAACAAGCTTAGAGATATTATTATAGTGGCTACTGCAAATTTTGAAAAGTCAAAGTTTAGAATTGATTGGGTGGATGGACCTATTGAGGAAGTGCTAACACAAGTGTTATCCAATTTTGAAGAGTACAAACAACAGGGGACATGCAATGTTTGAATTTTAAATACGAAATATGTTGTTTTGACTGAAATAAAGTCACAAGTATCTCCTTTTTGGGAAATTCCTATAAAGTAGGAGGGTGCTAGAGTTGAATTGAAGATCATGTCCAACCTATTTATAAAAGGGTGTCACCTTCCTTTGTAGTCATTTTTCACAAAAATTCTACTCCAATTATACCTAGGCATGCCTATATGTTTGGATTTGCATGCTGGGCGCCCTGATTTTTCAGTTGCATGTCTTGTTTTTTTGGAAGGAAATGTAATTCATAATGTTATATATATTGTATAATTTTCCTCTTTGTAAAGGTCATTGAATTGAAGTATGATTTGCAGTCCTTAGGAAAGAGCTTTTTCCAATTTTCTACAGTTAGTTAGATTTTTCTAAATTACTTAGTTTAGGAAGTGATATAAAAGACAATGGTTTTCCATGCACCAATGGAGTTTGTTGGATGAAAATTCTACTTATTTGAATAAATTCAATAGATTTGTTGAATTCAAAACTATCTTTTGTGTCATTGTGAATGGAAATTGCTTAATCATTATGAGTTGTTTCAATTATCAGTCTAACTTTAAATGGCTTATTAAAGAATTACATGTCTAGATGAAGGAGTAATATTTGTTCTTTTTTTTGGTTCTAAAACCCTTGGAATATCTTTTGATATTTTCTAAAAAATTGTTAGTTTAGATCTTCAAAGTTAAAATACCGAGTCTGTTACCATCAACTAGTAGGCTTCTTGAAAATTATAGTCATATTGACCACTAAGTAAAATAGCATAGTTGTGAACCAATCCCTAAGACCTTGGAAGATAGTTTATTTTATTGTTAGTTATATTTTTAAGGACAGGTAAGGTAATTATATCTTGCTTGCATGTTGCTCTATAAATTACTCCATCAATAGAACTAGCATTAGAGGGAGGGGCCACTAGGAAATAAGCTAGAGAAAATTGGTTCTTTCTCACTTGATAGGTTTGAGCAAGTCTTGAGATCTACTCCCTACAAGGAGCCATTTCTTGAACTCAAATTTCCTATTCATCCTAGAACGATTCATGGAAATAGAGTTGCACCACCATTGACCCCACCTGGACTTCCACTTATTTTGCAACTGCATTACCCCAATCCACCTCCACCAATGGTATTTTTCATAGGAAATCCATCACTTTTGGGAACAATCCCAGGGGGTATTCATGATTTTCTAAAAAAAATAGAATGATTTTGTTCTAGATATGCTCATGGAAAGTCTAGGTGTGCAGAAGACACATCCAAGCATTCAAAGATACATGTGTAAGGTCTTAAATAGAACACCAAGATGCAACTTGCAGGTTGTTCCCATATTCACTGGATGATATGACCTACAATTGGTACTTGAACTTACCTACTGGATCCATTACCAACTAGGAAAATTTAGAAAACCCATTTATCAATCAGTTTTGAGTCTATGTATATCCCACTATCCTCTATCATCAATTTTCCACCATTTGGAAGGAACCCAATGAACCATTACCCTTGTTCAACACCTGATTCTAGAGGATGTATAGGAGATTTCAGCCACCCTATGTGATCAAAAATAACATCACAATTTAGGAATATCTTAAAGCCATAGATCCATTAACTGCTTTATTCTTGCAAAGGACTTATATAGACGCATACATCAAATATTTAGCCAAAGTGTATCACCTCATTATCAAAATACAACAACAAATCTTCCCCCAACCTAGTGGTATGAGAGGAACATTGCCATCATTGGGATACTTAAGGATGCCTAATCAAATAAAAGAAATCAGTAATGCAATTATCAATGGTACTCCACTAATGAATACAGTCTCGAGAATGTCTAATTTGGTATATGGGCCATTTTATGAGGTACACCCTCACCCCAACTGCTATGGATTATCAATGGAAATAATCACACTCAAGCCAACACCATAATAACATCTGGGATGATTGATTTCCTCCAACAACATCATTCCCAAAACAATCTGTGGGGACATAATCCTCAAGTGAATTTTCCAACAACACAACAAATTAACTGAACTAGGACAACTACAAATAATGAGAAAACTACATGTCTATCATCAGAGATGGAAACATTGAAGAAAAATCCATCCCAAGTTATGAATGAGATGGACCAACTCTAGATCAATCCTCCACAAAACCAAAACTAGTATCAAAATCAGGGGGCTATCAAATCTAGAACAATATTCAAAATCAAAGGAATTTCTAAAACCAAAATAGAGGGTATAATCACAGGCCTTTCAATAGGCAATGAGATAGAATACAAAACAATGGTGGGGTCACAAATAATAACCATACTAATAATGATCAAACCCATGCTGTAAATGTAGTAGATTTAAACTTCATGACTAACTGGTGTAGGTTGCATGATATTGCTACTCATATTGAGGTGAACTGCCCAGATATGGAAAAAATGGTCAAAATAGCTTAGGTTGATTCTCAATCTTCCCAAATCAATGCTAATAGGAGTAATGGGCCTATGGATATTACCATCAATTTTGAAACTTTTTATGATTTTAGATTTCCTTTTTAGGAAGACAATAAGCTTGAAGCCGATACCTACAATGCTCAAGCTTTCGAATCCAAAGGAGGCCACTTCCTTAGGAGTCAAAATAAGCGACCATTCACTACTTCTAAACCACTAAATAGTGGTCTAGTTCCATCAAACCCAAGAGTAGATAATGACCCTCCACAACCTAAGGGACCAATAAGGGGTTCTAATAAAGGGAATTCCCTCTTTCCTCCCAAACATTAGTGCAATAATTATATGGATTATGAATTGACCAAGGAAACGTGGAAGCATATGACTACCCTATCCTTCTTTGATGTTATGAAATACTACCCCGCTTAATGATAGATCATGATGAAAGCTTTAGCCAAGGAGGATCAACTAAGAGGAAAAACTAAGGTAATTGCCACTACAAATATGAACACAAGTTTATATTCAGGGAAGACAGGTGTCCCTCCTTTCCTACTTAGTCTAAGGATATTCAAAAAGAATTTGCAAAATTTCATAATAGATTTCAGTGCTTCAGGGAATGCCATGCTATATTCTATTTGTAAAAAAATAGGCTTGACCCACATCTAGACCAACAAAAGAGTCATCAGGGATTGGGTGAAGATCTTGGGAGGATATCTCACACTTGATTTTTCCTACATGTGGCTACCATGGAAGGGTTTGGATAATCAAATTAGGATTGATAGTGAATCCCATTTGAAACATATAATAATTGAGTATGAACATCCTAACGAGGTTGCTTACTTTGAAATCGAGCCAGGTGTGTATAGGATTGATGAGATCATGACCTTTACTACTATTGTTGATAAACCACTGTCATCACCTATAGAAGATGAGGATTTTATGGTCGTAATCAACCAAAGCATGTTGAAAAAATTATTGCATCAGGATAAACTAGTTCTTGGAGAGGGGGAATATTTGTGGGAGCTACTACTTCCCAATTGGTGTCGAGTTCACTATCAAAACCATTCTAAATTAACTTTCCAAATCTGCTTAGATATCTTAAACCAAGTTTTCCAATAGGGGGAGGTTTAGCCTATTGGCCTGATAACATGTGAGCATCATCAATTTCCACTAGAGGTCCATGTTATCCCCATCCTAGCAGAGGATGGTGACACACTTAATATCCTTGAATCAATGGGCGAGCCACAAAACCTACAATATATTTACTGTTGAAAATCAATGAACCCAAAGAGACTATTCCTACTCATATTCCCATTCCAAAATAAGTATGCATAAAAAGCATATAAATCATGTAAAAATTTACCCTACCATCCCATGGAGAAACAACCATAATAGTAGGTGGAAGGCTTAAGACATTAATAAATTCCCAAATAGAGCTTTTTCTACCCTAACACAGGTAGTTCCAGAAAAACTAAGTATGCTCCCTCCAAAATGAGTGTTAAATCCTAAAAATGAGTTCAAAGGAAAGGTAAGACATGCACCTACATAAAAATGAAGGTTTCAAGTCATTCCAAGCTTGTACTGGTCCATACACAACTTGCAAATTTCAAGAAAATAGTAAAATAATAGAGAATTGCGCAATAAATGTGGTGTTTCTTATAGAAAATTCAATACAATGCTTCTCCAATCCTTCTTCAAGCCTTAGAGAGGATTTTTAAACCATTTCCAATTAAAACTACCTCCAACCAATGCTCATAACTGACATTTGCATTACTTAACTCCTAAACTGTATTTTATGTCAATGTTGCTCTTAACAACATTTTACAACTTTTGTACTTTTCACCCAATTGACCTCCTAACACACTAAACACCCTCAAATACATATTATATGGTCTTTTAGACATTTTTTAACACCCCCTATACTCACCCTATGACCACCTTGATTCACTTTGTTGCATTTCACCAAGTCAAATTATGCATTAAGGGTGTAGGTGCTCCTACACCATTCAACCCCACTAGAAAAAACTCATGCCACATGAGTTGGGGTTGATACCAATTCCACCAAGCCCTATACCTATTCCTCTGATCCACAAAATCCTTCCATTAATCCATGCATTGTACTTTTCCACTATGCCCTGCACTTTTGACTTGGTTCATTCTTGAAGACGACTATCTTTTTATGTCTAGACCTGATGTCTGCCCTCTCTCCATTATTTGTTCAAAACTTTTTTTGCTTCCCTACACTTACACCTGCACACAAACAATGGTTAGTATCCTTTTGCACTGTTTTCTTCCCTAAGTCTCCTTCTTTCTTACAAGTATTCTTACTGCCCTATTCTTCATGTCTTTCACTTACTACCCCATTAACTTGCCTTTTCATTGTCTTATTAGACCATTGTATCCCTGTACCTACACTTCTTGGTTGTTTCTTCACCTTGTTTTCAATTATAGGACACTCCATGGTCCCCACCACAATACGTTCACACAAATTCATTGTCATTACCTTCTTTACTTCAGTGTCAACCTTTATACTTGTTGTCCCTATGTTCTCAGTTTTAGGCCTGATTGCAACATTAGTATTCTTGTCTTCCTACAAAACATTTATCAATTCTTTCCTTCACACATTACTATCTTGGATTTTCCCTTCTCATCTTCCACAAGTGGAGTTAAAACAAAAGAACATCCATCCTTCACTATTGTGTAAGAGTTCTCTCTTCCATCATACAAGGCACACCTATCATATTGCCAAGGTTTACCTAGAAGTAGGTGACAACAGTCCATAGGAAGAATATCATAAACCACAGTGTCTTTATATCCTCCAATTTGGAAATCTACCACAACCTTTTCATTCACCAACAAGGATTGTTCATCACTTAAACATGAGACTTTATAAGGAAATTCATGAGGTATATTTTTCAAATTTAACTTATTCACCATCTCAGTAGACACAATATTCTCTGTTGAACTAGAATCAATTACAATCTTGCATACTTTATTTTTGCACTTACAAGTAGTTTTGAAGAAGCTCTTTCTTTGCAAAGGTTCTTCCTCTTTTGCTACCTTCAACACTGTCTTTCTCATCATCAACATCTCCCCTATTTCAGGAGCAACTCTTAGACTTGCAAAATTCATGCTTTCACATTCCTCCTCTTCAATCACTTGTGCTCTCATATCAATCCATTTTTCACCACTTGAAGAAATACCAACCCTTTCAGGACACTTCAATGCAGCATGTCCATATTCATTGCATGTGTAACATATCCCTACAAATTCATTAGAACTTCTACCAACACTAAACCTTCCTCTAACTCTAAAACCACCTCTAGAAATAACACTTTGCTCTTTACCTTTATTTTCTCCTTCTTGTTCTTCCGATGGCTACTTTGGTGTAGAAATTATTCCTCTTCCTCTAACTGCTTTCTCTTGTCTCCTCTTAAGCTTTTACTCTACCTTGATTACTAATTGAAAACATTCTTCCATAGATTTTGGGTTAGCAAAAACAAGTTCATCTTGTATATTAAATCTCAAACCACCTAGATATATAGCCACGTTTTTAGCCTCATCCTCATCTCTTCTTGATCTAAATATTTTTGTTTTAAACCTTGCAACTTCTTATACAATTGAAATTCATAGTCCTTAGGAAGAAACTTACCCTTCAACTTCTGCACCATCTTTTCCCATGAAGTGATCCTTTATTTTCCTTGTTTTCTCCTTTCTGCTTGCTCATAGTCCCACCATAGAAGAGGATGTTCCTTGAGTTTTGTTTATGCAACTTTCACCATCTGCTCGTCTGAAATATCTTCACTTTCAAAGTGATTATCCATAGCAACAATCCAATCAAGCAATTCCTCTTCATTCAAATTACCACCATAAATAGGAAGAACAACTTTTACCTTGTGATAATCACCTTTCATTGCTTTAAGCATCTTCACCATCCTCTGGTCTTCAGGATTTAGCTCTTCTTCAACATCTTCATAGTCTTCATCTTCCTCCTCTGTTTCACTCTTCATCATTCACTTCTCTCATTTTCCTTATCCCCAAGGTAGCAAGCCTTGCCAAAACTGCATTATGAGATTCTAGAAGCTTAGCATGCTTCTCCTTCAGATCTTGCAACTCTCTTGCAACACCAACACCTTTAGAAGACATCTTCACCAATCAACCTTCTTCAAGCTTGCAAAAACCAAACAAATCACCAACAAGGGATCCTATCCCTGAGCTCTGATACCACTTTGATTCAATACAAGGTGGTGGAAAACCCTAAACAAACTCAAACTGATTAGTCGCAAACAATTAACCAACCCTTGAAACCCAAAATTCTCAACTTGAACCAACCTCTTACCATTAGGCTTCTAACCTTCAAAACTCAACAAATAGAGATATATTTTAGAGAATTCCACAAAAAAGGCCAACAAAATGTCAATTAAGCATCCACTTAGACCCAAATACAATGCCCCAGCCGATCACACAAGGTTTCTTTTGTCCATCACCAAGATTCTATAGGCTGCCCTGCTTAAAGGCTACTAAATTATCCCATTTTTACAAAGGAGGTACCTGTTATTCACCTAATCTTCACACAAAAACACAAAAAAAATCATAAGACATATTCCAAAACACCAAATTTCATGATTTATTTCCAAATTTAAGGCTTCTTCTATACTGTTCCAACAAACTGTCCAATTTCATGTAAAAGCCTAGGGTTTTACTCAATCTAACAATATTTGGGCTTCCCAAACATAACCAAAGCATCAAACCCAATATATACACCCTACATAAACTCCAATACATCACATTAACATTCTCTTTACTGTTTCACCATAAACCTTCATTGACACCATAATTTCACATGGATAATTAACACAGTCAACCCTAGGGTAGCATTCCCCAGCCACATAAATTGCTTCCTCTATGCATATAAAGCATGTGAAAATTTAACCTACCATCCCACGGAGAAACAACCATGAAAGTAGGTGGAAGGCTTAAGACATTAATAAATTCCCAAACAAAGCTTTTTCTGCCCTAACACAGGTAGTTCTAGAAAAACTAAGTATGCTCCCTCAAAAATGAGTGTTAAATCCTCAAAATGAGTTCAAAGGAAAGGAAAGACATGCACCTACATAACACTGAAGTTTTCAAGTCATTCCAAGTCCGTACTGGTCCGTACACAACTTGCAAAGTTAAGGAAAATAGTAAAATGATAGAGAATTGCACAATAAACGTGGTGTTTCTTATAGAAAATTCAATACAATGCTTCTCCAATCCTTCTTCAAGCCTTGGAGAGGATTTTTAAACCATTTCCAATAAAAAATACCTCCAACCAATGTTCATAATTGACATTTTCATTACTTAACTCCTAAATTGCATTTTATGTTGATGTTGCTCTTAACAACATTTTACAACTTTTGCACTTTTCACCCAATTGACCTCCTAAGACACTAAACACCCTCAAATATATATTATATGGTATTTTAAACCTTATTTAACATAAATAAAAATTTAACACCCCCTATACTCACCCTATGACCACCTTGATTCACTTTGTTGCATTTCACCAAGTCAAATTATGCATTAAGGGTGTAGGTGCTCCTGCACCAATGACCAACATATTTTGGCCTTTTGGGAAAGTTCAATAGTTTTTGAGGGAAATATTGTTGATGAATTCGAAAAAGATCTGAGGGATTGGGAGTTAGAAGATTTGGATGCAAAAGGCATTACGAATCTCAAAACAAACAATATTCCAAAAGGGATGGTAGCACTAGAAATGATCTTTGATTTCATTCCTAGAGCCTGAGATAAATTGCCTACCTATGCCAATAGAGATAAATATAAAACTAATAACATGGCTGATATTGGCCCAAAAAAGAATATCCTTATCAAAAAAAATTTCCCAAAATATATTCATGAAAAAAATCATAAAAGCATTGAAAGAAGATATTGATACGATTGCTTGGGGGTATGAAGATTTGAAGATGTTTGACACCTTAGTAATAACACATACAATTCCCCTCAAACCTCAAGCTAAACCATTTCATTAGAAGCAATGACCTATGAATGCTTTGATTGAACCATTTGTTCTCAAGGAAGTACATAAGTTACTGTTAGCCAAGAAAATCTACCTATTTAGGCACTCAACATGGGTGGAATATCTAGTACCTGTACACAAGAAAAACAGAGAAATTAGGTTGTGTGTGTATTTCAAAAACTTAAATAGAACCTCAAAGAAAGATAATTATCCTCTCCCATCTCTTGACTAAGTGCTCCAAATTGTTAATGGCTCACATATGATGCCATTTCTCAATGGTTATTTAGGGTACAACCAAGTTCTGGTGAGGTATGAGGATTGGATGAAAACTGCCTTCACTTCCAAGTGGGGAACGTTCACCTATCAGAGGATGCCATTTGGCCCAATCAACTTCGGAGCTAATTTTCACCGTGCAATGGATGTACCTTTCAAAGACCTGATAGGGAAGTGTATTACAATTTATATGGATGATTTAACAATTTTTTGAAAAAACAAAAATGATCATGCTACTGATTTGGAAAAGGTACTTGAGAGATGCAGAAAGTTTGGCATGTCATTTAACCCAAAGAAATGTGTATTCAAGGTTTCATAAGGAAATTTGTTGGGACACATTATTTTTGAAAAGGGAATTTCTATTGATCCTAAAAGAGTGGAGTCAATTTTGAAGCTACCTATGCTCGATAGCAAGAAGGAAATGAGATTTCTTTGGGAAGATAAGTTTTGTAAGAAAATTTATTACTAGGTTTGCATTAATTGTCAAACTACTGAACAAAATGATGAAAAAGGATGTCAAGATTGAATGGAGTAATGAGGAAAATGAATCCTCAAAAATTAAATAGTCTATTTTAGAAGCTCAAGTTTTGACTAGTCCAAACTACTTGAAACCATTCTTCATTTACTCATTCACATTTGAACATTCCTGCATAGTCATTTTAACATAGCAGAGGGAAGAGGGGGATGAACGACCAATTTCTTTCATGAGCTCCCCCTTCAAGAACATTGAGGTAAGATATCCACTGCTAGAAGAAACATGCTTTTGTATTAGTAAGGGTTGTCAAGAAGTTTTGACACTACATCTTGCATAGCAAGATCATAGCTGTTGTCCAAGATCCAATTGTAAAGTCTCTACTCATGCAAAGTGAATTGAGAGGAGAGGAAAGTGCATTGTAATTTTGAAGGAATTTGACCTTGAAATTCATTTTATGAAGCTAGTTTGAGGGCAAGGTTTGTCTAAGGAAATAGCATAGGTATACTCCTAAATTATATGCTAGCAGTATACAATACAATCTTTCACTAGAGATCCTTAGTACGTTGACCTAATATATTTTTGTTACTAAATAATAAATTCCCTAAAGGGATGAATGCTACATAAAGAAGAGCGTTTAGGTTGAAAAGTTCTCATTACATGATCAAGAATGAGGATTTGTACAAAAGAAACTTTTAAGGTGTATACTTGCGATGCCTGGAGATCAACAACAAACCAAACATGTTTTAAGAAAGTTTCATCAGAAACATGACACTAGACATGGATCTACAAATGCCATGGATCACCAAATCCTTAGGTTTGGATCTTATTGGCCACATGTATTTTTAGATGCTCACTAGTATGTGTGGACTTTCCATTCTTGTCAAACACTGACATCCAAGGAACACAACCCAACAATGCCTTTGTAACCAGTGTACGAGACACCAACATCCAAGGAACGCAACCTAGCAATGCCTCTACAACCAGTGTATGAGGAAAGACCTTTCACCCAATGGGAATTACATTTCATTAGAGTGATTAACCAAAATTCCTCTATAGGCCACAAGTTCATCTTGATAGAAATAGACTACTGCACCTGATGGATGGAGGCCCAGGAATGTAAGAATTGTACCACAAATGTAGTCATCAAGTATTCGCACAATCACATCATCACTAGGTTTTGAGTAACCTTCTATCTGGTATGTGACAATGGCCCTTCTTTTGCTTCTGCACAATTTATTCAATGGACTTTTGAATATAAGTTAATCTAGAAATATTCATCCAATTACTACCATAGGGTAACGGGGTAGTCGAGTCTACTAGAAAAAAATTGTTGGATGTTGTTAAAAAACTACTAGAATGCAATCCTAGGGATTGGCACGCGTGACTGGAATTTTCCTTATGGGAAGATAGAAATAGGATTAAAGTGGCCTTAGGAAACTCACATTACAAATTAGTCTATGGTTAGGACCCTATCTTCCCTTTGAACCTCCAAATACCACTCCTACAATTCATTGAGGAACTTTATACTAATGACGATAGGATAAAAGTCAGATTAATGAACTTGTTGAGCCTAGAAGAAAAGAGAGATGTTGCCTTGCAACAATTCTCTAAACATCAAGTCGTAGTCATACGTTGGTTTGATAAAAGATCCAAGGTTAAAGCTTTTAGAATATCAGATATCGTGCTCTTGTAGGATAAGGCTAGGGAAAAGAAAGGTGACCTTCAAAATTTCAATAGGCTTTGGTTAAGGCCTTATCAAATCATTGAGATTCTTGGAGAGAATGCTTTCCAGATGAGTATTTAATAGGAGAGCCTATCCCATTTTCTATCAATACAAAGTTTCTCCAATATTATTTTTTCCCATGAAGGTTGGAAACTTCCCCTTGTATATTAGTAGTTTAGTTGTTTTTGCTTCCTTGATTTTCTTTTTCTTTTTTCTTTGTTGTTTTCGTTCTTTCCTCCCGTTCTTCATGTTTCTATATGTCTTGGTTGTCACTATTGGTTGTTCTCTTTTGATTTATTTTGTTGTGAGGGATCTTTTTAAATCATTCAAAAGGTTGGGTAATTATTAAGAGTATGCTTAGGATGGCTATGTAAAAGAATTTTATTTAATTATTTTTAGGAGTTACTTTAGTTCCCTTTCATTTTGGTATTTGTGTTTTATGACTATTTCGATGCCTATATGAGGGTTTGTGAAAATGGGAATATTTAAAGTAGTCTTGTGAATCATAACTGAATCCATCACTCAGTAAACTAAATTGTTAAAATACCTAAAGGTTTAGATGTTTTTAGGTGGTAGTGCTCCCGCTTTGAGTGAAAAATCCAGCGTCACAATGTTTTCATGTGGTCCACTATGGTTTCAAACCCATCCCTTGAAATTATTTTCAAGAGTTGAGAATAACATTAAAACAGAGGTATCAAAAGAGAACAAAGTGAAAAGAGGGAAATAGAAAAAGAGAAAAGAAATAAAAAAGAAGTAACTAAGAAAGTTCTCAGCCATTTATGAGTGATCCAGTATCTCTACTAGGGCTATGGATGCTTGGCCAACAATAGAGCTATTCTTGGAAGAAACCAAAGGTAATCCATCAAGGCTATAGATGCTTGGCTGGTAGTAGAGCAATGCCCATGATATTATTGCACATCAAAAATGTGACCCACCTCACATAGCTCAAGTGGAAGTATAGTCATTCTATAAATAGTTGAGGTCTTTGGGGATGAGAATGAATAAAGTGCATACACTTGCATTCAAAATTTACATAATGATACCCTATTCAAGATTTCAACTCAGTCCCATTTGTATAGACCAATTGTACTAAGTTGAAGCAATCGTAAACTAGAGAATCTAGGGTGACTGAATTTTTCAGTATCTTGAAAATGGGTAAACCATTTCCCTAGTCGATTCACCATTTTTTATGCCCTACATAACCACCACATTTTCTTTTTGATCAAAATGGGTCCCCCTTTGTGGTCTTGGTGTCTTTTTCCTTGATTTTCCTTGTTTTGGGTTTTGTTTCCTTCTCTTGTTTTATCCTAAGAGTCATGTTTCCTTCCTGGGCTTCATTTTCTTGTTTTGTCCCTAGTAGGTTTTAGGAATCGACATGGAACTTGGAAACTTCTTAGTGTCTCACAAGGGTCCAAGTGTGTTTTTTTCTTCTAACCCCACACTTGTGGTGTTATGTTGGGATTCAAGCCTCGAATTGGACCTTGGATCTTTTCGTAAAGGGTTCAAGTCCAATTTTCTACCCGATCCTACTTTGTGTGTGTTTTGTCGAGGATTGGATCCTAAATAAGATTTTGGACTTTGTTCTCTAGATTCCAAGTCCAATTTAGTTTTTTGATCCTGCTCCTTTTTGTTTGTTAGGTTCAAAATTCAAATCCAAACTTGGAATTTATTTTCTAGAGTCCAAGTCTCAATTTGACTCTCGACCCCACTTCTTTTGTTTTTCCCCTAATTTTGATCCATTTGAGGATGAGGGTTTTGATTGGATTTTTTGACCAAGGTCCTGGTTCCTACATGCATTCTGACTCCGATCTCCCAACCACCTACTACATTAATTGTAGACTTTTTTGCATGCATGGGACCAGTATCAAATTAGATTTCTTGCTCGATTTTTGTCACAATTGCATTATCTCTTTTGTGAATTTGGGTTGTAGAAGGGATTTTTGTGCATTAGGAGCTTTGGAGGGTCACATTTTTGTTGGTTCATGTTGCCTTTCATGCTTTGAGGTGGGTTTTGTGTTGTTTTCATGTTCTTTCTTGTTTTCTCCTTTCAATGCTTGCTTGGTTTCCTTTCGCTATGTCACATCATTTTTTTCTCAATTTTTTTGTCCGTTTGGGATTTTATTTTATTTTTGTTCATTTTTCTGCCTTTTGGTCCCCCTTTTTTTTTTGGTGCCATCATGAGTTGCGTTCCCAACATTTTTCTTTTGTGTGGTTCTCATTTTCTTGTTGTGCACTAGGTCACTAGGGTTTTCATATGGTATGCTTTACCGCCCTTTTTGAATTTTAAAATTTTTGAGCCTCAAAAGGTTTTCATCCCCGCACTAACCTTTTAGGGGGGTTCTAGATCCTTTATTGATTTTTGGATCCAAAACTCGCATTTCAATTAGCCCATATTGCTCTCTAGTTCGATTTGGACTTCTAGTTCGAAATAGACCGTACATCGAATTGTCCAAAGTTGGGATCCTTTCCCAATATCAAAATACACAAACAACCATATTATCACTGGGTCTAGGATTCTAAGGAGCTCTTTTGTTGAGGGTCTTGATCCAATGTCCAAACCCAACCCCAATTTTCAACCAAGCTTAACAATAAGTCCTTCGTGTTTGTATGAACCTGAAGGCATTCCTTATATGTGGTCCATTCGGGACTCTAAGTTTTGATCAAACCTTAGGATAAAGGTCCTTGTCTAGTGTCCATTCCCAACCGTGATGCCTAAAATTTATAAGTCTTGTTGTGTCTTTAAAACTTGATAGGACTTCAATAAGGGGGTCCAGGTCTAAAGTCCGTTTCTGACTCTGATCCTTGCCAGTTCAACAAATAGTCCCTTGGGATCATTGAGTCTCAATTAGACTCTTTGATTTAGAGTCCTATTCCTAAGTCCATTTCTAAAATCGATTCTCAACAAAGGAAAAAAGGTCATATTTTAAAAGGTGTCTCTTTGGGGTTTAAAATCCTGATGGGATATAATTGCAAGAGTTGGGTTTATGAATATATTTTGTGGGATTATGATGAATCTTTGGTTGTTTGTTTTCTAGGTTCCCTAAATGTCTGATTCAAAAGAGCAACTTGGTGTAGAGGAAGTGGAACAAAGGGATCCAAGGGGAAAGAAAACCAAGAATGATTTATTCCAGACACCATGAAATATAAATTTTAGGGGGTCTTGGTGGTTTCAAAGTTCACCTCTAGAGTTATGAAAATCATTGACACAAAATTAGGACACATTGACTAGGAGACCTTAAAATTAGACACCTTTTTACCTTCTTAAAATGTTAAAACTATCCTTAAAAAATCCCTAACATGAGGTAGATCAAGGAAGTTGATTGTTCTAGACCCTCCTATGACCTAGGGTCCTGAGCGTTCAGTCCCCCTCTTGTACATTTTGGTGAACCCAATGTGACCCGTTCTAGTTTTGTTTGGTAGTGTTGAAAGACTCTTCCCTCATGTTCTAGGAGTGTTGTGGGTGTGAGTTTTGCAGGGTGCCTAGCCTTGCAACCCAACCTATGATCCCTAGTGGCGTACTTGGAAGGATTCCTAAGCATTATGAAGTGAAACCTTGAGTGGGTCACTATCTAATTGTTGAACTCTTGGGGGCTTCAGCGAAAGTCCTTTCTAGTGTATGGAAAGATTAATTCCTTCCTACATTTTCCCATCCCATCTATGCAACCTACAAGTAGATCTCCATTTATAATGTTTACTTCATAAGATTTTCTGATGAATGCTATTAGGGAACCATCTCCTTTATATATTCCTGCACGTATCAATGAGAATACTGTAAATGGTGTTCTCATTGACCCTACATGCCAGATGAATGTCATCACAAAGGATATCATGTTGATAATTTTTTTACATAAGGATCGATATGATGATTCTAAAAGTACCATACATACACATGATGGGATTTCCATCCCTCCCATTGTTTCTATCACCTTGTCAGTCTTGGTTGGGCCTAGGACTATGAATGCACTCTTTGACATTATCCTGGGGTCCAAATTGTTCAAAGTGAAACTAGGAATTCCCTGGCTAGTTTCCATGAGTGTAGTTCCCTTGGTAATCCATAAGTGCTTGAAGTTTTCTCATGAGGTGCTATGCATGTAGTCGATGACACCAGTTACAAACTGATGGTTGCACATGGAGGCTACTCACTTGATCACTTCTAGCTAGCACCTATTGGTTTACTTCCTCCCAAGATAGACCTATTATATCAAACTTACATGAAATACAAGAATGGGGGTATAGTGCCAAAGGTGACCTACCATCCTTATCCATATGCCATATCAGTTAAAGGGAAGATAAGTTTTCTCAAGGCCCTTCTTCTTCCTCGTCCTCTATAGTTCCACCTGCTGCTTCCTCTCACCTTGCTTCAGTGCCATCGAATTCTACACCTATGTATTTTCTAGGGAGTCCAATGGTTCCCACTTGGTGGGAGGCCAAGCGTCAAGAATTTGAACTTTCTATCTTACCCATAGTGCCTTGACCCATTTTGTATGGTAAAGGGAAGGTTCCCCATGGAGCATCTTCTTTGTCTCAGCCTTCGCGGCCTCCTAATGCTCCTACCTCTTAGGCAGTGAATTGGAAGAGGCCCACCACTGAGGTGCTCAACCCTACTCCCCCCATTGTTGTTGCATTTACCTCTCCATCTCTCCCTCTTGTCTTAGTCCATGAGTCACTGTCTCCATTGAAAATGATTGTGATGGATGCTTCATTGGCTGAACATGAGCCTTCTATCCATTCTCAAGCTATAGCCTCTAGCTCTCAGAGCTGTAGAAACCACCTTGTGCGAGAGCGAAAGCGTTGGAGGAAGGATTTGGCCACTGAGCAAGATTCCTTGCAGAAGAAGGAAGGGGAGCCAACAACTCCTACTTTGACATCTTGTGCTATCTCCTCCACTTCCACTCCTACTTCACTTCCCTTTACCTCAGTATTGCTATTGGCTCCCCTCTGAGCGTGAATGATCCTCACCCAAAGAGGGTGCAGGAATTCATTGCTCCTAGGATGTACCTATCGAACATCCTACCATTTTCAAAACATGTGGACATGTCGAATACCTCAATGGTGTTTGTTATGGTTTTCTCTTCTTCTTCTTCACCTTCCACTCCATCAATGGGGATTTTGCATCCCCCAATGAAGTGAAAGATGGAGGATGACCTTGCTAGTAATGGGGGTCAAAATAAGGGTTTTCCTACTTTGAAGGGTAGTTTTGCATTGGCTTGCACCATCTTAGTGATAGAGGCAGCCCCAAAATCCTTAGAGTTTGTCACTGCTCTCAAATCTTTTGATGAGGCTAGTAGTGGATCTCGAGCACCTCCTCCATCCCCTGTTGAGTTGACACTTGACACTCCTATAAAGTGCATGTTCAAAATCGTAGGTGATGTCCCAACTCAATCAACAATCTTTGCAAGATCACTAATTTTTACCTCACAGGAATTGAGTGGAGAAGACATCGAGGGGCCTTCTTCCTTGGCTCTTATTATAGGAGAGTTAGAGGATACTCCCATTGATATTCCACCCTTATAGGCTTTTCTACCCTCCCCTTATGATGATATAGATTGCGAGAATGATGACCTCTTAGTTGATGAGGACTAGGGGCGCCTCTTCTTTATCTGTAGATTAGATTTTGTGTGTGTGTTGTGTTCCCCCATGCTTGTTTTATGTGTTCCTAGAGGACCCTTTCCACCCTCATTGGGGCTTTGATAAAAGAATATTTTTGTGTCATAAAAATTCTATTTTCATATCATTGTTCTCTTTGTTTTGCTTTGATTTTTGACAATTGCTGACTATGCAAAGCGTTGGGGTATTTAGGCCTCCCTTCCATGTTGGCCCAATTTTTTATTTTTATTTTGTTTTCACATGCCTTTCTTCATATGGTCTAATATATTAGGGGTTTGATGATAGTTCATTTATATATTATTATATCTATCTATCTATATTTATGAGCAGCTCTGACCTTGAAATATTAGATCCCCATGTCTTTTTCTCTTTATGTCTTAGTTTCTCCTTTCTTTTTATCTTTCTCTCTTCTTTGCTTGCTTTGTGATGTTGTGGTGCTTATGTGTTGTCCCTCACATGTGTGACAACATTACCATGGTTACATATTGTTATGTCCCACAAGCTACAACATAACTTCCATTCTTTCTTTTCTCTCCTTAGGATGTCACGTGCCTTTGTGCTTAGCACACACCATCCTAAGGGGGGCTCTCACACTAATTTTTATTTCCAAAAGGTGCATTCGGTGGCCAATGAATCCCTTCTTAAAAATCTCTTTTTTTTAAAAATCACATTCTTCAACATGGATCCTTGGATGAATTTTTCTTTCACCTCAAATTCTAAGATAGAATCCAAACTTTCCCTTGTGAGGGAATATTCTTTCTTTCGAATTCCTTGATGAAATAAATCTTTCAAAAGGAATCCTTGATGCTAGAATCATTGGTGAAAAATATCTCTTTTCAAAAATGCTATTTCACTTTCAAATAAAGCGTCCAAACAATGGATCCATTTTCTTTTGAAGGGTTCTCGAGGAACCCCTTTGAAAGATCTTCCTTTAATTGTTGACTATCTGTGTGATAGTCTGCTTGTCAACCAACATGGATGCTTTTTGATGTCTAACATGTTTTGTTTGCAAATTAACATGTGGCTTTGCAAGTGCACCTATGAAGCTAATTTCAATTAGAATCTACATAGCCTCTTACATCTAGCTTTCTTCAGGACCTAGCACCTAAGGGATGCCTCCTTCACAAGTCTGAAGACCTATGAAGTGCTTACATCTTGCGGGATCTCTTTGTTCAACTCTTTAAGTTTGTGGACCTATAGAGCCTCTTTGTTCACCTTATATAGGTTTGCAAACCTGTGGTGCATTTGTTCAAGTCTCCTTGGTCTGAGGACCTATGGAGCTAGCTTCTCTTCCCATCCTTTCGGGTGGGTTAGATTGTTCTCTGCTTCCTCAACAGTTCAATTATACTTTCTTTCCACTCTTTTGATCTACTTTACCTTCCATCTAGTAGCACATATGCTCACTAAAGTGGGGACAAAATATAATGGAGTGAATTTGCACCCCTTGCAAATTCCTTGTTTACACCCTTCACCTTAAAAAAATTAAACCCAACAATGCTTTTCCAACTCATCCACTTGCTTCCCACCCACTTGGTGGCTGTCTATAGTGTCGATGGGGGAATTTTTGTCAGGGACGCTAGGTGATCCCATAATACTGGTTTAAATTTTTTGGCCAAACTGGACACTAAAATGATTTTTTCTAACTAAATCTGCACTTTTGGGCACTTATAGTAGCTAAACCATGAGGAATTTGAAGATGATGCAAACTAGTGATTTGTGACATTTTGTTTGTAGACTCTAAATACATTTTTTTGATTTTTTTTGGAATTAGATTGCACTTATTTTTCCATCTCCTTTTAAAACTAGTTTTTTTTAGTAAACACCATTTTTAAGGAGTGATGCTCATCGTATACTACATAAATTTTTTTCCATGAAGGATAAAATTCTTTTTTTTTTTTTAATTTAGATTTGTAACTATGATATCTAGTGCTTCCAATTGGTTTCATAGTGTTTTATTGAATATTTTTTTCTTAATCAAGTTTTGAAGTCAAACCAATTGCAATTTAGACATAGGCATACTGTATACAACATAACTTTTTTCTATGTATCAAAATTCTTTTTTTTTGTTGGATCAAGGACTTCAATATTTTTTATTTTTTTTAGACTGCAGGAATCGGGTAGCACGACCCCCTATAAACTGATCAAGGACTTCAATATTTAGTGCACTAATATTTTTCAATTTTTTTTGATAATCTGCTATTTTTGCACATGTGTAGAACAAAGAGCATGATTTTCAATGAAATACCTATGTTTAATCATACTAAAAAAAATACATAATAAAACCAAAACATATTAAAATTATATTCGTTGGATAGCTCACTCCAACGACTACCATCATCCAGTTGGGTCTATGATGTCTACTCCATTTTCATCCTCAACTCAAGCTTCAAAGGGAAAATTTTCATCCACAACCCCTTCCTTTTATTTTTTTCCCGGGGAATGTGGAACCCAAAATTTAATGGGTTCGCTCGAAGGGGGGTTATAAGGAATCCCCTTTGGTTTCACTCGAACTAGATGTTCGTTGGAACCCCCAAAAACCAATTTTTTTTGCATGGGGGTGTTTTTTGCAACTTTTCCTTCCTCACTAGAATTGTAAACAAGTTTTGTGGGTTTACCCTGCTAGTGTGGCATGTAGACGTCTAAGCAGCACACTGTCATCCTGATAGGATTCCCACCTCTAGAATTTGTAGAGGTATTACACTTCTCCATTGGTGATGAAGAGTAATACCCCTACACTCTTGACCGACCTGAAACAACTCTTTTGGGCTTCTATCTATCTAAAAATCTCTCATTCTTCATTAAATTAGATCTTCTACACACTTCTACACATTTTCTCTATCACACTTGCTGTTACACACTCCATTTTTCACAACATTCTCCATTGTTGAAGCTTTAAGATGAGACTTTGCTGGATTTCACTCATGTTGTAACAACAGTGGCATTTACAAGATTGCAAGCTCAAATATCCCTTCATGTGCTCGAGGGTACCTTTTTTAGAAGGTGATATTCACTTCATTTTAGCATTGGAATTTGATTTATGTAGCATATAGTTAGAATTGTGTGGAATTTCTTTCTTTCCATATTTTCTTTATCGTATTTTCTATCTTGTGGCTATTCTAGTTGTCCCTGAAGGTGGGAACACCAAAACAGAGGTTTGACTATGGCAAGCACTGAAATAGCCCCAACATTTTTCCCCATTATGTTGTGTGTAGGTTTTTCATTTTTGTAGAGCTTGTGGGAGGCTGGACCAACTGTGAGTTCAATTTTCTACCACCTTTCACTCTTGTCAAGTTCTCTTTTTAAGTTAAAGTATTCTTCTTGTTTTCCTAGTATTTTAGCTTCTTTATGCTTTTTGTCGTTATATAAAAATCTATTGATTAGATTATAGTTATTTCTTTGTTAAGTCTTGACTGTATTTCATACTCTCTATCCATACAAACATAGCGCCCGAATGGGATGCTAGCATGCCATGTTGTCGTATGTCTTCTACATTGGGGTCCTCTGGAAGAGAGCTGTTGGGGTCTAAGTTTTGACTCAAGAATTAGCTCATCTGGTTCCCTAAATCTCTCAAGTTGATAGAAGAATAGTGGCAGGTTGATTTTCTTTCCTTTTCACCTTCTTAAAATGTCAAACCTATCCTTAAGCAATTCTTAACATGAGGTAGATTAGGGTAGCTAATCGTTCTAGACCCACCCATGACCTAGGGTCCTGAGCATTTGGTCCCCCTCCTCTACACATAGAATAAGGTCTATCCAAAATGGTTTTGTTTAAAAGACTTCAAAAACTCTCAATCTCATCATAATGAACATGTCACCATGAATGTGAAAGGATATGTAAGTTATGTGAAGAGTTTGATAAAATTCCATAAAATGTGTGGTTGCAAAGCCAAAAGAAAGGCATTAGAAACTTTGGAACAAATATGATTCATATCCATCAAAGTTGCAATGGATTGTTAACTTCTTCCATAATTTTATCAAAACTAGAAATAAACTCACTCATGCCTTATCATAGCAATAGTTTTAGATTTTTATTACTCTCGAGACATTAATTGATGGGTGGTTACTAGAGAGACTTGATTTTTTCCTACTAATATATTTATCAAGTGTTACTTGGAGAATAATGAACTAAAGTGCAAAGTTTCATCTAGAAATGGGAATGAAATGAGGATCTTGTAAATTCTACTAGGATTACTAATGACTAGCCCACTTATTTTTGTTCTTTACCCAAAGAGTGAAGCAATGAAAATATGACAATCATAGTTTATCCAAACTTAGTCCTTGTCATACAAGGAAATGGTCAGTATTATGCTGAAGTTTTCCCAAATCTATTTACAAATCTATGCCATGAAAAGAAAACTATGTTATATGGTTTTAGTCATTTATTGGTATAATGTTATATCAACTAGTAGAAGAACTAGAATTCAATGTTGCATGGTTCTTTGAGAACTTAGGGGGTTCATTGTAGAATTATTATATGTCGACGAACTCACAAAATTGATTCCCAATTGTGTGCCATAAATTTTTGAATTTGGATGGAGGAAAAACCTTAAAAAAACACCTTCATTCGAAAGTATTTTTTCAAATTAAGTTGTCTTTATTCATAGATGAGTCAAATTGTACTTCTGTTCAAAGTTTTTTCTTAATTTCATGAAAATGGAATACCTTCAAACAAATGCCCTAAAAGTGACCTTTCCACCTGAGGCCTCATATTTTACTCAAAATTTTATGTTTCCAACCTTGGATTGGACCAACAAATCAAATGAATATAAAATAATAATCTGACAAGTTCATAGCACTCAAAGTAAGCTTTCCAATGAGTATAATATTAAATATATTTAATTTGATTATTGTATTTATTTTCTATTTTCTAGTGAAGATAGGTTTTTCAACAATTATGAAGGTGTTTGTTTTGCTCACATGAAAAAATATTAAAATATATAAAAATTAAAATTAAAAAATATATGTACATTAGGTATTGATGTTCTCACTTTAGTAAAAATTAATTAATTAAGATAAATACAAAAAAAGTTGTGTTATCAAAGTAACCCATGTCTTAATTATAATTAATCTCACTCAAAAAGATAAGAAAATTATGAAGCAAAAAATTATGAAAAAATATTCTTACACTAGATATCAGTCTTACAAATATATATTTAAAACTTTATAATTGTATGCTTTCTACAAATAAATCTTTGCTTTACCAAAGTAAAGTCACCTTTTAAAAGTATTGTTAACTATAAAAAATAATCTACTAAAAGTTACATAAAAAACTCACAAATTATTATTATTATTATTTTTAAAATACACATTTATAATCTATAATCAAAATATCAAAAATCAGTAGTTCATACCATCTTCAAATTATTAATAGTTTCGTTATTATAGGTGTGAGAAAGTAAAAATTTGGTAAAAAATTATGATTTCAATGTCCTACTTTGGGCAAAATGTGGGACAAACTACTATGAAATCTCCCATGTATCATGGAGGAACCAACTTCAATTGCATAATAGGAGGTCCTATTATTTATAAAAGTTATGATTATGATGCCCCTATTGATGAATATGGAATTATGAGGAAACCAAAATGAAGCCATCTTAAAGATCTACACAAGGCAATTAAAATTTATGAATAGCATTAGTTAACTCAGACCTCACTCACCTTGATCTTAGACCTTAGATAGAGGCACACCTATACAATATGGAATCAAGAACGTGTGTTGAATTTATTGTCACTACTAATGTTTAAAAGTACAAAGATGTATCACAATTTTATATATGTTTTAAATTTTGAAATGATGCAAACTAATAGAATGTGTATTTTTTTAGTATGTTTTATGTTTGTAATTTTTTGAAAAAAACAAAAATTATTTGAATATAGTTTTTTATTTATTGATACTATATTTTACTTCCTAATAAAAGGTTAAAAAATGAAGTTACATGAGACGCCAATCTTTATATAGTAATTTTTTTCAATTTTTTTGTGTATTTATAACTTGAAACTTTATTGTATGGATTTTTTCCAATTTATATAAATACACATTTTTAAATATATATTAAAAATGTGTGTAAAGCATCATGTTGCAGGTAAGAGGTCACGAGGTCTAATCTCCCTTCGGTCTACATGGTACCGAAGGTCAATGATTCTTGTAGTCTAAAAAAGACACAGTTGTTTCCATTCAATGTCAACTTTCATATTAACTATTTATCTAAAATAGAAAAAATTATACCATCTTAATATAGATTATTTTATGTAGTGCATCACATTTTTTTCAAATTTTTAATAAGTTTTAGTAGTTTTTCTTGACATAGTAATCAACCTAATATTTTTGTGTTAATAACCTATTTTTTATAAAACTTAAAAATTAAATATTGTGCGTGTGTGAAATGTGTAAAGTTAGTATCAACACAAACATTAATGAAATGAGTTATATATAAGATTCAAAGCAAAGAAGCTACTCTAAATTGTAATCTAACGAATCTTTCAAGAACGTCTCATTGTCCCCTATTCCTAATGATTCCTTTAACCCTTTGGTCCTCATATTTTGTATGTGCACAAAGGCTATTAGAATGACACTTAAGAAATGAGATTAGTATTAAAAATGCAAGCTAACTAAGTCCCTACTTGAAACTATATGATGGAAAGGATAATGGATGCTATGATGAATTGATGATGGTGTTAGATGATTCGAGGTAGATACTATGGTATTGAGATGGGATGATTCTACATATGCTCAAATGCAAACTATGAAAGACTAAGATGATACTCCATATGCTCAAATGCAAAATATGAATATGTTAATCTAAAATGCAACTATGATGCAAAGGATGACATAAAATGCAATTATGAAGAAAATTATTACTCTAAGATCCAACTATGATGCAAAACATGATATAAAATGTAACTATAAGAATCCATAATGCTGCCAAGCTTAAACGATATTCTTGCATGATAACTCTATTCAAAAGTGGATGCAAAATACAATGCCAAAGGGTTGTACTTATAGCCTTTTCCAAGCATCTTGTGAGGTGGCAACGATCAACAGTCCAAATTTGAACAAGAAGAATGAATGGTGGAGATGAAGAGAATCAAGATGTTGTCCCCTTGACCAAAGACAACATGCCAAATGGATGGAAGAATCTCTTGACCAATAGGAAACATTCCATATGGATGGAAGACTCACATATGGGAAGAAAAGACCATGTGTTTGAAAATTGGTTGAAGTGTGTGAGGAATAAGCCATGTGCTTTTAAAATTGGTTGAAGATAATTCTAATTAAAAATTAGAATTATTTAATTTCATGTGACCATGGTGAGGTGGCACAAAAAGTTGTAGACATGTGCTTGAATTCCTAATCGAGATTAGTGAAGATTAATTAAATAAAACAAGCTTATGGAAATTTGTTTATTTAATTGATTTAGAAGAATATGATTTTAGATTTGGAGAATTAGAGAAGGGCAAACAATATAAATAAATTGAGAATTTATTTATACGTAGTCGAATATTAATTAAATAACTAGTATTTAATTAATTAAATTCCATAACTATTTTTAGGTGTATACATTTTTCCCCTCTTTGAAGTAATGTGTTTACATGTTGCTTCAAAGAAAAATTTGATACTGATGCCTATAAAAGTTTTCAATTCTTTAGTTGATGCCCCAAACGTTGATTTTTAGATATTGATGGATATATGCCCCCTCAGGAGATAAATCGATGAATTTTTTAATTTTAGGATTTTTTTTGAAAATTTTGATGATTTTTTTATGATTTCAAAATTTTATTTTCTAGAAATGATTTATCTCGCAAAAAAGAAGATTGAGCCTACTAGATTGATTAATTGATTAATTGATGCCTTATGTTCCCTCCTTGTGTATGATGTTTGATGATCGTGTTCATTTGATTGATTTGATGATGTTGATGTGATAGTTGATGATTGAATTCATGATATGTGAGGATCAATGATAGGATGATGATGATTGACCTCATAATAGGTGATGGTCAATGATAGGATGCTGATGATTGTCCTCATGATAGGTGAGGATCAATGATATATTGATAATTGACCTCATGATAGGTGAGGATCAATGATAGATTGATGATTGACCTCATGATACGTGAGGATCAATGATAGATTGATGATTGACCTCATGATAGGAGAGGATTAAAGATAGATTGATGATTGACCTCATGATGGGTGAGGATCAAAGATAGATTGATGATTGACCTCATGATGGGTGAGGATTAATGATAGATTGGTGATTGACCTCATGATAAGCAAGGATCAATGATAGATTGATGATTGACCTCATGATAGGTGAGGATTAATGATAGATTGATGAACCTCATGATAGGTGAGGTTGAATTGATTGATGCTCATGAGATTTGATCAAAGTCTCACTAGAGATGATTAGATTGATAGGCAGATTGATTGATAAGATTGTTGGTTTGCGATTTGTTATGATCATCGAAGGATTTATGCATCTAGTGTAAGTGGATTCAAACTTGATTGGGCAATGTGGTTTGAATTCTTTCATAGATTGATATGCCCCAATATAGGATTGATTAATTTACTGAGACTTGATGATGTACCAAGACCTGATGTATACACTGATTCAGTTGAGACATTATGATTTCTGCCATTTTTGATGATGTACCTCTTGATGTTTGAATATCATTGTAAACTTGACATTATTAATTTGAGGCTATATGATATGTGGCGATGATGATGATTGATCTATGAGACTATGATGTTCATATGATGATGATCATGATGTTTATGATGGATGCATTTGATTTCTATTTTATGATGCTATGTGGTGTTCTATATGATGATGACATAATATTTGTGGATGAAAATGATGATGCAAATAATGTGTTATGATTCTAGGATCCTTTTATGAATGATTCCTATATGATACATGCGATGGATCCTATTATGCCAATGAAATGTGATGCATTTTATGTTTTTGTTATTTTCTAATGCAAATAAATGATGCAATGAATGGATGAATGTATGATCGTATGATGGTGCCTAGTTTTATGTTGTTATGATGTTTATATAATTATGATCATGATGATTATGCAATGATGATGCTTATGCGATGATTTATGTGATGTATGCAATGATGATATGATAATGCATCGTTGATGATTTGATATGATTTATGGATGATGGATTTGATTATGCAAATGATGCATGATGTTACATGTGATGATTATGTGATATATGCAAGGATGATATGATATGATAATGCATGATGGATGATTATATATATTTTATGGATTTATGCAAATCATGTTTTATGCTATGTGAGATGGATTTGATTATGTAATAATGATATATGATGAAATGTGATGTTCATATTGATTATTATGAATGACATGCTAATGAGATATAATGATTATGTAAATGATGTTTATGATGCTTTGTGATGATGGTATGGTTATGCAATGCAATGATTATGCTTAATGAAGTTTGCAAGACTTCGAGGGTTTTAAACTTAAATGAGTGAATCTATCCAACTTCCAAGAGCTGTGGGAATGTTGTCGTCAATTGATTCTTTGTTAAATTAAGCTTCACAAAACTTGACATATTTCCCAATTGTTTTGGAAATCTGAAGAGACTCACTCATTTAAGCTTAGTGAACCACTTTCCTAATGCCACTTTATGAAATGGTTTTGATTATGTAAATGAGATGTGATGCACGTCTTTTTTTTGTGTTTTCTAATGCAAATATTATGATGTGATGTATGTATGAATGAATGAGGTTGTAATGTTTTCTACTATATGCAAATGATGATGCAACTACTATGCAACTAAATGAGAATGTTTTCTAATTTATGATAATACAAGTGATGTGTAACTATATGAGAATGATGTGTTTTTGGCAATGTCAAGTGTACTCAATCCATTAATGCAAGAGATAACATTATTGTTGCAGCTTTTGGAAATCCCATAAATAAAAATGCAAACTAACATGGATGCAATCTACTCTAACAATGCAGATCTCATATGCAAAAGTTGTCATTCATAACAACCAATTTTTTGTGCCTTTTATCATCATTGGGCCTTTAAAATGTTGAAAGTGAGTACAAGCATCAATGGTATATTTAGAACATGATGACCTAAGTACTACTTCCATGATGTTTGATAGTGAAAGTTAACACAAGCATCTAAGTATAATTAAACCTAGATGACTTGAGTATTGCTTGTGTAAATAGACAAGAGTTAATCCTTTTCCTATGCAAATTCAGAATGTCATCAGTGATACTTTGTAGCGTATGTCTTGCAACAATTTGCACAGTAATAATGATCAACTCATAGACAACAAACAAAGAAAAATCATACTCTTTCCTAGCTCCTCTAGTTCGGTACATAATCGAGGGGCTCCAAAGATATGATAAAAAAAAATAAAGTATGACAATTGAACATTCATGTTTAACGTGATAAACCCATGATTTAGAAAGAACATCATCCATTTGAAGTATGTTTTTGGTTTGATTTATTTGGATTTTTTATTTTGATGTTTGATGTGTTCATGTTTGTGTGATTGATGTTCAATGTTGAGTTACACTATGATCATTGTTTTGGGTTGTGGTGTACTAATGTTGTATGTCTGTTGGTTCAAACTCAAAGTTTATTTTCCCCCAGTGAGTTTAGGATTTTTCCCCTAGTCCAAGGTGAGACACGATCACAATGTCAGGATATGTACATGGTGCTTTCCGAGGATAGACAGATGGATGGAAAAAGTGAATGGTCAACATGCTCAAATAGATGGAAAATCTATCCTATCACAAATAGCTCCTGTTACTAGGTTTTCACTACTTGATTTTATTGCACTTTTTTAGATTTTATATTTAAAAAAAAAAAAAAATTCACGATATTTAAGATGGGATGAGATGATATGACCGATTGAAAGAACAAGATTCCCAACAATGGAGATAATGCAACCATGGATAAATGATAGATCAAAGTGAAAGATTCACTACAAAACTTGTCACACAAGCAACATATCTTTTATCTAAAGATGATAATGGTTGATTGATTAGGATGATAGGAATGATTGATTCCATAAGGCATGATGATAATAAGTCTTTAGGATCATTGATATCCTCTAAGTATGATAAGATTGATGATTGTTGATGATTGATTGAAAAAAGATATGAGGATTGGATAATGTTTTACAACTAGGCTCAAATATGATTTGCATGATAAGATTCAAGGTTTCAAAGGGACATGATGACATGGTTTTTGATAAGCTAGGAGATATGGAATGGAAGAAAGAAAGGATACAAATAATGAATGGGATGATCAAGATCAACTAGATAAGATATAGACACGAGGCCCAAGTATTTTTCCCCTATTCCTCATCAAGGCCAAGGATGAGAAGAAAGGATGTATTTAGAAAGAATGATGGGATATGAATAAGGCAAAGGATATGGTACAAAAGATATGGATAGAGTGTATAGGATAAGATATATGATGTTCAAGAAGATCCTTAACCTTGTTCAGATCAAAGGTGGGAAATTTGGAGGATAATATATGCATGATAGGAAGATGGAAGAAGGGCTTAAGCATCAAGTTTCACGACCAAATATACATTTAATAAACCATGAAAATGGGGATTAGACTCATAAATGTTGTCCTATCAAAGGTACGATGGAAGAACTAAGGACTTATCTAAAGGTTTGGATTAAAGGAGAAAATTGGGTGATGAATGTTGGCCAATGTATAGGAGGTGGGAAGGCTTGCTAATGGATAGATGGAAAGGATTGCAAGTTCAACTTTGGCACAAACCTTGAAGGTTGGTGGAGTGATGGAGGAAATATGGATTTGGAAGGTGAGAGGTTTTTAGATGGAGGATTGGAGGAAGCTTTTGGTTTAGCAAATTTGGATGCCAATTTAGATTTTATTGCTTCTATGAGACTTTTAGGAATCCACATGACTTTTGAATTTGATTTTTTCTTTGTGGGCCTTTGTGGCCTTTGAGATTTTTATTTTTGATTTATGGGCATTTGTGGCTTTGGAAATTTTTCTTTTTTCTTTGATGGGACTTTGTGGCCTTTTGAAATTTCCTTTTGATTTATGGACCTTTGTGGTCTTGGAGATTTTTCTTTTGGCTTTGATGGGCCTTTGTGGCCTTTTTGATTTTGGATCAAATTTTCTTTTGTTTTTGCATGCCTCTTTGAGGAGAAATGTTGATCCTTTAACACATGTGGATTTTGATATGGAATATTTTGAAATTTGGCACCCAAATTGCTTCCAAGAGAAATGGGAGGGGTGGATTGATATGAATGGTATGGAAGTATTATGGATGAGTGAGTGTAGGTAGAATTTTGAAAGGGCATCAAGGATGTGTGCCTTTGTTGTTCTTGAGGAATAAGATATGGACCTAAGATAGAGGGAATGTTTGATGGACTAGGATGAGGACCTAGGATAGATGGAAGGTTTGGTGGATTAGGATGAGGACCTAAGATAGATGAAAGGTTTGAAGGACTAGGATACATAGGAATATAACCAAGGCCATGGTAATATGGGTTTTCTTGAGCAAAAAGGGGTTCTAGGATACCTTATTCATGAAGGTCTAATCCTTTGCTTTTGTAGTTCATACTTTGACACATTCATTTACCAATGGGATATGTATTGTTTGTGAAACAAGATGCAGGTCCATTTTGGGGAGGATATGATATGGATGAAAGGATAGGTGTTGGAAGTAAACCAAAGCGGATAAAGGTGGAGGATCCCAATTTGTAGGTGCGGGATTCATTGATAGCTTGTATAGGTGTGAAAGGCTCTTAACATGGGGATGATGGGGTACTTTGATCTTGACTTGGAAGAGGACCACAAGGTATAGAAGATGAATCAACTTGCTCTTTATTAGGTGTGGAATCATCATGTAGTGGTATGAAATGCATATCTTGATCTTGAGCAGGATGCAAATCCTCATGGAATAGAGGGATATCCTCAGATGGAAGCCTATCTTGATCTTGATGAGGAAGGGAATCATGAGATTTTGTAGAAAGTATATCTTGATCATCAGATGGTAGGATATCATTAGATAGGATGGAAGAATTTTCATGATCCTGGGATGCAATGGAATCTTGAGATGGTATGGATTAATTAGATGGAGTGGAAGAAGAAATCAGAAGGATACTTTTCTCTTGAGATGGAAAGGAATCATTGCAGATGAAAAGTGAGAGGGGATCATCATATAATTCTTGAGAGATGTGGTCTTGGTCAAAGATTGGAAGAACTTGTGTAATTTTGGTATCATCGGATGAAGTGGAAAGAATGATTTGATCTTGATGTGTAAATGAGTCTATGCTAGCATGGTTTGGATTGAGAGATTGAGAGATTGACAAGAATAATTGAATGTAGAAGATATGATAGAAGAAGATGGTTGGATGGAATCGTTAACTTGGGTGAAAGAATCATGAGGTATATTTTGGCTTATGGGAGATGAAGATAGATGCATGACATGGTAATATTGTTCAATATCATTTGTATTTGAGGACTGAGATTTGGACTTCTCATTTAACTTTTTCAAGAATTCAAAGAAATTGAACTTGGATGATGTAGTTGTTGGTGGAGAAGGTGTCATGTCCATATTTCTATCATATGGATAAGAATATATGTTTGAAAATAAATATCTTTTTGTGTTTGTTTCCCTTTGCATATCCCATATTTGTTGTTGAAGGTTTTTCATTTGATGAGGTAAAGCATTCAATTGATCATCATCTATTTTAGGTTGATAAAATATATGAAGGGGGTATTCTTTAGTCTCAGCCATGATGGTTTTGCATCTCATTGTTTTTAGTCTCAATGATTGGAGTTTCAATGGTTAGAGTTCCAATGGTTGGAGTTTCAAGATTCAACTCTTCAATGTTTTGATTTTTGAGTCTTTTTTCCTTAAGTTTTCATTTTTGCAAACTTGTTTGAATGGGCATACAAGTGTTATAGTTTAGACTAAACTTCGATCTAAGTTTTGGAAAAGTACCAAGAATTACAACTAAGTAAAATAGAATGACAAATTCTTATGAGACTAAGTTTGATTTGACTATACAACTTCATTTCATGACAAGAGGATAATAAATCTTGATGATGAGACTAGGCTTAGTAATCAAACATGTGTTAATTTTGATGATTTTGGTACCTTGAGATGTTAGATCTTGGTTTAGGTTGGAAAATTCCATTCGTAGAGGTCAATTTTAACAAGTTTAGATTCTAAGGTATCTAAGGAATGATTTCAGACATGAGAGAATTCTGAAATTTTGGATTCAAACTATGAACCAGAGACAATTTTTCTTCCTATACTAGATGCTCAAATGTTTGGAAAAGTCTTGGATTTTGACAATAGTAAAATAAATACAAGTTGGGATTTTTCTTTAAAGCTCTTCTTTAGAAATGGAATACCAATCTCTCTCTAAATTCATAGTGTTGAGAGATGTTTTTTATGTTCTTTTGGACTAAGAACTTTGGACTTGGGTTTCTGGATTTTAATCTTTCATTAAATCATTTGATAAAACACATGTTCAAACTTTGTTTTACCTAAGGAATCATTGAACACTGTTGAGGATTCCTGAGATGAGACTAGCTGCCAGACAGGAGATGAATTTAGGTCACTATTTTGTGGTCTGCAAAATGTGCCAAAACAGAGACAAAAATTGTTAGAGAAAGTGAAAAAAGTGCTAGAGAAAGTGCAAAAAGCACCAGAATAGGTACAAGATGCACTACAAGACTTGCAAGATGCGTCAAAATTTTTTATGAGGCTTTGTAAGTAGGTTTTGACTTCGATAACTTGAACAATATGCGTGAATACAGGTGCAAGATGTGCCAGAAGGCAAACAATATGCGCTAGAAGGTCTACAATATGTGCCAAACTAGAAGAATAACGCTGTTTCTTGGAAGTTTGTTTGATTTTTTGGATTTTCTAGTTGGAGACTTGGTTGTTTCAATGAATGTAATTCTGAATTAGAGTTTTCACTTTCGACATGTGATGTTTTGTTTGAAATTTATTTTAAAAACACTTTGATAAAGACACATTAGGCAATGTACACTGCTAAGGCTGTGAAAGACTGTATTCTTTTGGATTCCACGCTGGTTTTACCCCAACCAAACTTATTCTTAGTGAATGATTAGATTCTTGACCCCATTGGCTCCCCTCCACAACACTCACTTCTACAGGGTAGCCAAGCATCAATACCCATGAATCTCCCATGGCATATTTCTCATCTCTACTAAAAACTGCAAGAATGTGGATGCCTTCGCAATGACCATTGCTGCACCAAAGAATAGATAAAGGTTTTTGGCCAAACAATAACAAGGATTTTATTACATAAATTCCATTTGTGGGGGATAATCCATGCGGGAAAAGACCATTGTTTCCCTTCTCGTTGGAACTATCCTTGTGATACTTTCCTTTGTTCAAGTACCCACATTTATATCCCGGTTGGAAGTCGCTTGGCTTTAGCGTGTTACCAGTTGGGTTGTTCCCTTGGGTGATTACTTTTTCCCACAAGGCAGGCCCTCTAAGATAAACAAAAGCAAGCAAGTATACCCGTAGTTTGATCAATCTTTATTCCACATGAATAAAGAGAGAACACACGCTATACACTCCACTCACACTCGTAGATAAACATGAATGGATTTGGATTTTTGGTCACCCAGTTAAGGGGAGAGCATATGCCTACCATCCGTCAAGCACAAAATACATGGTGTTTATTAACCTTTTAATTAAGCTATGTTCCTAACTTAACCAAAAGGAAACAAGTAAATCACTTCAAACCCCTGCAATATGTTAGTAGTTTATGTTTGAGTCTTTGACAACAAATTTGAGAAACTTGCAAAACAACACAGAGTATTAGCCTTCATATTTAGTGAAAAATATGGAAACTGCAAAATGTGCTAGAATAGAGACAAAAAGTGCCAATTCGGAAGAAAAATGTGCCAAAAATCATGCAAGTGCCAAAACTCATGCAATAAGTGCTAAAACTCATGCAAGAAGTGCTAAAACTAAAAAACCATGTTTTGGAATCCCAGTGAACTTTTCTAGAAACTTGCAAGAAGTGCCAAAACTCATGCAAGAAGTGCCAAAATAAGTGTAGGATGCACCAAAATGGGTGCAAGATGTGCTAGAAGTCTCACGTCCGAACCTATGAACATAAATTTTTCAGCATGTTAAAAAAAAATGGGGCAAGGCCCCATGGTGGGTGCCATTTTGTGCGTGTGTGAAATGTGTAAAGTTAGTATCAACACAAACCTTAATGAGACAAATTATATCAAAGATTCAAAACAAAGAAGCTACTCTAAATTGTAATTTAACGAATCTTTCAAGAATGTCTCATTGTCCTCTATTCTTAATGATTCCTTTAAGCATTTGGCCCTCAAATTTCTATGTGCACAAAGGCTATTAGAATGACACTTAAGAAACGTGATTAGTATTCAACATGCAAGCCAACTAAGTCCCTACATGAAACTATATGATGCAAAGGATAATGGATGATATGATGAATTGATGATGGTGTTAGATGATTTGAGGTAGATACTATGGTATTGAGATGGGATGATTCTACATATGCTCAAATGCAAACTATGAAAGACTAAGCTGATACTCCATATGCTCAAATACAAACTATAAATATGCTAATCTAAAATGCAACTATGATGCAAAGGATGACATAAAATGCAACAATGAAGAAAATTATTACTCTAAGATCTAACTATGATGCAAAACATGATATAAAATGTAACTATAAGACTCCATAATGTTCCCAAGCTTAAGAAATATTCTTGCATGATAACTCTATTCAAAAGTGGATGCAAAATACAATGCCAAAGCCTTGTATTTATAGCCTTTTCCAAGCATCTTGGGAGGTGGCAACGATCGACAGTCTAGATTCGAAAAAGAAGAATGAATGGTGGAGATGAAGAGAATCACGATGTTGTCCCCTTGACCAAAGTCAACATGCCAAATGGATGGAAGAATCTCTTGACCAATAGGAAACATTCCAAATGGATGGAAGACTCAAGTGTGGGAAGAAAAGACCATGTGTTTAAAAATTGGTTGAAGTGTGTGAGGAATAAGCCATGTGCTTTTAAAATTGGTTGAAGATAATTCTAATTAAAAATTAGAATTATTTAATTTCATGTGACCTTGGTGAGGTGACACAAAAAGTTGTAGACATGTGATTGAATTCCTAATCGAGATTAGTGAAGATTAATTAAATAAAACAAGCTTATGGAAATTTGTTTATTTAATCAATTTAGAAGAATATGATTTTAGATTTGGAGAATTAGAGAAGGGTGAACAATATAAATAAATTGAGAATTTATTTATATGTAGTCGAATATTAATTAAATAACTAGTATTTAATTAATTAAATGCAACATGACCATTTTTAGGTGTATAAATTTTTCCCCTCTTTGAAGTAATGTGTTTACACGTTGCTTCAAAGGAAAAATTGATACTGATTCCCTAGTTGATGCCCTAGATGTTGATTTTCAGATATTGACAGATATATGCCCCCTCAGGAGATAAATCAGTGAAATTTTGAATTTTAGGATTTTTTTGGATTTTTTTTGAAATTTTTTATGATTTTAAAATTTTATGATCCAAAATGATTTATCTCTCAAAAAGAATATTGAGCCTGTTAGATTGATTAATTGATTAATTGATAACTTATGTTGCCTCCTTGTGTTTGATGTTTGATGATCACGTTCAACCGATTGATTTAACGATGTTGATGTGATAGTTGATGATTGAATTCATGATATGTGAGGATCAATGATAGGATGATGATGATTGACCTCATAATAGGTGATTTTCAATGATAGGATGTTGATGATTGTCCTCAAGATAGGTGAGGATCAATGATATATTGATAATTGACCTCATGATAGGCGAGGATCAATAATAGATTGATGATTGACCTCATGATAGGTGAGGATCAATGATAGATTGATGATTGACCTCATGATAGGAGAGGATCAATGATAGATTGATGATTGACCTCATGATAGGCGAGGATCAATGATAGATTGATGAACCTCATGATAGGCGAGGTTGAATTGATTGATGCTCATGAGATTTGATCAAATTATCACTAGTGATGATTAAATTGATACGCTAATTGATGTTGATTGATTGATAAGATTATTGGTTTGCGATTTGTTATGATCATAGGAGGATTTCTGCATCTAGTGCAGGCAGATTCAAACTTGATTGGGTGATGTGGTTTGACTTCTTTGATAGATTGATATGCCCCAGTATAGGATTGATTAATTTACTGAGACTTGATGATGTACCGAGACCTGATGTATACAATGATTCAGTTAAGACATTATGATTTATGCCATTTTTGATGATGTACCTCTTGATGTTTAGATATCATTGTACACTTGACATTATGAATTTGAGGTTATATGATATGTGGCGATGATGATGATCGATCTATGTGACTATGATGTTCATATGATGATGATCATGATGATTATGATGGATGCATTTGATTTCTATTTTATGATGGTATGTGGTGTTCTATATTCAATGATGATATGATATGTTATGGATGCAAATGATGATTCAACAAATGTGTTAAGATTCTAGGATGCTTTTATGAATGATTCCTAAATGATACATGTGATGGATCCTATTATGTCAATCAAATGTGATGCATTTTATGTTTTTGTTCTTTTCTAATGCAAATAAATGATGCAATGAATGGATGAATGTATGATCATATGATGGTGAATGGTTCTATGTTGTTATGATTTTTATATGATAATTATCATGATGATTATGTAATGATGATGCTTATGCAATGATTTATGTGATGTATGCAATGATGATATGATAATGCATGGTTGATGATTTGATACGCTTTATGGATGATGGATTTGATTATGCAAATGACATATGGTGTTCCATGTGATGATTATGTGATATATGCAAGGATGATATGATATGATAATGCATGATGGATGATTCTATATGTTTTATGGATTTATGCAAATGATGTTTTATGTTATGTGAGATGGATTCAAGATTATGTAATAATGATATGTGATGAAATGTGATGTTCATATTGATTATGTATGGATGTAATGATAATGAGATATAATGATTATGTAAATGATGTTTATGATCCTTTGTGATGATGATATGATTATGCAGTGCAATTATTATGCTTAATGAATTTTGCAAGACTTGGAGGCTTTTAAGCTTAAATGAGTGAATCTATCCAACTTCCAAGAGTTGTGGGAAGGTTGTTGTCAGTTGATTCTTTGTTAAATTTAGCTTCACAAAACTTGACATATTTCCCAATTCTTTTGGAAATCTAAAGAGACTAACTCATTTAAGCTTAGTGAACCACTTTCCTAATGCCACTTTATGAAATGGTTTTGATTATGTAAATGAGATGTGATGCACGTATTTTTTTTGTGTTTTCTAATGCAAATATTATGATGTGATGTATGTATGAATGAATGAGGTTGTAATGTTTTCTACTATATGAAAATGATGATGTAACTGATATGCAACTAAATGAGAATGTTTTCTAATTTATGATAATACAAGTGATGTATAACTATATGAGAATGATTTGTTTTTGGAAATGTCAAGTGTACTCAATCCATTAATGCAAGAGATAAAATTATTGTTGCAGCTTTTGGAAATCCCATAAATACAAATGCAAACTAACATGGATGCAATCTGATCTAACCATGCAGATCTCATATGCAAAAGTTGTCATTCATAACAGCCAATTTGTTGTACTTTTTATCATTATTGGGATTTTAAAATGTTGAAAGTGAGTACAAGCATCAATGGTATATTTAGACCATGATGAATTGAGTACTACTTCCATGATATTTGATAGTGCAAGTTAACACAAGCATCTAAGTATAATTAAACTGAGATGACTTGAGTATTGCTTGCGTAAACAAACAAGAGTTAATCCTTTTCCTATGCAAATTCAGAATGTCATCAATGATACTTTGTAGCACACGTCTCTCAACAAGTTGCACAATAATAATGATCAACTCACCTACAACAGACAAAGAAAAATAATACTCTTTCCTAGCTCCTCTAGTTTGATACATCATTGAGGGGATCCAAAGATATGATAACAAAAATTAAAGTACAACAATTGAACATTCATGTTTAATGTGATAAACCCATGATTTAGAAAGAACATCATCCATTTGAATTTTGTTTTTGGTTTGATTGATTTGGATTTTTATTTTGATGTTTGATGTGTTCATGTTTGTGTGATTGATGTTCAATGTTTAGTTGCACTATGATCATTGTTTTGGGTTTTGTTGTACTAATGTTGTTTGTCTGTTGGTTCAAGCTAAAGTTTATTTGCCCCCAGTGAGTTCAAGATTTTTCCCCAATCCAAGGTGAGACACAACCATGATGCTAAGATATGTACATGTTTCTTTCCGAGGGTAGGAAGATGGATGGAAAAAGTGAATTGTCAACATGCTCAAGTAGATGGAAAAGCTATCCTATCACAAATAGCGCATGTTACAAGATTTTCACCAATTGCTTTTATTGCACTTTTTCAGATTTTTAGATTTTATTTTTATTTTTTTTCATGATATTTAAGATGGGATGAGATGATATGACCGATTGAAAGAACAAGATGCCCTACAATAGAGATAATGCAACCATGGATAAATGATAGATAAAAATGAAAGATTCACTGCAAAACATGTCACACAAGCAACATATCTTTTTTCAAAAGATGATAATGGTTGATTGATTAGGATGCCAAAAAAGATTGATTCCATAAGGCATGATGATAATAAATACTTAGGATCACTGATGGAGTTAGGGTTTGATTAGTCATCATAATCATTTTGAAACTTTGGGCCATACTTATCGTGCTAGGCTTTGTGTTGTTATTTTAAATGTATGTATGTGTCTAAACCCTAGTTGTGTATTCTCATGGGTGTAGTGGCGTGAATGTAATATCAATATCCATTTGATTATATCCTATCTTTTGAGCTATCTATATAATCATTGGTAAATTTACACTGTGAAGAAATTAGATTAAACGTCTAATCTTATGCCCTTCGCAAAATCCCCGCGTGCTTGGATTGTCTGATGACTAAACCTATCCCTAAATACTTAAATTTTATAATTGCCCAAATATTGTCCTTTCATAGAATCCACACCTCTTTGGAATCCTCAATGAGTTGTTTTCATAGAATCCATGGGCCTTTACATTACTCGACTCACCCAATTTCGTGGATTCCTCTTGGCTATGGATAGCCCGATGACTAGGCTTTCACTAATTCTAGGCTTGCTTGGATTTTCTAAGATTTCACAATTATCACTATGTTGAGTGCCATGATGCCATTGAAGTTATTTTTTGTTCTTTAAAGGTTTAACTTTTATTTGTCAAGTGTATTTGGATCGTAGGGGAGAATATATGATTCTTGATGATCACTTTGTTCATGCATTATTATGTTTCATAGAATCTACATGCCATTGGATTTTCCAAAGGACACTTTTTATTAGAATCCTTGAAGTAGTGAATTCTCTGAATCCATGAGATGTTGAAATCCCCAAAATCCATGATGTGCCTTAAAACCCAAAAGTTGTCTTGGCTTTTCTTTTGAGGATTTAGAGCTTGGTTTCTTGAGTCTAATGATGAATAATGAAATGTTACATATTGTTTATGGGATATGATGATTGTGCTAACAATGAAATGATGTAATGATTAATTTTGTAATGCATGTCAAGTTATTATAGTGTTTGTCTACCTAGATTTAGGTAGATTCAAGCAAGGCCAAGGCTACTCAAGAAAAGAGGACTATTGAACCTGAGAAGGAGTGGTCAAGAGCTGAAAGAATGAAGTACAATTTCAAGGGAAGAATTATAGAGTATAAGATCACCTCCTATTGGGAAGGAGTTGGAGACACAAACCTTGGGAAAAATGGTTTATAATATTTTAATAAGAGGATGTACTATCCTATTCCTAATGATTTGGAAAAGAGGCTTGTAAAGATTGGATTGGCACAGGCTGTAGGTTTCCCTCCATCATTTCAATGTCCATAGTTAATTGTGGAATGTTCTAAGCACTATGATTCAGATAGAAGAGTAGTAGTGGGTCCTTCAGGTAGAATAATGGAAAATATTACAAAGGATTCCTTGGAAAAGGTATTTGATATTGCTGCACATAAGAAGCTGGTGAAGTTTGAACAATATAGACACGGTGAGGAAATTTTACATTGATGATCCTGAGAAAGCACTGGAGATAATAAATGCTTCATGGATTGATAAGCCCATGTCTCAATATTCTAAGTTTACAAAGCAATTGCATAGAAATTATTTCAAACATGAGTACAATAACATGATCACTCTTCTCAGCAGAGTGACAAGATTTGAGAGGGCTTCAATGTTGAAAGATTGGATGTTTTATGCAATTTCTCAAATTAAGAAGGGAGTTAACTACCATTGGGAAGGTTTGCTTAGTGATAACTTGGACAAGGAATTGAGAGCAATACATGATGGGTGTGTGCAGGATCATCATGGAAAAAATAGGCCCTTAAGTGGCAAAAAAATAGAGTTAGGCAACTTGACGTAAAAATTTAAATAGGTTATCTATATTATCTCAAAAATATGTAAGAATATAATTTGTAGAAAATTGAATGTAGTTTCTAAACTACTAGGTTTTTTTAAATAAAAATAAATATTTGGTGAAAATTTGAAATTTCAATGTAGTAGTACTTAAATTTGGGGAAAAAAGTAGGTGTTTGTTTTGCCACCTAACCACAATAAAATGATAATATTTTTTTTATAATATTTTAGATATAAGAAGAGGAATCATGTGCCAATGTGATGCATAATTTTTGCAATTTTTTCCAAGTAAATAATTAATATGAATTTTTATTACAATTTTAAAAATATAAAAACTCATTTATGCGACCACCAGCATTGAAACTTCATGAAATTCAAATTTTCTTTTTTAATCCTATAGTATGCAAAGCATAGAATGTGACACATGTTTTGGATTCAAAAAATGTGACACCATTTGAAAGATATAGATATTTTTCAATCAATCTATCAATCAAGACTTTAGTCGTAATTTGAATAGAAAATGAATAATAATTATTTATTAAATTCAAAGTAAATCATAATTTATATTGGTGGAAAACTAAGAGCCTCCTATAAAAACCCTTTTCATTTCATTAATTTTGGGTAAAAAAAAAGTCGTCAACCACATACCCATCATATTGCCACTTTTTGGCCCATCATGATCCTGCACATACCCTGATACAAAGTTCACTATGAATTCTTATAAGGTTTACATGCTTGCAAGGAATTACAAATACAAGGAATTGACTTGCAAAGGTACCATTGGAGAAGGAAAAGCATATGATATTTAACCACAACTCCATCTATCTAGTGCTTCTAATTATAGGAGGGTAAATGATGCATTCACCATGTATATCACAAGAACATTGCAAGAGTCATTATAGGTAAGGATTTCAGCTGATGTTATAGAGTTGATAAGAAAGCATGGGTACTAGTTCCTACAATTTCCTAAGTTTACATATATTAAGATTCAAGGTAGTCCAAAGGTACTGTATAGGCTTCCATAATATCCAACTAATAAGGTTGTGTTGCTAGAAGTGACGAGGTAGTTAGTTGCCTTTGATCAGGTTTTGAAAAGTATGCATGACTGGAGTTGGTGAGGAATTCCCCTTGACAATCAATGGTTGGGAGGCATGTCCATCAATCCAAAGTGCCCAACATTTAGAGAATGAAATGGAACATCTTCATGGGCTCCTACATACTAATCGGTATAGTTTTGATCCATATGGAGTAGCTCAGAAGACAGCTTCCAGAGACTACATACATAAGGACAACACAAAAGAATATTGCAAGGCTAATTGCAAAGATGAGTTTGAAGTATTCAAGAGGAAGTTTCCTAGGATATCTTTAAAAATGATAAGGCTTTATAAATTAGTACAAATCCCAAACCATGTTGAAGATGAGGAGGAGGTAATACAATATCATGACTATATGCAATACCAAAACAAGCCCCTACCTCCAATAGATTGGGCTAAGGAAGAAGTAATAGATTTGGCCTAGATTAATGCTCCTATCATCAAATATTAAAAACAATGGAAAAAACATAAAATGTTAGAGATGGAGGTAGATGGAATAAAGCCAACTTATGAGTTAATGGGAGAATTGGAATCCCAGTCCTCTTTAGAAGATGACTCAGGAAAGATAGAAGAAAATCTTCCTATTGCTCAAGAAGAAGGATATGAAGAAGAAGGACCATTAGTGATAAAAATAAGAACTATAGGTCAATCCAAGGCTAAGGCCAAAGTAAAAGAGTCCAAGAGACAACCAATTCCAAAGAAAAGGAAGCCTACTAAAGTAATCACTAAAGAAATAGAAGAAGTATCTCCTAAGCCTCAACCCCCTAAAACAAGGAAGCTGATTAGAGGGGGGAATAAAGGTGCCTCTTCCCCAAAGAAATCAAAGAAAGGAAAATACAGTGAAGAAAACTTGCAAGATGTAGAGGGGAAAACTCAAGAAGGAGCGATTGATGTGGAAAGTTATAGAGAGAAAACTCAACTCTACACCAAGAAGGATTCTCCTTGGATTGGAATACCATTTCCCAATTTGGAAAACTTAGAGAAGGTAGACCAAGAGCTAGAGAAAACTGAAAATGTGTCACAATTTGATAAGCGGGAGGTTCCAAGAAAGGTAACCATAGAAGGCATCCCTCCTAAGTCACCCCAACAAGATGATAATTTTTATAGAGAAGAAGAGGAAATGACAAAAGGTGCAATAGAGGCTTCAAAAGAACAAGAGGTAGATGATGGGGAGCCAGAGACTCTGAAGGATCGAGACCTTAGCAATCTTGGGGAGAAATTTGAGATGAATGTTTCTGAAGAAGAAAAAGAAAATGAACCAGAAAAGATGAAAGTACATGTTGAATCATGAAGAGAAAAGGAAGCACAAGAATCATATAAAGAGGGCATAAACAAGGAGGAGAAACAACCCAAGAATGTTGAAATGAATGAATTAGAAGACCTACGAGGAAAAAATAATCCCCATCTTGATACAAATATAGAAGAATCAACTACTCCAGACTGGTTGAAGGAGAGCTTAAGGCCTAAGCTAGTGGTAATTGAAGAAGTAGTTCCAGATTGGGACAATTTTATGATAGGCTTGGGAAAACCAAAGGAGAAAAAGAAGGGAAAGGTAACTTCTAGAATTACAAGGGATGAGTCCAACAACCAGGTGTTGCACATTGCTAGCCCTACAACTGAGAAGAGTAAATAAGAGGCCAATCCTATAGATTATAGTGTGCGAACAATCAACTTGGGGACATCTACAAAGAAACAAGAAATAGAATATTTGAAGGGCTCAATAGATGCTATATTGAAGAGATTGGAAAAAGAGGTACAAACAAAAGAGAGATTGCAAAAGCAAGTAGAGGAATTGCAAAAGTATATTCAAGATCTTGTTAAGCCTTTGCAAACCCAAACTCAAGCAAGTATATCTACTCAACCCAACATATTGTCTAAGGATACCATAAATGAATTGGAGAAGATGACAACATCTATGCAAGTGACACAACAATGGATGGTTGGGGTTTATCAAAAAGGTATTGTTTTGATTGAAGAGATATTGCAATTGCATGAATAGACTCTTTCTTTTTAGAATACTGTGCAGGAGGTAGTAGCAAAATATTAGGCTTGCGATGATAAATCCATGACCAAGTTAGTAAAGGTAATAAAAATTCTTGGAGAAGTATTGGTTAAATAAGATATTATTGCTTTTGAGGATGTAGATAAGCCTAAGGAGTGGATTGAGGCTTTTAAATTCAAGAGAGAGATCATGGATAAAGCATTGGAACAAATTCCAAAGATACAAAATGATTTAGGTGGTATCCTTGCCAGTTGTATATTGTTTTTGGAGATTATGATTGAAAGAAAGCTTAGTAAATAATACCTTAAGGTTGATCAATTGAAACAATGGTGGAAGGATGTGTATTCTCAGGTTGAAGAGGGATCTATCAAATAAAATCATTTAGAGGATGCAACTATGTATATCACTATTTTGCATAAATATCAGGAGATGAAAATTGATTGGGATAAAACTTTGAAAAGGTATGAAGATGAACTTTAAGGTTGATCAACTTGATACTAAGGTTTATCCTAACTCCAAGGCAAGCCAACCTGAATGGAGTATTTTACATAAATTTCAAGAGTTTTCCAAAAAGTAGTGAATAGGAAAGGAGGACAACTAAGGGTATCTACCTTGAGTTTTGTGCATACTACATCAACCAGTAGAGAAACAAGTCAGCTACCTAGAGAATAGTGTCGAAGCAATTTATTTAATATTGATGTATCATTTGAGGGATGATTTTAAATACCTTATTTAAAAAAAATAGATGAACATTGAAATTGTATTGGGCCGGCCTATTTTGGCCGACCTATGTTAGGTGCCCTGATTGAATTTTGTTTTGGCCAACCTACGCTATGTAAAACTCTATAAATATGAGGTCTCTCCTCATTTGAGAGATTGATTCTAGAATTTTTGTAAATTTTGGTGAAGTTAATATATGAGAAGACATTGACTTGGTGATATTTTATGTGTTATTTCATCCATGTGCATGGTTCCTATGTTTCAAAGCTATTTTAGTTGATTAATTTCCATTTTAATTCAGTTCTTTCATGTTGATGATAAAGTATTGGAGGTGTTTGAGGAATCTTTGGTCCATACTATTGGTGGCTTGTTGATTGTAAGTTACTGTGTATAGCTAGCTTGGGCCTAATCTTATTGCAACACTTCAATTGTGGATGTTCTTGCATTTCATGCTATTCTGGATGTATGTTTGAATGCTTCACAATCTGTAAATCTTACATACCATCAGAGATTGCATTGTTTATGTTATACTGTAGATTTCATCTTGGTTAAGTGGGAACTAGTTATTGAAGATTGGTCCACCTTAAATACTACATTGTTCTCATGATTACACTTAGGTTTTAGATTGGAAGTCTCTCTAAACCCTTACCTTTTGCTATTTCTTTGAGATTACTGTTAGATTAGTAGAAAAAAATCATTGTAATTGCTATATTTGATGAAAGTATTATTTTCAAATCACAAATCTAGGAAAATTATATTAGGGTCTATATGTATTTTGGATCTTGCAAAACCCTTATTGTTGACCTGGAAGTTCATGTCTTTGTTTTGCCAAAAATGCCCCTTGTGATTTACCGACATTATTCAGCATCGTTGAGTTGTTTGTGCATTGTCAACACTTGACATTAAAGACCTTGGGGTTGTTTCTTGAGGTCTGCTGATAGGAATTACCTTTCAAGAGAGATAGAGTACGCACGTACTTTATCTGTGTTGTGCAGTGCTAAAAATGCCATCAACAAGTAGGAGTTGTTGAAACATCAATTTTTTTAAATAATTTTTTTTTTGGTAAATTGGCCTAAAAATGGTGTTATATATGCATTTAGCCAACAATTTTAGTTGGAAAAGTTGTGAACATATCTAAATTAGCAAGAATGAAACTTATTAGGTCATATGTTTGACCAATATTGATTTTTTAGTTATAAATACTTAAATTCACCCATGCTGATAAGTTGGTCGAAAGTGTGATACAACTTTGTACTTTTATCCTAATGATAATTTTAATTTCAAAATGGCAATGAAGATGAGTATGCTAGATTTGATCATTCCTTGTGTAAGCTTCCTCATCATTCATGAATACATTATATTCTTGAAAGGAAATAATTCTTAGCAGATGCAATTTAGAAGATATTTCCTTGAAATTCAAATTGGTCATGAAAAAGTAACTCATGAATTGGAAGAAGACATGATGTTGACATCTTGGTTTACCAAGAATGACCTGAAAATGTACTCAAACCTATATGAGAAGTCAGGATTTTATTTCCCTATACAAATTCCCTATATGTATTTCGCAAGCTAAGATAAATTGATGAAGTTAGCATATTATACTATTAAAGTTTCTAACACTTCTAATCATGGGTGTCAAAATCTATGTACTCATATTTTCAAGGAAGGATTATTATAATAATCACACGATATCCTAAAATCACAAGTGTCCAATCTAGAGATCAAGTTTTTCTTAGAAGGGATCCATTTTGTTCAAGAGCAATTCCCTAAGGAGGTGAACAATCTTGTTCTCAACTTCATCATAACTATAGCCATTGCATACAAATTATTCGACTTAATTCCTTGCTAGACATATGATTTTTATTATAAATTTAGTTGTATTAATGCTTTTAAAACATTTCTTTTAATGAGATGGAGATACACACTCATTAAAAGGGACTTTATAATATTTCAAAGATTTTGTCTAGCTTGAAATGTGATGGTAACAAATCAGTTATAAGTTATTTATGGGTTGAAGGGCTATAAATTCCATGTTTTTTAATGTAAAGGGGTTCCATTTTCTTTTATTTCTTTTTATGTTTTGAACAAAACTAAGATAAAAATGGAGGACTTTCTAGATTCAAGCTTTGTATAGAAAGGGTTTATGGAGTTGTGTAACTTCAATAAAATAATAGAGGAAGAATTTGATTCTTATGTTTTAGGTGTTTTCCTTATTATTATTATTAATGATTTTTTCGTATGTGTTGATGATCAACAAAATTGTCACTATAATTTACCTAAAAAATTGACCCTGAATCATCTAGTGAGCAACTACGAATGAACCAACAGTTGGAGAGATCACTATTGGGTTAGCTATCTTCCTTTGAATTTTCGAGGTACAACTCCCTCATATGTAATAATTTAGTTTCTTTTATGGATATGCTTTTAACCAAAAAGAAAAAAAGATAGTTAAATTAAAATAAAAACAAAGATACTACACAAAAATGAGTATGAACACAAAGATTCATCTCTCAAATGTATACAAAGCATTTGTAAAATAAAGGAAAACAACTGCAATTAAGAACTTGACAAAAATTCAAATAAACAACTACAAACTAAACATTCAAGTAATAAACAACATAAAGAGGTGTACTCTAATTCACAGACCAGAAATACCATTCTTTATTTCTTTCTCCAAAATCAAAGAGTTAAAAAACTCAGCCCTCTCGTCCCCATCTTTTATATAAAAGAGTGACTTTTCAATTTCTATAACAGACTCTTTTAAGTTTGGGAGTTCAAAAAGTTTTATAAAATAAATTACAAAATAACATTCTCATAAGTCACCTTTAGATAAGATTAAGATTAAATTTTTGTAATGAACTATTTCCTTTGGTGATTTATAGAACTCCACTCGATAGATTTCCATAAACATTTTCTGGATCAAAATAAGCCATCCAAATGTTTAGTTTTTCTCCTTCCTCCCTAAAGTTTATTGTTTGCAAGGCCCTTCTAGCAATAACACATAATATCTGCAAGGGCATCATAAAATCCATGTACTTGCTCCAAGTAAATTCATTATTCGGTGGTGCCTTCACCACCTTCGCCTATTGATCCAAGCTATCAGGTCCTCTGTCGCCTACTAAATGATTTTATTCTGCGGCTCTTATCTCCATCCTTTTCCATAGACATATCATATGGCGAGGCACTAGTCCTTGCTTTATTTCCAAATAAGAATCCTTCATCCCTAAATTAATGCAATTGTCTTTCTCCTCAATGTGAAGAACTTTTAGCTTTTAACACTTTCATCAATACTACCGGTATTGTTATAATGCTCAACTTCATTCTTATTTTATGGAGTATTTGGTTCTGGCTTCTTCTACTAGTGCCATTTAAACTATGGTACTTCTTCCAAACATTTTTCCATAAGTTTTTTAGCTTGTTCTTCTGACAAGTACTCTACCCAAACCCTCTCCTTCAAAGTGAAATGATTATGACTGAGGAAATCGACTGTATCCAAGTCCACTCTAAGACCAGTGAATAGATTTTCCTTTCTAAAACTATAGTAATATGATGAAGAGGGGCCAGATTTGGAGGTAAAATTATTTCCTTTGAAGTTTTCTCAATGTCGTTATATAAGAAGCACTCATGTCATTTCCTATGGCTTCTTGTTTAAAAAAGAAAAAACTATAATAAAGCTACTGAACTCAATGGTGGGTTCTTACTGTCAATCCAATTGGGGTCCACTCAATGAGATTATTCGTGGCGGTGAATTGTTGGTGATGAATTTGTCATGATGATGAATTTTTTGATTTCCTAGAGCCCTATAATTGTGTTCCTCGACATGCAAAAACAAAACTCTTTAAAGTACTAATTGCATCCCGAATGGGAGTCAACCAACAAATCAGATCTTCATGTGTAACTGTGAAACATCCACTCTTATAATTCCTCAGGATGTGAAGAACTTCTTGTTCTCTCTGCAGTTTAAACTGCCAGGCCATTTACAATTTTATGATACTGTTCAGCAATTATGTTTTGAGGATGATTTTTGTGGTTTAAAATTCTGGCATTCAAATTTACATTTGCAAGCTTTTCTCTTAAGAATCTCATGTATCGGTCTTTTTCTACTATTTTGTTAATTTAGTCCAATATAGAATGCCTGCCTCCCTCTTTACTTCTCAGTCAAATTTTCTTTTTCTGTTTTCTCAAATCAGTTGTTTCTTGAAGAAGAAATTCCTAATCATCAGGAACACTAAATTATCATTTCATTCTGGAGGGCTAAGTGGTTCACCATTTCCTGGGGTAAGTTCTCCATCTCTTTAAACTATCCCACTGATGCGAAACCATGATGCTCAAATAGTTTACTATGGTCTGAAGCAAGGATCAGAGATACATGTGCAAAATAAGCATGAGAATCATAAGGCTTTGTAAGTGTTCCTCTACCATTGTAGTGCGATCCAACATTCAAAGGATTTCATATCACCTCCTTATAAGCCATTGTCATGATGTTCATTGTCCTTGCCTATCTTGTCTCAAAATGTATGCTGCAACTGGTTAAATGCTTCCTTTGTATACAATTAATTTCTTCCCTCACCTTGGCGATTGGAGTTTCTCTTATATTAATGATCAAACCTGACTTGACTCTCCATGTAGATGTATATCTTTGTGTTGCTACCCTCTTCTCATCTTATTCAATAATATGATGAGCGAATTTGCAACAATTATACTGAGAGGGGAGTAAATCAGTATAAGACAAATTTTTACTTTTTCAAAAATTAACCATCATAGAAATAGCAATCATATAAGATCTAAAAATTATGTAATATAAGAAGAACACACGATTTATGTGGAAATTCTTTCGAAAGAAAACTATGATAAAATATTGCTTATATAAGATCTTCTTACAAATTTTGAACGGATCAACCTATAGGAATCACCAATTCTCTCTTTAATGATTTGTAGGCACCCACCCACTCAAAACACCAATCTCCACAACTGAACACCAATCTCTTCTTTCGGGAGGCACCAACCTCTTCCACGAAATATCACCTTCAAGATGTTGCTCCTTCGACAGATAATGAGCTTATTTTCACAAAATCTGAAAATACATAATCTTTTTCTCACAAATCTTCTCTTGAATGATACAATCACTATCATACACTTTCTTTCTCAAATCTGCATGCACTTTCTTTTACAAATCTGCCATAAGTTTGTTGTTAACTTTGTTTATTTTTGCTCAAATTCTACATTAATCTTTGCTCCAAATCAGGTACAATTTCTGTTATAAATCTTCCTTAAAGATTTTCTCTAAATCAAGCACAATGTTTACTATAAAGCTTCCTTAAAGGTCTACTCCAAATTAGACACAATGTCAACTATAAATATGCTCATTTTCTTCTTAAATCAGCTCTTCTCCTAATTTTTGCTCTTAAAAGGAATGGTTTTGTATTGAAGAACTCGTTTTCTAACCTCCAAATAACTTGTATTTATATCCAATCATGCACTTTACCAAAAGTAGGTCGGTCAAGATTTGACATAAAATTTATTTTAAATATTTAAGTTAACCTTTCAAAGTAGGTCAGCCATCTTTGATAAATATTAACTTAATGTGAGGTTGGCCATCAATGGGAGATAACACTTCCTTAAGGGTTCGATCCCTTTAACAATTAATATTCTATTTAAATTTCTACCTTTTAAATCTAGTGGTACAATAGGTAGATGGAGGACGACCATAAATAAATTAAATTAAACTCTTATTATTCCTTGTCTTCAATCAACAAACTTTTCAACACAAAAGTCTTCCTTTGACATTAATGATAATAGTTCTAACAATTTCTCCATACACCTTTGACATCAATGACAATATTTCCAATAGTTAAAAATGTAAGAATTGGCTATGCAGGTAGCCACCCAAGATCTAGAGGCTTAATAGAAAGCACAAAAGAGAGAGAATAGAATGACAAGAATAAACTGTATTCAATGTCAATAATATGAGATGATAGAATTGTACAATACAATGTACATAGGAGACCCCTTGGATATATAGCCAAGGTGAGAACATAGAAGGGCATAAGATTATGACAAGTGTCGTAATCTTATGACATAAGACAACAATGAAGAGTTATCACTCCACCTAAAGTGGGAAAGGATAATGTGATAATCTTCCACAAAAGGTGGATCACCCACAAAAGGTGGAGAGATAATCACATGATGTGTCCACAAAAGGTGGAAGTGATGAGGTAATGACATGTCAAGTCCACCAAAAGTGGAAAATCTCCAACAACCTCCTATGTCCCTAAGTAAACTTAACTAAGGTGTAATCTGACCTTACAAGACATTTAATTACACCAACAAAAAACAACAATATGATGCTAATATTGTCCTTCCATGGTGTATGACTGACTTAGCTATTGCTATTCAACAATGATAGAAGTGTTAATGGTTTATTGTCCTTTAACCTTTAACTATCCTTCTCATGATAAAAATCTACTTGGTCTAATTACACAAATTCCTTAATTTTTGAGATGAAAGCTAAGTGGAATTTTCATGAGGAGAGTCATCTTTAAGTCCATGATAAAATTATAAAATTTTAAGATATCCTTCTAATTTTATGGTTATTCCTTGTTTATTTTAATTGTTTAATTTATTTTTTGAATGAGATGACAATATTTAAGCTGTAGGATAGGTCTTCTAAATCATTTGAGTGGCAATCTTTACCAAAATGAATAAAAGGTAATGATAGTGTTGGAAAGATAAGGCTTCCCTCATGTTGTTATGAAAGTCCTTGAGTCTTTTTGAGTCCATGATAGTCTTAATTATTTTGGGGATAGTTTCTTCGGTACCAATATTCATGACAACTCTAGAAGGATAAGGGTTTTTTTGTGACTTGCATGAATACCCTACCAATACTAACAAGAGTTATAGCATTGATGATTATCCTAATATTTTCATAGCGATATTCTGAGTGACTTTAATCAAATAAATGACAATTTTCTCATTGTTTGTATGATAAGTGAAAGGCCTCTAATTTTGATAAAATTCCTTTAAGGTAATCATGACCACACTGAATTGTTGAATTTCCCTAACTTAAAGCCTATATGATTGTCCTTTGTGTCTAGTTTGTCATCATTACTACGTTAGTTCCTTTAAAGTAATCATGACCACACTATGAATTGTTGAATTTCCTTAACTTAAAGCCTATATGATTGTCCTTTGTGTCTAGTTTTTCATCATTACTACGTTAGTTCTCCATGATTGTACTATGAGGTTAATGCCAACATTATTTGTGTATGGTAGTCCTCTAATCTCCATAAAAACTTATGCATCTTAATGATAACACTTCCAAGTCTATGACACGGGTGATCCTACAATACTGGTTTACAATTTTTGGCCAAACTAGACACTAAAATAAATTTTTTTAACTAAATCTTCACTTTCGGGCACCTATAGCGGCTAAACCACTGAGGAATTTGAAAATGATGCAAACTAGTGATTTGTGAATTTTTTTTTGTAGATTCTAAATATATATATATATATATATATATATATATTTAAAAAATGGAATCAGATTGCACTTATTTTTCCATCTCCTTTGAAAACTAGTTTTTTGAAACACCATTTTGAAGGAGTGATGCTCATCATATACAACATAATTTTTCCTTGAAGGATAAAATTCTAATTTTCAATTTAGATTTGTAACTACAATATCTAGTGCTTCCAATTGGTTTCATAGTGTTTTATTGAATATTTTTTCCTTAATCAAGTTTCAAAGTCAAACCAATTACAATTCGGGCATAAATTGATATACAATATTTTTTGCATGTATCAAAATTCAATTTTTTTTGTTGGATCAAGGAATTCAATATCAGGTGCACTCATATTTTTCAAATTTTTATTTTGATAATTTGCTATTTTTCCACATGTGCAAAACAAAGAGCTTGATTTTGGTGAAAAATTTATGTTTAATAAAACTAAAAAAAAATACATAATAAAACCAAAACATATTAAAATTATATACGTTGGATAGCTCGTTCTGAGGACTACCATCATCCAGTTGGGTTGTGAAGTCTCCTCCATTTTCATCCTCAACCCGAGCTTTGAAGGGAAAAATTCTAGAGTTTTTTGGTGCTAGAGGGTGAGAAGGTGGTAAAAGGGGGGTTCACTCGAACTAGGGGGTTTGAGCAAACCCCCTTTCCAAAAAAGGTTTTCTTTTTGTTTTCTCTCAGGAATGGTGGGATCCTGCATTTAATGGGTTCACTCGAACTAGGGTTCTAGTGAACCCCTTTTGGGTTCGCTCGAACAAAATTTTTGTTTGAACCCCTAAAAACCAAATTTTTTTGCATGGGGGCGTTTTTTGCAACTTTTCCTTCCTCACTAGAATTGTAAACCACTTTTTTGGGTTTACCCCATTCTTGATTGCTTGAACCTATAATAACCTTTCCATCACAAAGATAAGTGTTAAATTTATGAAGATAAATGAATAACAACAATAAGACCTCACTATATTCAACTTTTTCCTACACTTTCCCTACTCACTTTAGATTTCTTCTACAAACATGTTTGACTAATAAAATCAATAAAAATTCCTATATCTTGATGTATCACACCATCAATCATGCTTTTGAACTTAACCAACAAGCTTATGATATTCATTGTATACTTGTTGTAGCCTAGGACAACCCTTCAACATGGATCACACTAAATATTTATTAAAACATAATTTTCTAGCTACTATTCATTATAATTTGGAAATCACCAAGTCGAAATGGTTAACATACTTCTAAAACTTGCATCTTCATCGTATGTATTCTTAAAACTAGGTTAGATATATAGTATAACAATCTTAAATTATAAAAATCCAAAGAAATGGTATGTTACAACATTAGAAAATAATAATAATAATCAAATATATGTTGTCGACAAAAACTTGTAAAAAAAATGGCTTATGTTGTGCTACACTCTACCTCTCCCATGGCTTTTGTGCACAACCCTTCTTGAATGGATGTTCATGACATGTTGGGTGTCCCTCCTAGGCACATCTCTATTGGTCAACCTCTACCTTTTTCTACTAGTTGTTCCCTTTTCCTATCTACAATCAATGTCGTTCCTCCTAGGTAGTTTGTGAGGGGGTTTGTAGGGCTCCTTTATCACATATTTTGTTTCTCAAGTCCTTCCTTTTGTTGCTCTTGTTGCAAGAATGGAAAGATTGAAGGTGTTGTCATTGATGTCAACTGGTCAACTGGTTATCCACTAGTTATTTTTGGTTGTATATGTTGAGGATATTGAGAAAATTGTAATAAAGAGATGTTGCATGTGTTCAGTCGTTGCTCTGGATTTTGGTCTGGATTTGCTCCTATGGTTGTGCAATTTAGATATGTTGTTCATGGTTGTTAGAAGGTGCCATATTCATATTTTTGATTGTTCATTTGTTGTACCTGGTGCAAGTTGTGTTCACTAGTTGTGAACTATGGTTTTCTATGTTTCTAGTTGAGGTTTAGGAGAAATGTTGTTGGTCCAGATTTCTCTTTGTTGAAGTCTTATGATGAGTGGTTCTAAAGTTGAGTTGCCTTGATTATATTGAAGTTAATTTCAGCATTTGGAAAGTTCATGCTTAATGGTTCTATGTGTTTTACATTGGTTTGTCTGACCTTGTGTGAAATACTACTTTCGAGAATGATGAAGCATGTTGGATCTATTTGGGTCCCTATGAAGCGTGTGTTTGGGTTGCTCTCATTCTAATTCCACCCTAGGATGTTTTTGTGTTGACCTAATTTGAATTTGGATTTGGATGGCCAAATATGGATATGTTTCAAAGTTGAAGATGGTATGAATACAAGATGAGTTAGTGATGGAAAATATACAAGAGTGAAGAAGAAGAGTGATAAGAGAAAAAAGGAAGTGCAGTTTGGTGTGACATTGATTCTATTCAATAAGTGTGTGTGTTGCGAGTGTGGGAGATCAATACAAAGCTTAATGCTGATTTTTCAGATGCAGTGAGCAGAAGGTGAACTCTATCATTCATGCAAGTTGATTGAGTGATTGTGGTGGAATCCTTTGTTGCATTGGGATTGTAGTCTCTCTGTAACAAGTCTTCTTTGTCTTCTTTGTATCTCTGTGGCAATGAGCCCTCTAAGTTGTAGCCATGTTGGACAGTGAGTCCTTGTTCTAGATAGTGAGTCCTTATTTCAAGCAGTGATCCTTTTTGTAATCGGTTTTGATATTTTGTATAGTGTGAGTTAATCCTCACCATGGTTTTTCCCTCATTGGATTTTCCACATAGATTTGGTGTTATTGTGTTTATGTGTTGGATTTAAGTTTCTACATTGACATTTGATGATTAATCATTTAAGTAGTTTTAAGTATTGGTTCCGGTGATTGAATGAAAGGTTTAATTCTATGACAACTGATTCACCCACTCTCAGTTGTCCTATTCAACAGCTCCTCTGCCACCAACACCTCCTTTTGTTCCTATTGACACTTTTAGGGGTCGCTCTTTCTCCATGGAATTCAAGTCTGATTCTAGCTACCCTCCTTTAGTATCCCCTAAGCCCTCATCCAAGAATTATCTAGTGGTGGTTTGCAGGGAGAAGTGACAGAGAGTGAATATTTCTATTAGTGGTAGGGCTTGACCTATATTGTTTTTCCAACATCTGGCCCTCTCTCCTCAACATGAATAAGTGGGTTTTGGAGCATCGGATGATGTTTGTTGCAGGTAAGATTAAATATTCCCTTGTGCTAAAGGATTTTTAATAGCTACATTTTATTCTATGGAGGACTGTTGTGCAATGTTGGGTCATCTTTGATCTTGGGGATTCACTCTCTCATGCTCAAACCTTGATCTTTATCCTTCAATCCCCTTACTAAACCACTCAATGTGTGTCTGATATGGGTTAGACTCCCCAATCTCCCCCTCTAGTTTTGAGCTGAGACTTGCTTTGAAGCCATTGGAAACTCTATAGGTCATTTTTTGAAAACTAACGATGCTACTTCTTTTATGGGCCATTCCACTTGTGCTCAGTTTTTTTTTAATATCAACATCTCTTTGCCTCTCCATGAAGAGGTGGTTTTTTGGGTAGAGGGTCACTCCTAATCATAACCACTCAATTATGAGGGTCTCACTTTTAGGTGTCGCCATTTTTTGCTACTAGTTACTTTGCTTCATATTATGTCTCTCTTGCACTCTAAGGATGCAACTACTTGGTGGAAGGATTCTAATGATGATCTCCTTATTGTTTCAACTTCAGACTCTCCTATGGTGGCTCCCCCTAGGCTTCTATGGAGCCTCCTACTCTTGGCTTAGATTTTGTTTGTATTTCTATCCTTGGTGTTGCTCCTGAGTGCGCTCCTACTATTCCTTCAACTACTTTTTCCTTGCCACTAGATTCTATTAGGGTTGACTCTCCTAGAAATCCTTTTGTTCTCCCTTTGTGTGCTCTTGGTCTCCTTATGGTGGAGCCCCTAGTTCTCCCTTACAATGGGTGTTTGGATGATAGTATCACTTAGATAGTCATTCGTACAAGGCATAAAGGTTCCTCCTCTACCTCATCCAATTCTCTTTCTCTTGATTTATTTTTTAAGTCCACTTATAGTATAGGGTAGTATCCCTTGCTTCTTGTTTCTTCTTGATTCTTAGATCCAATCAAAAGCTATGTTGGTATTTTTTGGTCCTTTCAATCTCACATCTAGTGAGATTTGTTCCTTTGGCCTTGATGACTATCTTGTACTACATTTAGACCCTTCCCATTTTTATCTTAATCAAAACATTAGAAAATATTATTTTAAAGTAGATTAGCTACCTAAAAATGCTAAATAAGTTTCATGTATAGAGATTCCCAACTCTTAGAGGTGGCATACACAAAAAAATGGAAGATAAATACTTTCTAATACCTAAAACCTCTCAAATTGTTGTAAAAATACCAAGATGTGCAAAAGGAAGCACACAAAATCTTATAATAGCTACCAAGATATCATTTACAAAGAAAAATAGGATGTCAAATTTAACCTAAAAGTTAATGAATAATTATATAGCATAAAAAAGCGAATTATTAATTACACCATTAATGGCCATGATTTAAAGGGAAATATTTAATGGCATAGATATAAAGATAATCTACCTAAATCCCATTTCCTTCATATTTTATTCAAAAATATTCATGTACAAATGATTTGGAGACTTTTTGAAGGGTTTGGGACCATTTAGGAGGGTTTTGGATCAATTTTAGATGGTGTAGGAGGTATATAAGGTCATTTCATGCCTTTATGATGTAGATCAGGGTGACACAACCAAAAATCACTCAATCAAACCTTTTTCAAAGTCTATAAACCTCAAACAAGTTGATTCTTTACACAAACTGCCCTTATTCCTTCTAGCACAACAAAAGGGGTTTTTCCACCATAATTTTCAAACCACACCTCATACCCAGAAATAAATTATAGATTTGAGTACCCATTATCCTATTTTAGAACATACTTCAAGTGTAGGTGGGTTAATTTGGAACACAAGGGCCAAAAAAATTCTGCTACACCTTGAAATAGGCTTAATTTGGCTTGTTTTAATAGGTCACTTTGTGATTTTCACAACCCAAACCTCAAACCCTCATACCATCAGCCCAAAAATGTTATATATGGTCTAAAAAAAAATTCCCATCACCTAGAATGGTCTCCAAGAAACTCTTCTACAAAACCCTACTTCTATGCAACTTTTTCACCCAAAAACAAGAGGTTTTCACTCTAAGGCATCACCTATTCTTCAGCAAACTTCCTCCCCTGCTCCTACCAACACCATGCAATCAAAATAAACCATATCTAACCCCATTCCATTGATTTTCAAAGATTTTTTTTTATCTGTGGAATGGTGAGATTTCTATTATTTTGCTCTCAAAACCCCAAAACCTAGGCTTTCTAAACCAGTTTTAGTAAATCTACTATAAAATCTGTAAATCTTGATGAAATATTATGATACCAAAGCAAAATTGAAGCTAACTCATCCCTTCATCAATTTCAATTCACAAGAGATCACCTACAGGTCGTACAAGGCTGTACCAAGTGTTGTAGTAGAAAATTTTCCTTCAAATGTAGAAAACAAGAGTGTTTTATTCAAAACTTCAAAATTAAATAATCCAACCCTTGTTTCAACCATTAAAAAGAATATTTAACCTTTTCCAACCATATCCAACTGACTACAACTAACGTTTTAACATCCTAACTATTCAACTTCCCTTTTACATCAAAACTGCAAAAGTTGCATAACTTTTTACAACTTTTTGCAAAAATGATACATTTTAACAAACTAACTAAAAACATGAGGCATGCTCTTGAGAGACCTTATTACAACCCAAAAATTGACTTAACATCAAAAAAATTAACATTTTGCAACATTTATGCATGAAATCCTATGGTGCCCTGCACCACTTTACAAGCTCAATAAAACATTAGATGGGTCCCAACTACTCCAAAAACATGCACGTATCCTAATTCTCAAATATTATTAATGGTAAAATGGACTTGTACTAAATCTAATTGAACATGTGCCATTAAAACCATAAATTTCCTTGAAAAATACATTAATGACTAATGCCAAGTCAACCAAGAAATTCATAACTTAAATACAAAAGATTAAACTTCATTGATAGATTACAGTCATAAATTTTTTATACAAAAAAAAACCAAACTCTTTGGTAATAATGAAATATGTACTTTAGAAATCAAAATTTTAACAAAATGAGGTGTGATCACCACCTAAATCAATATCCCTTTAATATATTTCCAAGACATTCAAGATATGAAGATACCTAAGAGAAGGAAACATCAAACACAAATAATTAAACATGTATACATCAAAAAGTAGTAACAAGAAAAAGTAATTGTTGGATGTTGTGGATGTGTTGCTAAAATGTGGTTGTCATTGATGTCAACACTATTAGCATTTGGTGTATTAGAGGTTGTATATGTCGAGGATATTGAGAAAATTGTAAAAGAAAGTGCTCCAGATTCCTAGAGGAACTATGCAGGTCATGAAGGCATCTTGTACTTTACGTTGAAGTTTAGTTGTTGTGGACTAAAGGGTTTTTTTTTTAGTGTATCTAGATCATCTACCAGAAGTTTCAGAGGTCCGCGTATAGATTTGATCATGTTGTGGTCTGACAGTGTTTTTGTGGTGTCTGCTAGTGTTCTTGAGTGAAGTTTGTGTGATTCTGGAAATCTCAGTTTTTGTGGATGTTTCTCTATTGTTTCTTGGTGCTCTTGCATATTTCTAGATCATGCTCTATCTTTGTGGTACGTCCACATTGATTGATGTGCTTGTGGTCATAATTTTTTCTTGCATACGTTCATTTTTTCTTGTTCTTGGCTGACATGTTGGTGGTAGCGTGTTATGGATCTTCGAGGTGAAATTAATTGAAGTCTTTTTGTTTTGGAATTGTTAATTTGGGTCCCCACTATGTTGTGGCCGACCTTGGTGGATTCACATTTAAAAATTTATTTGTAAATTTGGGATGACATTGAAAACATGCTTTATTTTCTTGGCCGACTAAGTTATTGATGAAATCTCATGTAGCGGATATATAAGAGAAATTGTTTCATCAGTGTAGTGTGTTGAAAAGGTGTTGAGTGTGCTCTTATGTGTGTATGTGTGAATATCATTCGATTACAGAGCATAGTGTGAAGAAGATTGAGTGAAGTGTGAGGTAGTTTGTGAAGGAGTTTTTTGTGCTTAATTGGAACTGTAATCAGGCTTGTGGAGAAGCTATTTTCTTAGTTCATACTCTCCAAATTTTAATCCTATTTTGTATTGTTGGGCAGTGAGCCCCTTTTGTAATTGAGCAGTGAGCTCTAAGCAATGTTCCTAAATGCATGTACATTCCCCTTTATTGATTTCATTATACTTTTAACAGGGTATAATCTTGTGGACTAACATCCACCATGGTTTTTCCCCTAATAGTGTTTCCAAGTAAAAAATCTTGGTGTTCTTTGTCTCTCTGATGTGTTAATTGCTTTTGGTTAATTTATTATTCATCAGATCTAAGATTAAGTTTGAAAAACTTATTATTCTGTGAAAAATAATTCACCCCCCCCTCTTAGTTGTATGTCCTTGTTTTTCCAACAATTGGTATCAAAGCAGGTTCCTCTAAAGAAGTCTAAAAGCTTGAGGTGACCCAAGATGGTAACATTCAAGAAGGATAGTCCAAGATTCGATGGAACTAACTTCTCACCGTGGAAAGTTGGGATGCAATGTCACCTAAGGTGCATTGGTGAAGACTATTGGAAGATTATAAAAGATCCATATGTTATTCCTTAGAATGGTCCCTCCACTGCTTATGAGATCAAAGATGTTGAAAGTAATATCAAGGCTATTGAAGCTTTGGTGAGTGCTCTAACAGATTCGTAGATGGCTAATGTGGTAAGACTATAGACAACTTATGAGATTTGGACGAAGCTGGAAAATTTGTATGAAGGAGATGAACAAGTGAAGATGGCTAAGTTACAGAGTTTAAAAGGCAAATATGAGAATTTGAAGACAAGTGAAGATGAAAATATCACTTCTTTTATGAGAAAAGTAAATGAAATAGTGATGGGTATTACATGTGCCATTGGTTCTCTAGATGAGGATGAAATTGTGGCTAAGATACTTAGATCCTTGCCTCCCTCCTACAAAGTGAAGGCTCATGCTATTGAAGAGCTCAGATCAGTAACAAATATGTCAAGAGACACGTTGGTTGGTAAGTGTTGGAATAATGTGCCTCAATCTCACAGGTTGAAACCTTTGAAAGTGGCAAGTCAGTGTGAAATCTTTATTATCTGGCCGACTAACAGTTGTGCAACCTTGTGAAATGTTCAGGTTGCCAAGACCTTGTTGTTGTCTTGCCGACTGGAGCTATCACTGTGACTTGTTGTGTTCACTATAACCCTCTGCTGAGTGGGTTGGTCTTGTCGATGGTTTGGTTCCTAGCGGATGTTGGGGAGACTCATGGAAACTGTAGTTATCAGGGAGACTCTTGGCCTAAAGGTTTTCTTTCGGTATGAATTCTTAGCGATGTGAGATGTCTCATCAATAGTGTTACACTCAGAGTCATTGGGGAGAGACTTGAACACTCGGTAAGAGCTCTTGGCGATGGGTGTTTGTCTCATCGATGCTTTGGCTGTTATCGGTATGAATCATGGAGAAAGGTGGTATCGGGGTAACATGGAAGCCTCGGTAAGAACTCTTGTTGACAATTGGTTCTCTCACCGATGGGTATGAACATCGGTGTGACCCCTTGGTGAAAGCGGTAAGTCTCACCAGTGGTAGGACATTTCGGTGTAGCATGAAGGCTTCGGTATGTTCTATTGGTGAATAGCGATAGTCTCACCGATGGTAATGTTGGTGTCTATGTGACCTTTTGAACATCGGTATGACCTCTCACCGAATAGTGATTGTCTTGGTGAATAGCGCTAAATGTGATGATATTGGTATGATGTCTTGGTGACAAGGGGAATTCTGAGCGACTATTTTTGAACTCGGTATAACATCTTGCTGATATCGACAGTTGGGATTTGTGGCATCGGGGAGACATAGTTAGTGTCTCATCGACATGTGAACACAGGTTGAACGTTGTTGACAGATTGGAAGACTATCTTATGTGGTGTGTCTTTGACCAATCAAGGAGCAGAATAGGAACTAGTAGCAGTTGAACTGTTGCAGCTGTTTCTGTGAGGAAGTTCGATAGACAACAATGACATGGATATACTTAGAGATCAATGATGTTGTTTAGTTGGATGATCAGTGTGATGAACAGTGTGGTAAACAGTTCGATGTGTGATCAGTGTTTGTGAATTCAATTATGAGAGCATTGTAACTTGAATGTTTTGTACAAGGTTGATCATTGTGTATGCTGTTGTAAATTGACATCAGAAAGATAAGTCTGATTTCTATATGTAATTTCCATTACTGTAATATAAAGAGACTTTTCTTGGTGTGGTGGGTTTCTCTTCCGCAAGGGTTTTCCCACATAAATCTGGTGTTCATCTGTGTATGTTATATTCTCTGTTTCTATTATTTCTTAGAAGTGTATCTTAATTGGACTATAATTGAAAATTTAAAGTCACCTCTGCATTCTTCCCTGAGGTTTTGATGTTAGGAGAGATAGTTTCACACCTTAGCTTTCCTTATAAGTGGTATTAGATCCTGGCCAGTTGTATTGTCCTTGTGGGTACGTTGGGTTTTTTGTGTCAATTCTGTTCAGTGGGAGTCTAGTAGAAGTTTGGTAATTCAAATTACAGGTTAAGATGACAAACACGTCAGGAAAGATTGAAATTGAGAAATTCAATGGCAGAATTTTGAGTTGTGGAAACTTAAAATGGAAGATCTGTTGGTTGATCGTGATCTTTGGATTGTTGTGTCTGGAACAAAGCCTATAGGCATGAAGCAAGAGGATTGGGACCTTGAAGATAGAAAATCAAAGGGGTTGATAAGGCTTTGTTTAGCAGACTCTGTTCTTCTGAATGTTCATGAAGAAAAGACTACATCTTCCTTGTGGAAAAGACTGGCAGCTATTTATCAGGGCAAGTCCTTGGAGAATAAATTGTTCTTGAGGAAGAAGCTGTACTCTTTGAGAATTCAAGAAGGAGGGTCTATTGCTGATCATTTGAACACATTCAACATGTTGATTGCACAGTTAACATCTGTGGGTGTGAATATTGATGAAGAAGATTGCTCTATGTTGTTACTATGTTCTTTCCCAGATTCTTGGGATCACCTGGTGATGGCTATTGGGAGTACGACATCCACTTTTAAGATGGAAGATGTTGTTGCTTCTTTGTTATCAAAAGTGATGAGAAGAAAATATTCTGAGATGGCGAAGGAGGCTCTTGTTGTTAGAGGCAGATCGAAAGAAAAAGGCAAGAAGAAGGACAAGAAGTCCAAATCCAAATCAGAAGGGAGATCAAAGTCTCTTGTAAAGAAGTCCAAGGTGAAGTGCTGGAATTGTGGGCAACCTGGTCATGTCCGAAAGGATTGTAAAGAGGAGAAAAATAAGAAGAAGAATTCTTCCGACAATGATTCTTCTCAGAGTGATGCAAACGCCTTCATTGCAGCCTTGGCTACACAAGCATTAGATGATGTCTAGCTGATTGATTCTAGAGTATCTTTCCACATGACATCTCATAGAGATTGGTTCATGAAGTATGAAAAATACGATGGTGGAAAGGTGTATTTGGAAAGTGATTCATCTTTGGAAATTGTTGGTTGTGGAAGAGTCAAAATTCAATTCCCTGATGGAAGAGTGAAGGGAATCAATGATGTAATGCATATACCAGGTCTGGCTTGAAATTTACTTTTGTTAGTAAGCTGAATGATATTGGAGTGCAAGTTACGTTCTCTAGAAATGGCTACAACATGACTAGAGGCTCAATGGTGCTAGCAAGGGGTGATCGTATTGGTACCTTGTATAAGTTGGATGCACATGTTGTTCAATGCAATAATGTCTCTGTAAAGTCATAGAAAGCTACTCATGGAGAAAAGAATGTAAAAATTTCTGATAGTGTAAACTCTATGGAAGTTAAACTTCCAGCAGAAAAGACTATGCTCTGGCATCATAGGCTAGGCCACATTGGTGAGAAAGGTTTAAAAACCTTGAAGAATAAAAACCTGGTTGAGGGGCTTGATGACTGTAAACTTGAATTCAAATTTTTTGAACATTGTATATATGGTAAACAACACTGTGTTTCTTTTTACTCCAATCCTCACAAATCTTCTGGTTTGCTTGATTATATACATTCTAATGTTTTTGGTCCAGTGAATGTTCCTTCTCTATCTAAGTCAAGGTACTATGTATCGTTTATTGATGATTATTCAAGAAGGGCATTTGTCTATTTTTTGAAAAGTAAATCAAAAGTGTTCAGTCCGTTTAAGGAATTTAAGAACCTTGTAGAAAATCAGACTAGAAGAAAAATAAAATGTTTAAGGACTTATAATGGAAATGAATTTTGTTTTGATGAATTCAAGAGGTACTGTAAAGATCATGGGATTAAAAGACATAAAACTACACCTTACACTCCATAGAAAAATGGAGTTGTAGAAAGGTTCAATAGGATAGTGATGGAAAGAGCACAAAGTATGTTGAGCAGTGCTGGCTTGGAGGAGAAGTTCTAGGCTGAGGCAGTTGCTACAACATGTTACTTGATAAACCGTTCTCCTAATTTTGCTCTTGTTGAGAAAACACCTTTGGAAGCATGGTCTGGTAAGAAGCCCTCTCTAAGACACATTTGTGTTTTTGGCTATGAGGCATATGAATATGTGCCGAATGAGAAAAGATCTAAATTGGAGAACAAGGTTTTTAAACATATTTTTATTGACTATAGTGCTGGCATAAAAGGATACAAGCTTTGGAATCCTGATACGGAGAAGGTTCTATACAACAGAAGTGTTATCTTTCATGAGCTGAAGCCTTCTATCTTGGATCTGTAGTCAAGGAACAAAATCAAAAACAAAAGGATGTAGTTGAAATTTCTCACGACACAGGATAAAGAGGAATTAAAGAATTAAAATATTACTAAAAGCGAGGGAGAGCTCAAAGTAGTTTTGAGGATTGATGAAGAACAGCCTGACTTCAGCAAGTGAGGATGCAACTTCATGAAAGAAAACAACGATAGGTATGGGTTTTCTTTATTTGATAGATTCTACTTATTGCCTATGCTTTAATTTCTAGCACTAATGAGCCTAGGACTATGAAAGGCATTTGGGAAATGTCGATTGAAGTCTTGGTTGGAAATATGAATGAAGAAATGGCATTGTTAGAAAGAATGACGAGGAGTTTGGTGCTGCCCTTGCACGAAGGCTGAGAAAATACGGAGGCTACAAATGGGTATTTAAAGAAATAAGTTTGGATGGCAGTGTGGAAAAGTATAAGGTGAGGTTGGTTGCGAAGGGTTATTCCTAGGTAGAGGGAATTTATCATGGGGAGATTTTTTCTCCTATAGCTAAGCTGACATCTATTAGATTTCTCTTGTCACTTGCAGTAGCGTATGACTTAGAGGTTGAACAGATGGATGTGAAGACAACATTTCTTCATGGTGACCTTGAAGAAGAAATTTATATGTCCCAGCCTTAGCACTTTGTGGAGAAAGGTAAAGAAAAATTGGTTTGCAAGTTGAAAAAATATATGTATGGATTAAAGCAGTCTCCTAGAATTTGGTACTCGAAGTTCGACACTTTTGTTTTGTCATTGGGATTTGTAAGATCAAAATTTGATCATTGTGTATATTACAAAGCTGAAAGTGATCAAGTTCTTATTATTGCTCTCTATGTTGATGATATGTTGTTCATAGGCAATAGTAAGTTAATGATTTATGATCTTAAGTCTTAGTTGTCTGCAAAGTTTGAAATGAAATATCTTGGTGCAACAAGGTATATTTTGGGAATGGAAAATCACCAGGGATAGGAAGAGTAGAAAAATTTGGCTCAGTCGGAGTAAGTATGTTAAGACTGTTCTAGAGAGATTTTGTATGAATGATTGCAAGCAGCTAGTTGTTCAAGTTTTGTAGGGAACGAAGCTATCTATTGAAGAATTTCCCAAATATCCTATTAAGATGGAGGACATGACCAATGTACCTTATGCTAGTGCGGTTGACAGTCTAATGTATGCAATGGTCTGTATAAGGCCTGACATTTCCCAAGCAGTGGGAGTACTTAGTCGGTTTATGGCTAATCCTGGAAGAACACATTGTGATGCTATGAAAAGAGTATTCAGATATTTGAAGGAAACTTCAAAATATGCATTGTGTTACCATGGAAATTTGGTTGAATCACAGAGAACTCTCAACATTCAAGGCTATGTGAATTCTGATTGGGCAGGGGACATTGACAGCAGAAGATCCACTAGTGGATATATTTTCTTGTTGAATGGTGGTGCAATGAGTTGGATGAGTAAGCAGAAAGCTATAGTCGCTTTGTCCACTACAGAGGCAGAATACATGATAGCAATGCATGCCTGTAAAGAAGCAATCTGGTTAAAACGTTTGTGTTCTAACATTGGTTTTGATGCAGGGAAAATAGCAATTTACTGTGACATTCAGAGTGCTATTTTTTTGGAAAAGAATCCTACTTTCCATGCCAGGATGAAACATATAGATGTACAGTATCATTTTGTATAGGATATGGTGGAGGATGGAAAGGTCTCTTTAGAAAAAGTGGATACTCTGGAGAATGTTGCAGATGCATTGACGAAGCCAATGAGCACAGACAAGTTCGGGTGGTGTTGTAGTTTGATGGGCCTCAATGCCTATGAATTTCAGTAATTTTGTTGTGCTCTCGAGGTGCATGTGTGATCTTCGTCAAGTGGGAGATTGTTGGAATAATGTGCCTCAATCTCACTGGCTGAAACCTTTGAAAGAGCCAAGTCGGTGTGACATCTTTATTGTCTGGCCAACTAACAGTTGTGCAACCTTGTGAAATGTTCAGGTCATTGAGACCTTGTTGTTGTCTTGCCAACTAGAGCTATCGCTATGACTTGTTGTGTTCGTTGTAACCCTCTGCCAAGTGGGTTGGTCTTGTCGAAAGTTTGTTTCCTAGCGGATGTCGGGGAGACTCATGGTGACTGTAGTTATTGGGGAGACTCTTGGCCGAAAGGTTTGCTTTTAGTATGAAGTCTTAGTGATGTGAGATGTCTCGCTAACAATGTTACACTTAGAGTCATCGGGGAGAGACTTGAACACTTGGTAAGAGCTCTTGGTGATGGGTGTTTGTCTCGCCGATGCTTTGGCTATTATATTCTATGTTTCTGTTATTTCTTAGAAGTATATCTTAATTGGACTATAATTGAAAATTTAAAGTCACCTCTAAATTCTTCCCTGAGGTTTTGACATTAGGAGAGTTAGTTCCACACCTTAGCTTTCCTTACAGTAAGCTTGTTCCTTTTGAATTAAGTGAATTTGGTGAATCTATCCTGAAAACTCAATCTACATTCAAGGCTACTGTATCCAGAAGTAACAAGCAAAAACATGGTCTGGGAGAATGTTCTAGAAAGATATCCAAGTATGATGGAGAACTGAAGCAACTTGAAGATAAAGAAAGAGAGGTGGAAGAATTGGAAGCACTGATTGTAAAGAAAGAAGGCAGAGGAAAAGGTTAGTATGAAGGGTGTTACCTATTTAAATGTTTCTCATGTAGTAAAATAGGTCATTTTGCATCAAGATTTCCTGAAAGAGTCCCTAGAACTAAGCCTAACAAGTCTAGATTCTAAAAGAAATGTTGCTTTGCTGAAGAAGGAATGACTGATGATGAGTCTGATAAAGATACTAGAAATGAAGATGAATGGGTTTTCATTGCTACTGTTAAAAATAGTCTTGTGGCTACTGAATCTACTAAATATGAGAAAGCTCTTGCAGCCCAAGTTGAAGAAAAGGATGAGTGGGTTATTGATATTGGATTCTCACATCATATGACTGGTGATAAAAAAAAAATTGTAAGTCTAGAGAAGTATGATGGTGGTATTGTAATATTTAGAGACAACAATGCTGTTGTGATTCATGGCAGAGGTTCTATTTGTCTTGGTGGTAAGGATAACACTGATGATGTTCTTTATGTTGAAGGCTTGAATTGGACAGATGGTGGGAAAAGGTTATGATCTACAATTCAAAAATGGAAGATGCAAGATACATGGAAGTTCTAGCAATATGATTGCTACTGGTAAATAGAAAAAAGGTAATATTTTTCACCCGAATACTGCTAGTGGGAGTTGTTTAATTTCTCAAGTAGATGAAAGATGGTTCTGGCATAGGAGGCTGTGTCATGTAAATTTTGATAACATTGTCAAGGTAAGTTCCACTCAAGCAGTAAGAGATCTACCTAAGCTAGTGAAGCTTGCTAACACAATTTCTAAGGAATGTCAGATGGGTAAATAGACTAGAGTCTCCTTCTAGAGCAAACAGTTTCATTCAAATGATTTGCTAGAGCTAATACATACTGACCTCTGTGGTCCCTCCAGATTCAAAAGTATTCATGGAGAAAGGTACTTTATGTTGATTATTGATCATTATTCTAGAATGATATGGGTTTCCTTTTTAAGAGAAAAATGTGAAGCACTAGAAAAGTTCAAAATTTTCAAGGCTATGGCAAAGAATGAGAAAGGTTTGAAAATCAAGTTTATGAGATCTAACCGAGGTAGTGAGTTCACCTCCAAGGAGTTCAACTCTTTTTACAAGGAACATGGAATTAGAAGATAGTTATCTGCTCTCTGAACCCCTCAACAAAATGGAGTTGCAGAAAGAAAGAACAAAACAATCTTGGATGTTTCTAGCCTAATGATGATAGAAGGAAACGTGCCCCAGAGCTATTGGAGTGAAGTTGTAAGCACTTTTTTGTACACTTTAAACTGGGTAAATGTTAATGGAAACTCTAGTAAGACCCCTTTTGAGCTATGGTTTGGTTACAAACCCACTGTTAAATATTTCAAGATCTTTGGAAGCAAATGTTATATCAAGAGAGATGATGATATAGGAAAGTTTCATGCAAGAAGCGATGAAGGAATCTTTTTAGGTTATTCTACTAAGAGAAAGGCCTACTGATGTTATAATAGAAGACTAAGAAAGATGGTTGAGAGTGCAAATGTTAGAGTTGATGAGGATTCTTTCAAATCATCCAGATATTGTGGATATGATTTTGATGAAGACAATACAAACAAAGGGAAGAATGTTCAGACACCAAATCAACTTCAAATTGTTCCATATGTTCTAGTAAAGCAACCTCAATTTGTTTCAGTAAGTCAAGGTAGTCAGGAAGCATAAACAAGTGCAAGTACAAAAGAAGATCAGAAGAATCAGAAGTTCGAGAAAATTCCAAAACTCCAAGTTATGTAAAGCTAAACCATTATGAAAGCCAAATTATAGGAGATAAGAATAAAGGAGTGCAAACTAGAAGGAAGATTGCAGAAGAATACTACCTAATTTCCAAGATTGAACCTAAAAATGTCACTGAAGCCTGCCAAGATGAACACTGGATGGAAGCTATGAAGGAAGAGCTGACACAAATTGAAAGAATGACACGTGGATACTAGTCCCCAAACCTAAAGACAAAAATGTGATTGGTACTAAATGGGTGTTTCAGAACAAGCTGAATGAACAAGGTGAAGTGGTCTGAAATAAAGCAAGATTGGTATGTAAAGAGTATTCTCAGATGGAAGGCATTGATTTTGAAGAAACTTTTTCCCATGTTACCAAAATCGAAGCTGTTAGATTATTTCTTGCTTATGTTGCATACAAAGACTATGGATTCTATCAGATGGATGTGAAGTCAACATTTTTGAATGGAGAACTAGAAGAAGAAGAAGTATACATTGAATAGTCTGATGGATTTCAACTAACTAACAAGGAAGATATGGTTTTCCGCTTGAAGAAAGCTCTATATGGACTCAAGCAAGCCCCCAAAGCCTAGTATGCTAGATTGGACAAATAGTTATTGAAGCTTGTATTCACTAAAGGTACTACTAATAGCAACTTATATTTTAAATTGGATCATGATAAAGAGTTAATTATAGAAGTCTTTGTTGATGACATCATTTTTGGAGGAGATGACAATCTATGTATGAAGTTTTCTGATGAGATGAAGGATGAATTTGAGATGAGTACGATTGGAGAGATAAAGTTCTTTCTAGGATTACAAGTGACCCAACTAGACAAGGGGATATTCATATCTCAGTCCAAATATGTGAGGGAGCTACTAAAGAAATTTGGGATGGAAGATTCAAAGCTTGTTGGTACTCCCATGGTGACCAAATGTAAGCTAACGTAGAATGATGATTCTCCTAATGCAAATCAAACTAGATAAAGGTCAATGATCGGTGGAATACTTTATTTAACCCAAACTAGGCTATATATTATGAATGTCATATGTATGGTTGCCAGATTCGAGGCTGATCCAAAAGAATCGCATGTGATTGTTGTTAAGAGGATCTTTAGATATCTGAAAGGAACAGTTGACTTTGGACTTTGGTATTTAAAGGATGATGATCTCACTCTGAGTGCATATATTGATGCAAATTGGGCTGGTGATGTATATGGAAGGAAAATTACTAGTGATGGTGCTTTCTTCCTAGGGAAGAAGTTGGTGTCCTAGTTGAGCAAAAAGCAGAATTTCATTTCTCTATCTATTGTTGAAACATAATATATTGTTGCTACAAACAATTGTACTCAAGTAATATGGATGAAACAAATGTTGAAAGATATTAGGGTGACATATGAAGAGCCTATTGCCATATACTGTGACAATTCAAGTGAAATAAATATTTCAAAGAATCTGGTACTACACTCTAAGACTAAGCATATATCAATCAAGTTTCATTTCTTGAGGGAGAAAGTGAATGAGAAAGAAGTCAGATTGGAGTATGTGCATACTAAAGAATAGATTGCAAACATCTTTACTAAGTCATTTCCAAAGGATACTTTTGAGTATCTCAAAGGAATGCTAGGGGTAATCACCCCTCCTGATGAAAATTAAGAAGATGCATTTACTTGCATCAATCTGTGACCTACATTGTTATATTTTGATCTAGATTGATGTTTACATGGCTGCTACTCAGGGGGAGTATTCAGATGTGCAAATATGTGGTTTAGAGTGTGTATATGGAAAGGTCATGGTTACCTTTTCCATTGATGTCAAAGGGGGAGAAGTGCAATGTAAAAAATCCTTTTGAGAATCAAAGAGAAATTGAGGAGAAGAGTCAAAACCAAAGGGAAAGCAAGTGTGTTGGGTTGATGGAATTTTTCACATCATGTGTCGCCATCAATGCCAAAGGGGGATATTGTTGGATGTTTTGGATGTGTTGCTGATATGTGGTTGTCATTGATGTCAACACTATTAGCATTTGGTGTATTAGAGGTTGTATATGTCAAGGATATTGAGAAAATTGTAAAAGAAAGTGTTCCAGGTTCCCAGTGGAACTGTGCAGGTCATGAAAGCATCTTGTCCTTTACATTGAAGTTTAGTTGTTGTGGACTAAATTTTTTTCTACTGAGTGTATCTAGATCATCTACCAGAAGTTTTAGAGGTTCAGGTATAGATTTGATCATGTTGTGGTCTGACAGTGTTTTTGAGGTCTTTGTCAGTGTTCCTGAGTGAAGTTTTTGTGATTCTGGAAATCTCGGTTGCTACGGATGTTTCTCTGTTGCTTCTTAGTGCTCTTGGATGTTTCTATATTGTGTTATATCTTTTTGGTAAGTCCACATTGATCGATGTGCTTGTGGTCAGAATTTTTTCCTGCATATGTTTGGTTTTTCTTGTTCTTGGCCGGCATGTTGGTGGTAGCGTGTTTTGGATCTTCGAGGTGAAATTAATTGAAGTATTTTTGTGTTGGAATTGTTAATTTGGGTCCCCACTATGCTATGGCCGACCTTGGTGGATTCGCATTTAAAAATTTATTTGTAAATTTGGGCCGACATTGAAAATATGCTTTATTTTCCTAGCCAACTAAGTTATTGATGAAATCTCATGTAGCCGATATATAAGAGTGATTGTTTCATCAGTGTAGTGTGTATGTGTGAATATCATTCAATTACATAGCAGAGTGTGAAGAATATTGAGTGAAGTGTGAAGTAGTTTGTGAAGGAGTTTTTGTGCTTAATTGGAACTATAATCAGGCTTGTGGAGAAGCTATTTTCTTAGTTCATACTCTTCGTATTTGAATCCCATTTTGTATTGTTGGGTAGTGAGCTCTAGGAAGTGTGCCTAAATGCATGTGCATTCCCCTTTATTGATTTCATTATACTTTTAACAGGGTATAATCTTGTGGACTAACATCCACTATGGTTTTTCTCCTAACAGGGTTTTCATGTAAAAAATCTTGGTGTTCTCTGTCTCTCTGATGTGTTAATTGCTTTTGGTTAATTTCTTATTCATCACATCTGAGATTAAGCTAAGTAAATTTTGAAAAGATTATTATTCTATGACAATTGATTCCCCCCCTCTCAGTTGTTTGTCCTTGTTTTGCAAATAGTAATGAAGGTGATAAAATTCAATCTTCTAGAGAAAAATCTTAATCATGCAAGGACAAACCAAGACTATAAGCCTAAGAAACAAGAACACCTAATTGAAGATTGGAAAAGAAAAAGGGGGTCCCATTTTTATCAAGATAAATAGGGTGTGTTGTATGAGGCATAACACATAGTAAGAATCATGGTGAAAAGCCTCCTTAGAAGGAAAGATGTTAGATTTTTTAATAGTAGGGATAAGAGGAAGGTTGTTATATTTACAAGATTGAGGAAAATACTTCAACAAAGGGAGGGAGGGAGGAAGGGAGAGAGAGAGGGGGGCATGAAAAATTAGGAAGGTAAAAGCATACACTAGGGGTTACTATTAGGACTAAGGAGAAGGACAAAGGTAAAAAAAAGTTGAAAGGTACATATAAATGGAAGGTGAAAGAATAGAGAAATAGGTGTTGGGAAAGGGAAGAAAATTCTTGGTACATAATGGAGAGGTGTTTATCCATGAAGGAATATAATTGGGTTGTGAAGAGGGAAAATATAGAGAATGATGAGTATTGGATGAAGAAAAGAAGATGTTGTGAAAAGTGATAGGGTGATCCCATAATACTAGTTTATAATTCCTTCCACAAATAAAAATTGCAAAAATACTCCAAAGAAAACAATTTTGGGTGTTTAGGGGTTCACTTGATGGGGTGTTCGCATGAACCCAAAAAGGGGTTCCCTCGAATCCCCCTGTTGAGCTAACCCATTTGTGATGTCATCCCCTTTTTGGCACATTTTTTTAATGAAAACAAAGGAAAATTCAAAAAAATGGGGGGTTCAAGCAAACTTCCTTTAAGGTCAAGGAGGGTTTGCTCGAAGGGGAGTTCACTTGAACCCCCCTTTTTTTCCCTTCTCCCTCTCCTCTACCAATTTTTTTCCTTTTTTTTCCTTTTTGAGCTTGGGCTAAAAATGAAAATGGAATCAACTTCATAGACCCAACTAGATGATGGTATTCCTTGGAACGAGCTATCCATCAAATATAATTTTAATATAATTTGGTTTTATTATGTATATTTTTTTAGTTTAATTAAACATAGGTTTTATCAAAAATCAAGCTCTTTGTTCTACACATGTGGAAAAATAGTATATTTACAAAAAAAATATAAAAAATATGTTTGTACTAGGTATTGATGTCCTTGATCCAACAAAAAAAGAAAAATTGAATTTCAATACATACAAAAAAAGTTATGTTGTATACAATCTGCTTATGTCTAAATTGTAATTGGTTTGACTTCAAAACTTAATTAAGAGAAATCAATAAACACTATGAAACAAAATGAATGTGCTAGATATCATAGTTACAAAGATAAATTCTAAAAAAATAGAATTTTATCCTTCATAGAAAAAAAATTATGTTGCTCACAGTAAACATCACTCTTTAAAAATGGTGTTTATTGTTAAAAACTAGTTTTCGAAGGAGAAGGGAAAAGAAATATAATTTGATTCCAATTTTTTTAAAATATATATATTTAGAATCTACAAAAAAAATGTCACAAATCACTAGTTTGAATCATCTTCAAATTCCTCATGGTTTAGCAGCTATAGGTGCTCGAAAGTGAAAATTTAGTTGAAAAAAATTAGCTCAATGTCCAGTTTGGCCAAAAAGTGTAAACCATTATTGTGGGTTCACCCGATAGGGGGTTTATAATGGTATAGAAAAGTGCTATGAGAGAGGAAAAGGTGGGAAAGGTGTCATATTTTTACAATGTTGAAGAGAATTGTATTGTGAAGGAAAAGTACTTAAGTTTTAAGAAAACAAATATTTTGGAAGTGTTATGTTTTCTAGTTTTCCCAATAGAAAAAAATTAATGTGTAGGAGAATTAAGTTTACCAAATGAAATAAATTTTAAGCCTATATATTTTTTTATGAAAGAAAAATTATTTTTTTGTGTGAAATATACTCAATAAATCATATTAATTTTATTTTAGAAACATAAAACTATCTAATTTGACCTAATACATGTAGGTGACCTAGTACATGTAGGTATAGCCAAGGTCTTTGCTTGAGTGATGATATCAACAAGCATATAAGATTGAGAATACAATGTAAAAATGGAAAAATTAGAAGTGTGTAAAATCCTCAAAGAGGAAGATGTACATATAAGTTGATGAGTTTGAGTCACTATAGGAGTGCTAAACTCAAGGTGGTGACAAGGCTCCACCAAGTGTAAAATGAGGAATGCCACACATCCTTAAAGATTTAAACTACCTCTTCAAGTGACACATCACCAAATAATGTGGCTTAATACATAAAGAGTAGTAAACAATTAAATAATAATTATTTTTCTCTAACAATACATGCATACACATAGTTGGGAATCAAAATACTAAATTTTTAAGATGTGAAAAACCACAAAGAAAAGGGTTTAGAAAATATTTCTAGAACAAAAAAAGATGTTGGAAATAGGTTGAAAGTGATTCAAGGAGTGCCCCTATAAATTTTGAGCTAAATCAATGAAATTAAAATATGGGAGCACACATCTCTAGGCACCAAGTATTCATAGTTGGTCCCAAACACTTGTGCATAGGTCCTAGGTTCCTGTGTTTTCCTCTAAATGACCTATAACTTTCTAGAGTTTCTTGTTTTATTTTTTTACCTTCCTTACTATAGAGTAGGAAAGAGATCATAGATCCAATTAGTATATTAACTAGGATCAACTTCTTTTTCTTTGACTCCACATTCCAACACAAACCAACTAGGGTTTGATGATTTTCTAGCTACCTCAAAGGAGAGCCAATCTATTACGGTTTGGTTCTTTTGAGTTGCAAAGAGGATAAATTTGATGTGTGTTTTGATTAACCTATTTGACATAAACCATGGATCTAAAAATACAATTTATTGTATAGACAAAAATAGAAATCGACAAAATAGATTTGGGAAAGGGATATAGAGAGGAACCTAGACCTAAAAGTTGAGTCTAAATTTGAGGGTCAAGGGTGTGGGCAATGTAGACTAGAAAGGATTCTTTTTCAAGATATTCAACACTCATATGTTGTGTTACAGTCTACTTTGCATTCCATGTGACTTATTGTTGATGAAACTTTTGTATATGACTTGCACACATGAAAATAGAAGAAAATATTGTGCTATATAAGGGCTTGCCTAGAAGTGAAACCCTATTTTGGTGTTTCAACCTCCATGAACAACAAATGATGATGATCAAGAGGGAATTCCTTAGGTTGGGAAAAGGCCAAATAGCAATAATTGATTGAAATGACAAATTATGAAAATAGATGATGTTATCTTGGATATGAAATCTCTATCAAATTAATTTTCACACCATAAGTTACCAACAAAGGTTGTTTGATGGATGCTTTAATTTCTTCAAGAACTACAAGAGGTTAGTCCACAAAACACAATAGATTGTTGTAGATAGCATGTAGATGATAACTCCACACTTCATGAAATTGTATGATTGATCATAATATTTTCTTTTTCATAATGCTTCCTTGTAATGTTCAAATGAGAGGAAAATATATTTATATATGCATCCTGATTGATATTTTTTATTATATGTTGATATGGGATCCTTTTTAATCCTCCACGAACTAACACAAAAATATTAAATTTGAAATAGGTCACACTTAAAGTCAAGGGTGCCCTCACCCCGAACTAGGTGCTTTTTTACCAAATTTGTCGAGATGTTAGGGATTTTAATTTATTTTCTGAATTTGGCCTCAAAATGAATAAATTATTATTATATTTAGTTCCATAGGAAAAATAGGTTGTTCGTGTAGTGTGAAAATTTTAGGGTTGACAATTTATGACACTACGCTTAACATGGACAAATTCCCAACATCAACTGCTATAAGTGATATTTTTACAACAAAAATTTAAGGGGAGGGAATTGGTTATGTACTTTTGAGAAATTAGTTTATATATAATCCCCTATTTTAGCATTTTCTAGCCTCCATGGTAGTGCATGAAAAAATTAGAATGTGTGAGGTTCCAAGTTGGTTGTTGGAGTAGTGTGCATAGAGATTATTAAATTAAGAAATAAAATCCTCTAAGGAGATCTCTATTCTAACATAGTGTGTGCAACTAAATGAAGAATAGGCAGGAGATAAAATGTCAACATGATATGCCAAGGAAAGGGCTAAGGATAAGGAGAGAAACTTTGGATTTGAAATCTAGGGAGGATGGAAAATGGTTTCATCGAATTAGGAGAAAGGACATTAATGTAAGTCATGCAATTAGAGGATTATAATAGAAAATGACAAGGAGAAACTAGGCCATGGAGACATGATGGGAAGAGGGAAAAAATCCAATGGAGATGATGTGGGATAAAAGCAATGAAAGCTCCAATTTGTGATCCTTGCTAGTGTATCTTGTTTTTCTACAACAATGGTGTTTCCATGAAAACTTAGTATGAGTGCGAAGACAAGAAGTGTAAGAAGAATCAACCTCTGCAAATGAGAGATAAAAGTACATTTTTAGGGAGATCTTAAGTGAATTATTTTTAGAGAGTATATCATGGATTAGGGTTCTAATGGCTATAAAGGCTTGAACTTGAAATTTGAACACAAAAAGGAGTGCTTGGGGGAACTAGTGTCCTAATAGAAACACATGTCTAGATTTTAGAGGTTGGCAGGGGATAGGATGCTAAGGTTTTTCATTTAGTCATTTTTTATATTTGTGCTAGGTACTTAAGAATAAAAATAGGTTGAATGATGCCTGAATAAGACTAGGGAATGGTCAACAAAAATGAGCTTAGAACATAAGATGAGAATTATAAAGTTTACAATTTTTTATCTTGCAACATGTTCTTAAACAATAAGTTAAATTTCCATGAAGAATTCACCATGTTTTATTGGAAAGTTATGTTCTTGAAGATATTATTTCCATCTTGGATCATTAATGATATAGATAGCTCAACTACATCTTCACTAACTTGTCCAAAATATTCTAAGAAAAGAGTGTTGGCCCCATAGTTTTCGTTGCATCAAAAGATCGACCTGTTAACGCCTAATACAACTCCTAGAGTTAACGGATCCATGGGAGGCAGTTATTCCATGTCATGAATATCGAGGGGAGTATTGACCATTTGGCAACAATCTATTGAAAAATAGGATAAAACTGTTGTCAAAAGATTTGCACCCTGCTGAATGCAAGATTCAGTAACCTACTGAAACATGGAAACCTTCTTCAGATGTGGGTGATTTGAGCGAAGAAGGAATCTCAAGAGTGAGTTGGTTCTCCAAATGATTAATTTTCTTCTAAGACTTTAGAGGAAAGGGATAGGAAGATGGACTAAAATCAAAACATAAAACTACTAATGGTTAACCTGTTATTTCTGAAAGAGACCAGATTTTGCCACTCAGAACAATTTCTCTTTTACAATAGTTCTCACAATCTCATCGATACATGATTTCATCAATAATTCATATGAAGGTTCACGAACATCGAATACATCATACAACTTGAAAACATGAAATCCTGTGTAGAAAACTCATAAAAGTAGGACATTAAGGTTTCAAATTTGAAAACACAAAGGCATCAAACTGCTATTACCAATCTTGAGACAAGAAAATGAAAAGAACTCTGCTTTATTACTGAAACTAAAAGAGTGTCTATCTGAAAACTAAGTACAAAAGGTTCACAAGCTCAAAAGTGTGTATGAGCAAGAACTGAAATATGAACTGAGAAGGAGAAAAAAGACCAAGTCTTTTCAGAATGTATCTCTCCAAAAACCCTAATCCGATCTCACAAAGCAGCTCAAGGAAAAAAACCTTCAAATTGTCTCAAAAACTGCATAAAAGCAGAAAAAAGCATACTGCTTTTATGATCAAACTACCATTCCTCTAAAAATAGGTTAAATCTAATTTAAAAGCCAGAAAAACACCTTATCTCTCCAAGAAGAGACCCAAATCCGACCAAGGGGAAAGTCAACAATAATCTGCTAAAAATAGCAAGAAATCATAAAACAATTTATAAAAGATTGCTTTACGATTTTGCTTTACATGATTGCAGATTTTATAATTTATCTATTTTTGCAATTTAAAAGATTATAAAATCTTTTGCAAAAAGAAATACGTCTTATTTCTCCATTACAATGCTTTGATTTTTCTTAAAAAATCATAAAAATATCAATGTATATCACTCTCTCATCAATATCTCTAATTGATTTATGTAAAATCAATTAAAAAAAAACCTAAGTAGAGAGATATTAACTTAGGTCATAAGATATTTACCATTATACCCTCATTGTTTTCTCATAAAAAAAATAAAGCTAGGATACTCAAGGTTCTAATTTTCTTTAAGGCACAAATGTGAATGTAACTCAAGCCTTAAAGACTTCAATCATAGCCAACCTAGGCATTTGAATTCGGCCCCCTCTAATATTAAACTTCAGACTTTGAATGAATCATAATGCAAAGCGACCCTAATTCGAAATAACCCACATGCTTATTGACAAACATGAATATTATAAACAATTATAATGTTGGGTCGAATTAGGGCATGAACAAAAGAAATCAAACCCTAAATCATCTCATTTTGCACTCATTACTTGGAAAAAATCGAGCTCTGCTTGAGAGAGCACACTTCCAAGTATGGCTAGGGTTTCAGCTGGAAACCTCTATTCGAGCCTTCAATCGAGCTTTCTTTCTCTATGATTTTAATCACACTCAGCTTGCACAACTCATAGTAAGTGTTATTGATTGTTTTCTATTCAATCCTTGAGCTTTTGATGAAAATGAAGGCCTCACAGGCCACAGCCATGGGATGACTATCTGATGCCTTCATTTTATTTTTGTGCTTTGCTTCTGATATTTTTTGGCTCCTTCTACTCCTGACATACATGAGCTTGGATTCGAGCTTGGACTAGAAGCTCCACGAGAGAGCTTGCTCACCGATTTTGTCTTCCTCTCTCTACACAAGGTGAGCCTCTTGGTCTGTACCTTTTGTGGCTTCACTTCCTGATTTGCTTGGTTTGTAGCCATGGCTAAGACAATCCATAAGGCCCCTGTTTATACTTTCTATGCTTATATTTGCTATTTTGTGTTCTTTATTTTCATTGGCCACCATGATATATCGCTCTAAAGATGAAGTTGAAAGCTCTAGTGGCTAACCGAGCCATACTCATAGATAAAATGATTTTCTTTTTAAGTTCTAGGGTTCAACCCAAAGGAAAAAGTGTACACTCAACATTCTGAAGTAAAACACCATATGGGTGTTCATTAATTTGAAGAAAACATTGCATTTTGTCTTTCCTGTAACAGTACGATGTGGGTATATGAAAAACTGTACTCTAGCTCAAACCTCTCATGGGTATCGAATGAAAACTGATATTCTCCATTTCTGAAACTTGACCTTCTGTATTCTATTATTTCTTTGCAAAATCCACACATGGGTACTCCCTAAAGTTGCAATTTTTGTATTTAAAACAAAACCCAAATGTGGGTACTCTGTATATTCGTTTGCATTCAATTTATCAGCTCGACCCAAGATGGCTGGTGTTTTACTTGTAACTTCTATGACTTTCTCACCTTGTAATTCTTAATGATGTATTTACTTATCAGCCAAATTGGAACTGACTGTTCATTGCCATTTGAATGCAATATTTGTCTCTTCATGCTCTTGGGCTCCAACCTAGCACTCTCCATGCATTTTTATGCTCCACTTAATGAACTGTTCCGTAAATCTATTTGCTTCTAAGATGAAAATTAAAACAAATCCTCTTCATTAAGGAATAATGTATGCCTGTTCACTATCCTTGGTTGTGAAAAAGAACACTGATGAACTGAATTTCCATGACATCTGATCATGATGAACAAATAACGTTATAGCAAAAGAACGTGAACCATACAACAATTTCTGATATAAATGTACTCATTTGAATTAGTTGAGCAAGTTAAACTCACTATTCACCTGTAGCTTTCAGTAAGTATCCACCTGATCATTATGAATGCACAGTTGGTTTAATGCTTGATAGATAATTCTTTTTAACTCTTTCAGTTGTATATCATTCCTTTTGATGAATATATGACGATGTAATCTTTAAATAAGCCCATTTATAATGAATAGGGCAGCATGTCGAGCTCTACCCTTGTGGGAGCCCATTTTTCTCCACATGCTTGGTCTTCGAATAATGATCAGCTTCGTGACTTTACCTATACTTTTTACCTATACTTGCACAAGGACACAAACAATGTTAGCATAAAAAACAAGATACAATGATCATATTGATGTTTCTCTTTCAGCTCATTTCTTTTGTACTTTTTATGATTGTTTCAATGTATGATTGATAGTAGGCTGCATTATTGTTGGTGACTCATATAGGTATCTTCATAATCGGAGCCTCTGACATCTCCCTCCTTTCTCTTACAGGTCGATGGAGCTCGAGAAGACAAAGGTGCACCATTCATTGTCGACCATCGGCCAAAACAGGAAATGATGATTTTGTCGCTTACTTATGTGATTTATTCTTTCATATCTTCCATAGTGTAGTGTGCTATTAATGATGGAATGTGACAGTCACATCCACGGCTTGTGTGGATATTTGATTTCATTTTATACTTTTCATTTGAAAAGAAAATATATTTTGATGTAATGTTGTAATATCATTTTGATTCTTGCAATCAAATGAAGCTATGTAAATGTGAATTATCCCATGAAATAAATGAAAGCATTCTAGAATGCTCTATTACTTATATGCTCAATTTTTTACTTCATTTAATTGTAAAACATTGAATAGCACTCTAAAATTCTGATTATTCTTTCAAAAGCACAACTACCACTTTATGAATAATGATAAAAGATGCAAACAACACTTAAACATAATTTGCAATTTCACCAAGATATAATAATGTTTAGCCAGCTCCATGAAACAAGTTGTGGCAAAAAATTGGTAACATTTGGCAATTTCCGCTAAATGCTTGGCCGCTAAGCATAGATTAGTGGCCTTAAAACAATCCATTGGGTGCAGAGTTGAACCTCCCCCTCTTGAAACTCAAAAACTTGAACAATACTCCAAACAACAGCAAAAGAAAACAAAACATAACTGAAAGAAAACTAACAGGCCCTGATGGCCAACAAAACATGCACAATAACACTTAGGGAAAGCAAAACTACTGGAAGAAAATGTGCGGAATGCACTTATTTGCAATACTAATCTACTCTATAATAACTAGTAAAAAGATACTCAAATAAAACCATTTACAGGCTTTGAAAAATAACTGCCTCTCCTAATCAACCGAGGATACTTTGCATGCTCACAAATTTGCAGTAAGAGATGAAAAATGAAGAAACTCCCCACACATTGTCGTACTGCAACTTGTAAATTATAATCAAAGGTGTAGATCATGTGAATCTAATCAAGCCTACCTCTAGTTTTCCCAGAATGAATAATTGGGATCTGCTTCTCCTCGATTGCAACCTCATTCTTAAGTGTACTAAAAATTCTTTGGATCTCACCAACATTCTTGGCTAGATCTCTGATGGTGCAGCTTGTTGAAAAGATGAAGCCTAAACTTGTAACACCGGTTCTTTGTTGGTTACCTACTACTTCAATCTCATCTCTCTGATGAGGATCATTTAAAAACATATCACCCAACTTTGCACAAAACTCATCAATTATATTAGCATAAAAGTCCTCGTGAGGCCCATCATTATCTTCTATATTCATAATAGGCTTTGAAGTGTCCTCTTGACTACTTTCTTGAAAAATTGGAAATCTATCAAGACCCTTGCCTTGGACAGTCATGTCAGGATCTTGCTCAGCTTGATCTTGTTCTATTTGAACCATTGTATCATACTTATCAAGGTTTTGACATTCGATAGCTATGTTATCCCCACATCGAGTTTGGACACCCCCCACTGTCTCCTCAAGTTGTTGTTCCACACTTTCTCCCTCAAAAGATGAATGTTTGGTATCCAAGCTTGAAACAAAAGCTTCAAGGTCATCCCAAAACATGTTGTCTTCCCTCTCACTTCCAGTTTCTTGTGGAGGCAGACTATTTTCCACCTCACTATAACTCATATGAGGTATCAAAACATTAGAATTTTGAACTTCCTCCTGCTGTTTGGGAGCTAGTATGGATGTAATATGAGATGTACTTTCTTCACTATTCACAAAAAATGGTATCTCTTTGAAAAAATTAGGTAGAACTTGAGAACTATCAGCCTTTTCTTGATCTTGAATTTGTGGTTCCTTAAACATAGCCCCCTCTATCTCTTGCAACAATTTCTCTTGATGTTCTGAGTCTTCTTCTTTGCTATACCAACTAGATACCTCAAAATAGTCATCTAGATTCTGCTACTCCAATGAACCAACCTTCTCCACACATGCGACATTCTCAGATTTAGCTGAAAAAATGGTACAACCAGCGATGACCTCCTGCTTTATATGCTAGCATGTTGGTTAATCCTCTGAAAAATTTTCATCGTCTTCCACAAAACAAGGCAGCTCATTAGTAAAAACATGGAAAGACTCAATAGGAGAAGACTCTTCTCATTCAAACTTTTGTTGTTGCAAACGATATTCCTCCATAGCTATATGCAATAAATTCACTCTTCCAGCTTCTTCCATGGAAAATGATGAGTCATTTCTCAAGACAAAAGATCTATTTTCATAAAGGCAAGTAATGGCGGGACAATTAGGTTTATCTAGTTGGGAAACTTGGGAAATCTTTGGAGTCTCTTGGGGAAAAAGAGGTTGCTCTCTAATGGATTGGTCTCGAATGCTCACAGGATGACTATAATCATTTCCTCGACTTGCAAGGGATGATGGTTTTGGAAACTCAAGATTTCAAGATTAAGAGGTTGATTTGGGGAGTTAAAAGCACTATCCTGCCTAAAACTTGGGATTTTTACTTTAGGTATGATAGGAGGCTCATTTTTCATAAAAATTGGAAATTTGAACTTATGAACCTCTTCTTGAATAGGATGTTTAGAAATGGCAGGAGTTGTTTGGGCTTCATGCCTTTGAAACTGAGCAAGCAGAAGATTTCTTTGTGCGGTTGCCTCTCTCTCTAAATCCTCCTCAAACTGTGTTCTTTGGGTCTCTAGCTCCTGATCATGAAGATAGGCTTGATAAGCCAACTCCTCTTGGTGTTGGTTACACTCATACTACCTCTTGATCTCTACTAGCTGACTCACATAATCAAGTAATCAAAACCAACAACATGATTACGTTGATATGGCTGATATGAAGATGGATAGGAAGAATTTTCATGATATGGTGGATGATATGATGCATGGCCATGAAATATAGACATATTCAATCATTCATAAGCTGGATCTTAAAACAAACCAGCACCTGATCTGCATGTGAAATCAAAAACAGAGTCGCCAGGTATATTGAAACAAGCTTCCAGAAGGCTGAATAACCTGCTACATACACCAAACAGTAGATTATAAACACTAAAACTTCTTTGAAATTGATCTTCAAAGTCCCACCAGGTGTGCCAAAAACTATTGTTAATAGATTTACACCCTGCTGAATGCACGATTCAGTAACCTACTGAAACATGGAAACCTTCTTCAGATTTGGGTGATTTGAGCGAAGAAGGAATCTCCAGAGTGAGTTGGTTCTCTAAATGATTAATTTTATTCTAAGACTTCAGAGGAAAGGGATACAAAGATGGACTGAAATAAAAACTTAAAACTACTGATGGTTAACTTGTTATTTCTGAAAGAAACCATATTTTTCCACCCACAACAATTTCTTTATTACAATAGTTCTCACAATCTCATCAATACATGATTTCATCAATAATTCATATGAAGATTCATGAACATCGAATACATCATACAACCTGAAAACATGAAATCCTGTGCAGAAAACTCATAAAAGCAGGACATTGAGGTTTCAAATTTGAAAACACAAAGGCATCAAACTACTGTTACCAGTCTTGAGACAAGAAAATGAAAACAAGAACTCTGCTATATTACTAAAACTAAAAGAGTGTCTATCTAAAAACTGAGTACAAAAGGTTCACAAGCTCAAAAGTGTGTATGAGTAGGAACTGAAATATGAACTGAGAAGGAGAAAAAAGACTAAGTCTTTTCAGAATATATCTCTCCAAAAACCCTAATCCGAGCTCACAAAGAAGCTCAAGGAAAAAAGCTTCAAACTGTCTCAAAAACTGCATAAAAGCAAAAAAAAGCATATTGCTTTTATGATCAAACTGTCAAGCCTCTAAAAATAGGCTGAATCTTCTTTAAAATCCAAAAAAACACCTTATCTCTCCAAGAAGAGACCCAAATCCGACCAAGCGGAAAATTCAACAATAATATGCTAAAAATAGCAAGAAATCATAAAACAATTTATAAAAGATAGCTTTACGATTCTGCTTTACATGATTGCAGATTTTATAATTTATCTATTTTTGCAATTTAAAAGATTATAAAATCTTTTGCAAAAAGAAATACATCTTATTTCTCCATTACAATGCTTTGATTTTTCTTAAAAAATCATAAAAATATCAATGTATATCACTCTCTCATTAATATCTCTAACTGATTTCTCTAAAATCAATTAAAACAAAAAACCTAAGTAGAGTGATATTAACTTAGGTCATAAGATATTTACCATTATACCCTCATTGTTTTCTCATAAAAACAATAAAGCTAGGATACTCAAGGTTCTAATTTTCTTTAAGGCACAAATGTGAATGCAACCCAAGCCTTAAAGACTTCAATCATAGCCAACCTAGGCATTTGAATTCAGCCCCCTCTAATATTAAACTTCAGACTTTGAATGAATCATAATGCAAAGCGACCCTAATTCGAAATAACCCACATGCTTATTGAAAAGCATGAATATTCTAAACAATTATAATGTTGGGTCGAATTAGGGCATGAACAAAAGAAGTAAAACCCTAAATCATCTCATTTTGCACTCATCACTTGGAAAAAATCGAGCTTTGCCTAAGAGAGCACACTGCCAAGTATTGCTAGGGTTTCAGCTGGAAACCTCTATTCGAGCCTTCAATCGAGCTTTCTTTCTCTCTGATTTTAATCACACTCAGCTTGCACAGCTCATAGTAAGTGTTATTGATTGTTTTCTCTTCATTCCTTGAGCTTTTGATGAAAATGAAGGCCTCATAGGCCACAGCCATGGGATGACTATCTGATGCCTTCATTTTATTTTATGTGCTTTGCTTATGATATTTTGTGGCTCCTTCTACTCATTGGCCGACATACATGAGCTTGGATTTGAGCTTCGACTGGAAGCTCCATGAGAGAGCTTGCTCGCCGATTTTGTCTTCCTCTCTCTACACAAGGTGAGCCTCTTGGTCTATAGCCACAACTAAGACAATTTCTAAGGCCCCTATTTACACTTTCTATGCTTATATTTGCTATATTTGTGTTCTTTATTTTCACTGGCCGCCATGAGATATCACTCTAAAGCTGAAGTCGAAAGCTCCAGTGGTTAACCGTGCCATACTCATTGTAGACACTTAAAAATGACCTAGTCCTGCAAGCTTCATTTTTACCACTTTCGTCCTAGCATAATTATGACATTTAATTATGTCCTTGGTCCACATTCGATTGTTGATTAAATAATTCATGTCTTTGTATTCTTCATGATTATTAAATAAATAAATTTTATTTATTTATTAAATACGTCATTAATTGTCTAAGTCTTCCCTTAATTAAATAAATTTCTTAGTTTATTTAATTCCTCTTCCTCATATATTTCTTCCTGATTATTAAATAAATAAGTTTTATTTATTTATTTAATATGTCACTAACTGTCATAATTAAATGAATTGATTAATTTATTTAATTAATTAATCTTATCTTCTAAATTAAATAATTAAATTTAATTATTTAATTGCCAATTTAATATTCCTCTCATTTTAAATAAATCAATTATTTAAAATTTCATCACAATCTTAACTGACAGTTCACTTTGGTAAATAATTGGAAAATCAATTATTTATTATCTCATAAAATCTATAATTTGAATTGACTCAATTCAAATTGGAAGCTAATCTTTCAAAAATCAAGTAATCGGGTAGATTCTTGATTTTCCAAATCTGCTTTTCAGTTCAACCCTTATCTCTTTGATTTTTCGAATCTCATAAATCAGACAATCTTTATCTTCTTGATTTTCAAAAATCTTTATTTTCTAATTAATTCGTCTCATTTATTCTCCACCGTCGATCCATTTATTTGAGGTTTTATCTTGACCGTTCGATTAATGATTTTTTCCCTAACCCTAATTAGGGATTCTCAGGTTTAATTTGGACCTCTCATTCTAGGTCTTTCTTAGAATTTAATCTCGTCCATCCGCTCAAAATTGTGTTTTCTATAAAAGACAATTTTGCTCATAATTTCGGGATCCGGTCATTTTTGAATACAGGCATTATAGTCATTTTAGCATTGGTAATTATTACCTCATTTAGAATATTGTCATAAACATAGGCATTATTCTATCAAATCCTTCAACATTTGCATAGGGCTTAGACATTACTTTAGGTTGCTCATTTGAAATCTGAGGGCCTCATCCGATTTGCTGCAAACCAGAAGGTGTAACAAAGGTGAACCATGGAAGATGAAGATTTTTGGTAACATTGTTCCTTTTATTTTCATGTTTATCTCCTTTGTGCTTTGTTACTTCATGGGATTTTGATGTTTATTATCTAATAAGCTAACACCACCAATTTTCCATAGATACATTTGGTGAACCTGAAGTGAACACCAAATTTTGCTCATAATTTCAGGATCCGGTCATTTTTTAATACAGGCATTATAGTCATTTTAGCATTGGTAATTATTACCTCATTTAGCATATTGTCATAGACATAGGCATTATTCTATCAAATCCTTCAACATTTGCATAGGGCTTAGACATTACTTTAGGTTGCTCATTTGAAATCTGAGGGCCTCATCCGATTTGTTGCAAACTAGAAGGTGTAATAAAGGTGAACCATGGAAGATGAAGATTTCTGGTAACATTGTTCCTTTTATTTTCATGTTTATTTCCTTTGTGCTTTGTTACTTCATGGGATTTTGATGTTTATTATCTAATAAGCTAACACCACCAATTTTCCATAGATACATTTGCTATTATTTCCGTACGGTTTTGTGTTTTCTGCTATTTTTGAAGGTACAGGTACGGATCGACGCAACCTTTTTAAAAAAAAATCATGACGCATTTGATGCGTCGTGATGCATTCGCATGCAGGAAAGTCGCAATCGCTCTTTCAAGCCGCAATCATAGTACAAAAAGCTGCAGTTGAAATATAGAGCCGCATTTGATGAACCAAGCGATGCATTTGCTCTATCGCAATGCATTTGGCTGGCAAAGTTTTCTTCTCATTTGTATTTAGATTTTTTTTAAGGTTTTTTCTATTCCTTCTGTTTTCTTTTAAGCATTCTGGTTTATTTTCTGTATTCTTCCCAGTAGGGGCTGTCGTGTTACTAATCGTGTTTCGTAGCGTGTGGCGGTTACGTTTTGTGGGTCCAAGACTAGTGGATAAAACTACTAACTTATATTTTTGTAGCTACGCTTGTCAAAGGCTCATTGTTTAAACAATGTGTTTGCAATTTATAGTGTAGAAAACATTTTATTTTGGTTCTTTTAAAATGGATGCGTGTGTGTTTCTTTTTTATTGTGTTTGCAAGATGGTAGGTGAGTATGCTCTCACTTGGTGAAAACCTCGTGATCAGAAAACCAGACCCATTATTATTTATTATTACCTTGACTTGGTATATCGGAGTATCTTCTCCCCTCGTGTTTTCGGGTGATCTTGGGTGTAAGAGAAACGGTTACCAACTCTAGAAATTGGGCCTACATGGGGATTTCATCACCCCAACATGACTCAAACTGAAAATGGAGCTAAATCCAAGCTACCCCCGACCGGTATATAAATGTAAACCTTAAGGGAAAACCTAAGCTTGCTTGTGCGGATGTGTCATACGAAAGGAGTTGTACTCCCTTAAACCCTATTGAGCTTAACCTCTTCAGGCTGGAGTGCCACCTTAATGGTGATTAATCTCTTCCCCCATGTATGGCCACTCGAACGGGGGTCCCTAACTAAAAACTCTTGTATAGAAAGCCAAAATCCTTCTATTTGCTAGCGCAGCACCGGTCGGTGTGAAGGCATCCACATTTTCGCAGTTTGTAGTAGAGGTGATCAGCTCGTCATGGGAGTTTCATGGGGGTTGGAAGCTTGGTTGGCCTGAGAAGAGAGTGCACTGTAAGGGGGAGCCCTTGCAGCCAAGCTTCTGAATTCACACGCTACAGATATGTGGTTGGGGAAACCCGCGTGGAATCTAGCGAATACTGTCATGGCCTAACCTAGGATTGTGCTTATCTGATGTGTGTTTGGTTACTTTTCAAAACACTGTGTTTGTCAAGTTCTTTCTGGTTTCATCATAGCTCCAAAAAAACATTCAACACCAAACATATCAAACTTGCAATCAAAACGACAAGAAAATCAATTTGAAACAAAACTGTGTCGCATCTGTCGAACTGCAATTGATTTTCTGAACTGTAATTGCTTTATTAAATTGTAGTTGATACTCAAAACGCTACATTTGTATGCATCGCGACGCATCTGAACACTTCAGAGCTGCATGTGCAAAACTAAAACGCAACTGACTATCATTGAGTCGCATCTGATAAACCGAGTTGCACTTGTTTGTTTCCAAGTTGCATCTGCTAAACTTGAGCCGCATTCACAAAACCATGACGCAACTGACATCTCAAATGACGCATTTTCCTATCACTATTTAAAACTTCATCCAAAGTCAAATTTGAAGTCTTCATCTTGTTAATAATCTATCAAACACTGTTTCCTAGAAGATTCTGTCACAAACCAAACTTGAAATTGCTCAAAGTCTTGACCACTAGTTTGCATTCATTGCCATAGGTTGCATCCTTCATTATTTTAGTTGCATACATTTGACATTAGGTTGTCCCTAGATTCACATTTTTGCATCTTTAGGATTAGGTAAACCTCAGCACAACTTGCAACATCATTGTTTTTGAAACAAGGCTCTTCTAGACTAAGTTATCAAACCCCTTTTCAGTCATTGTCCTCTTTTGTGGATTTCCCAACTCAAAAGTCTAGTTAGGACAATTCACTAGTCATTTAGACCTTGTCACCTTGTCATTTTCAAAAAAGTCCTCTAGTAACCAAAATCGAAAAAAAGTTTGAGCTTAGAAGTGATTAGATTCCCTTGTCTTACATTGCATTTTAAGTCTTCACATTGCATATCCTGTTCACAAAAATCCAAAACATTAGTCATCCTAGTCATCATTTTGAACTTAGATCTTGCATAATATCATCATTATTAGTTGTCATTCCCATTTGAGCAATCTCATTTATGGTGGAAACCAGACTTCAAAAACAACAACGACAAATGGCAAACTCTCGGCAAGACCCCATGTCTACTGTCGATAATCCAAACTGGACCTTTTACGACCCATTTTCCAATTCAAATGATCCACCTCCAGTGACAACGCAATCCTCATCAAACGGTACATTTGAACTTTTCTTGCAAAGAGATAAATACGGTCAAATACTTGAGGAAAACATAGAGGCAATAGCACAAAACCCAGAGGCCTCTCACTTCATTGAAACAATGGTCCGTCATGACAAAGACAAATTCTTGGCTATACTCTTGAGTGAAGGAGCCAAATTACCTCAAGGATTTGACATTAACACGATAAATCAGACACTTCCTGATCCTAATAACACCAACACATAACATGTCACATAGTGGTCAACTTCCAAACACTACGAGCAATACTCCTATTGACACCACAATGACAGTGCATGCTACCTTCAACATCCCAAACACCTCCAACACCATAAATACCATGACAGAAAATGCCATGGGGGCATCATCAAGTCATAACAAACCCCCCTTGATAGCTCCATCTCCTACCATGAGTACACCTTTGACATATCCGCTTAGTGGTATTTCAGAAAATCTTTTGGCAGGGGGCAAGGGATGCATTTTTATCCAAGGAAAACAACCAAACGTTACCATGACAACATAGTCACATTTCATTGCCTTCCAAGGTACAAATACAAACATTACCCTTGTGCAAAACCAACAATTCACACAAGGTGGCCAAGTAACACAACCCATGGCACCATTAATGCATCATAACATCCATGGTCATCACATTCCCCAAATAACGACACACATGGCTAGGGGACACATCCCAACCTACTCATCTAACGTTCATACTCACCAACACGCACCCAATCATAACTTTCAATATCAACAACACGTCAATCTGCACACGTCATACATATCACAACAATCCACACTGCCACAATACACCAATATTCACGCACAAAAAATAGGGACCTACGGTGTACTAAGAAATCCAACATACAAAAACATAAACGACCCTGTTGTGGATGCCCTCCAAACAAGAATGATGGGTTTAGAAAAAACTATTCAAAACCTTTACATTTCAGGCCAGAAATCAGAAATATCATATGACCTAAATGAATACCCATTCGACATGAGCATATACATGCCTCCATTTCCTTTGGGATATGTGTCACCAAATTTTATAAAATACAGAGGCAAGACAAACCCCATTGAAAATGTTCACGAATTCGCAACCAATTGTATGGACATCGCCTATGAACAAACATACTTGATGAGACTTTTTTCTAAAAGTCTAGCGGGTCAAGCCCTTGAATGGTTTTCCACACAAAAGGATATCCAGACATGGAATGAACTTAAACGAAAATTCATCAAAAACTACGCGTACAACATTGACATGGACACCTCCATCACTAGCTTGTGCAATCTCACGCAAGAGGATGCTGGAGAGACATTTATCCCATTTTTTTCAAAAATGGAGAAGCCTTGCTAGTCGATGTCACATTGACATCCCCGAAAGGGAGAAAGTCGACATGTTTGTCCAAACACTTCTAGGGCCTTTAAAATATGCATTGCAAATACATTGTTGCACAAACTTCATAGATTTAGTCAAAAAAGGGGTCCAAATTGAGAAAGCCCTTATCACAAAGGGAGAATTACGATATGGTTCCAAAAACACAAATGTCAACCCAATCACCGATAAGAATAAATACTGGGTAAAAAATAAACACGTAACAAATGACGACATTATTGACACCAAGACTGCAAACATTGTAGGTCTTGTACTGGCCCTAAAAGGAGTTCAACAACAAAACAAACCAACAATGACATTGGCACCCCCTCCTAATGTCCCTTTCAACAATTAGAACAGTCAAAATAATCAGGGACAATACCGTCAGACGAGACAATTTCCCAAAGGTCACACATACACTCCTTTGGGTGAACCCATTAAAGAAGTCCTTAAGAAATGTATCCAAAATGGGGTCATTACACTCCAAGAACCAAAACTGTATGATCTAGGAGAATTCAAACCAACATGGTGGAATGACAATGCATTTTGTGAATACCATCGAGGAAAAGGACATACAACCTCTAACTGTCAACAATTGAAAAACCTAATACAAGATCTCATCGAGAGTCAGGTCATTGAAGTAGGTGGATCTCAATTTTCCTCTAATTCAGATCATACTATCCATAAGAATCCACTGTAGTACCATGGTTCTCATAATGCTTCCACGTCAAGACCACAGATACACAATAATCAAGCTAACTTCGCCCGAGTCAAGTACGACTATTCTGGTGGACCTATTATAAACAATGTCCGCACTGATAATGAATACATTAATACCATTACCGTCAGGAGAGCACCTCAATGTAACGCTACTACTCGCAGTGGCAAAGTCACTATAGCTGGTCCACCTACCGCTAGATAGGCCAAAATCACCATACTAGACCCGTCTGCTAAACAGTCACAACCTATCCCATCTGCTAAACAGTCACAACCTGTCCTGACCACAAAGCAATGGAAACCCAAAAGTCAGTTCAACCTTATTGACCAGCTAGGAAAGACTCCCGCACAAATCTCTATACTTGAGTTGCTTCGCATATCCCCCGCACATAAAGAAATCCTGGATAAAACCTTGCTTGAGTCATCGGTCCCCAAGGACATCGATGTCAATCAATTTGAAACCATGGTGGGATATCTCACTACGCCTCACCATGTCACCTTCTCAGATCAAGATTACTCATCACTTAAAACCAACCACAATGATGCATTGCACATAGAAACTTTTGTCCACAAGCACAAAGTTAGATGGGTTTTAGTAGATGGCGGAGCAGGATTGAATATATGTTCCCTCAAACTGGTTAAGGCTCTAGGGTTCTCTGATGCGTGCATAGACCCAATGAAGAGTAGAGTGATCAAAGCATACGATGATGAGGAACGCTCTTCACGGGGTGTTATCTCTCTCCCAATCAGAGTGGGACCGATCATTGTGGACACAACCTACCAGGTCCTTGATTTGGAACTACCATATAACATCTTACTAGGCCGTCCATGGATTCATGCATCAAAATCCGTTCCGTCCACATACCACCAGTGCCTAAAGTTTCCATTTGATGACATAGAAATAACCATATATGGAGACCCCAACCCTTTCCAATATTGTACAAACTTAAGGGGGATTTCTGAAAATCGAGTACCTATTAACCGAGAAGCACCTGGCTCCTCGTCATCCAAATATATCAACCCATCCACACTCATGCCATCTTCCACATCCATTCCATCCACATCTTCCGCCATACCACCACCTTCCACTAGCCCTAAGACTGAATCCACTGTCAAAATTCAGGACCTCAGCTGCGAAGAATTCAAACTGCACACAACATACAGCATAACAACAATGCCCAGGTCTCCAAAGGACTATGGTTGGCCATGTTTCAGAATGGAACTTCAAGAAATTTTCAAAGTTCCACTGAAAATAGTTTTTATCAAGTGGGTAGACATGAGTAAGGAAGACCTTACTAACATTACAGGCTAGATCTATAAGGATATTGTCACACTACCCCCGTTACCAATTCAAAGATATGGCAAAGGCTATGACATCATGAAGGCTAAAGGCTATGATGGTACTAGTGGCCTAGGAAGAAATAAAACTGGCCGAAGGGAACCCATAGAAACTTTTCAAATTCTGAAATATCTGGGATTAGGGTTTGGATCATCTGACAATGACGATCAACGTACCTCTGGACTTTCAAATGAGTGAGTACATGCTTCAGATAGTGTCAAGACTACTAGGGAAACCCTCACTGAAATGGACTCCCAAGAGTGGGAATTTAGCTCAGAACGATCCCTAAGTGACTGTTGTCTTGATGATTTGTTTGTCGAACCAGGGGAACTAACCTCTAAACAACAATTTTGGCAAACATTCAAAATTGAACAGGCACCAAATAGTCAATGTCCCATTATCACTTCCCATGATGTCCAACACCCATCATCTGAACCCCCTCAGTCCAACCCATCCAAAGTATCAAACGACATTGACAATCAGGGCTCTAAAACCTTCACTCCTTATTTTGACAATGAATATGACACTACTGAAGGAGAATATTGGATAGAATCTGATGTCGAGTTGGATGATGATAATCACATCTACAACATCACTGAATAGGTTTGTATGTTTTCCGCATCCTCACCCCAATTCACCAACATTGACGATGGTATTTCCTTAGTTTACCCTGAACTAGTCGATTGGGACCAACAAGGACCGCAGTGCTAGATACATTTCAGAATGATGAGGCAATTGCTGAATTTATGGGATTACGGGAAGGCATACCCAGTGGGGACCACAAATCAAGATTTTCCATTGATTTAGACTGCACGACATACTTCGGCGAGACTGTTCAGTCCTCTAGTCGCAAAAGTAAAAATAAGAATAAAACAAAAAGTGAAACGTCTCTAGGTGAAAACCAAAAGGCACCTCTTGATGATAAAATAGTAAAAATAAAGGATGTACTATGGGTGAAAACCTCTCTGAGGTGCCCAAAGATGGAGAACTGAACTTTCTCCCTGTACAATAGGAGAAATCGGCTATGCTTATCGAAGACACAATAGAGGATAACATATCAACTACAAAAGATCCCATGATGGTCCTTTTTGTTGCATCATTAACTGAAGATGAGAGATCAGAATTTCATAAATTCTATGCAGAGCAAAAAATCAACTTCGCATGGTCCTATGCTGACATGCCAGGATTGGACCCAAAATTAGTTCTGCACCATCTCTCTCTATTACCTAATGCCAAACCAGTCAAGTAGAAGTTGCGCAAAATGCACCCTCAAGTTGCTCTATTGGTCAAGGCCGAGTTAAAGAAATTACTGGACGCCGGATTCATAGGGTCTATAGATTACGCTGAATGGATTTCCAACCTAGTGTTGGTGACAAATCCAAATGGACTGATCCGCGTATGTATAGACTTTCGAGACCTAAATAAAGCATGCTCAAAGGATGACTTTCCTTTGCCAAACATTGACATCATAGTTGACCTAATTGCGGGATATGAGATGCTATCCCTCATGGATGGTTTCTATGGCTATAATCAGATTCTCATTGCTCCTGAAGACTAGCACAAAACAACATTTACTTGCCCATGGGGTACATATTGTTGGAATGTCATGCCATTCGGTCTAAAAAATGTAGGCACTACATACCAAAGGGCTATGACCACAATCTTCCATGACATGATGCACAAAATAATGGAATATTATGTAGATGACCTATTGGCCAAATCAGAAACCAGGAAAGATCATCTAAAGGTACTCGACACAATTTTTGAGAGACTTGAAGAGTACAAAGTACAGCTAAATCCCAAGAAGTGTGTTTTCGAGGTCACATCAGGAAAACTCCTGGGATACATAGTTTCCCGAAGAGGTATAGAGGTTGATCCAGCAAAGGTCAAAGCCATCATAGACATGCCTCCGCCCAGAGGAATCAGTGAACTAAGAACTTTACAAGGCAGAGTGAAATCTATTTGGCGTTTCATAGCCCAATTGGCAGATAAGTGTCACCCATTCTAGTATCTGTTGCACAAGGGTATCCCCTTTGTATGGACAGATAAATGTCAAGAAGCCTTTTAGCAAATCAAAGATTACCTACTGTCAACACCAGTCCTCATGCCTCCAATTCATGGAAAGCCATTGATACTTTACATCTCGACTACTAGTTCAGCACTGGGGGCATTACTGGTACAAAATGATCATGAAGGAAAAGAACGGGCCATCTATTACATCAGCTGCACACTAATAGGGTATGAGTTAAACTATACACACATTGAACGTGCATGTCTTGATGTTGTATTTGCATCCCAGAAAATAAGACACTATATGCTCAGCCACCAGACATAGCTGGTTGCCAAGATTGATCCACTGAAATACCTCTTAAGTCGGGCAGCATTAACAGGCTGGTAGGAAAAATGGGTTATGATACTAAGTGAATATGACATACAATATGTCGAACGTAAGGCAATAAAAGGACAGGTAATAGCAGATCAACTGGCAGATGCACCGATTCAAGTCACTCATCCACCAGTAACTGATTTTCCCAATGAGTCCATTTTTCATGCGGAACCAGCGGTACCATGGAAGCTATATTTTGATGGGTTTCATACTGGTCATGGCTCAAGCGCTGGAATCTTGTTTATCACTCCATAGGGGGATTCAATTCCTAAGGCATTCCGGATTGCTTTTCCTTGTACAAATAACATTGCCGAATATGAAGCACTAGTCATAGGTGTCAAAATGGCAATTAAATGGAAAATCCAAACATTGCTTGTATTCGAGGATTCCCAGCTCGTTATCAACCAAGTGAATGATGACTATGAAACAAAGGATGAGAAGTTGCTTCCCTACAAGAGGATGGTGGATAGTTTCCTGACATACTTCAAATTGATTGCTTTTGAACAAATCCCCAAGATAAAGAATAAGGCAGCTGATGCAATGGCTACTATTGGTTCTCTATTGGATATCCCTCAAAATGTGTCACAATTTGAGTTCTTAGTAGAACAACTTTTAATCCCGGCATATGATATCCTAGAATCAAAAATGGTTTGTGAACTTGTTGGTCCCAACTCTCCCTGGTATCAAGGTATTTACGACTACTTAAAATCTCAAACCCTTCCACTGAACCTGTCCAATAACCAAAGGAAGTCCATCTAAAAATCTGCAAAGTATGCTATCGTTAGTGACACTCTATACCACCGTAGTTTTGACGACACCCTCCTTAGATGTCTTGACACTAACGAAGCGTGTACGACCTTACGTGAAGTGCACAATGGTATATGTGGATCTCATTCGAGTGGTCCTACTCTAGCTAAGAAAGTAACGAGACTGGGGTATTATTGGCCAACAATTGAAGAGGATGCAATTGAATATGTGAGGACTTGTCATAAATGTCAGATTCACAGCAATTTGATCCATGCTCCAGCACAGGAACTTCGACCAATCACTTCTCCTTGGCCCTTCGCTTAATGGGGGCTTGACCTCGTGGGTAAGATCCATCCAACCTCATCCAACGGCCATAAATTCATTATCACCGCCACTAAGTATTTTACGAAGTGGATTGAATCCATCCCATTGACATATATTACTGGAAAACAAATATTGAAGTTCATCCTTAACTACATCATTTTCTGGTATAGTCTTCCGCAGTCCATCATCACTGACAACGGACGTCCGTTTAAAAACCAAGACGTTTGGGAGTTATGTGATTGATTTCACATTCAACGCCATTTTTCATCTCCATACTACCCACAAGGAAATGGCCAAGCTGAGGCATCCAATAAAACTATTGTCAAAATTCTCAAAAAGACTATCAATGACGCTGGTCGTGACTGGCACATACAACTCAACCCTGCTCTGTGGGCTTACCGAACTAGCATTCGTACACCTATAGGAGCCACTCCATTTTCCCTAGTCTTTGGCACTGAGGCCATTTTACCCATTGAGGTCGAAATTCCTTCGTTACGAGTGTCCCTGAAGGGTCTAACCAATGAAGAGTAGTATTGAAAGTCACGCTTGCACGAGCTAGAAATGTTGGAAGAAAGAAGACAAAATTCACTGAACCATCTCCAAGCATATCAGAACTGTCTTTGTCATAGCTACAATAAGAAGGTTATGGTCAGAAATTTTGACATTGGCAACCTAGTTCTCATGGAAAATCCCAAGAATGAAGCCGATAGAGAAAAGCCAGGAAAATTTGAACCAAACTGGTTGGGTCCCTACATTATCATATCTTCTTTCAGTTCTGGAACTTATCAGCTGGCCACACCATATGGAGAACAACTAATAGAGCCCATTAATAGTTTACATCTATGAAGGTTCTATGCATAGCATCAGTAGATTCGGTTGAAAACTACAAAATACAAAAAAAATGAAAAAAAAAAGAGTAAAATGATAAAAAAAATTGTTGCCTTGATGAAAACCTGGCAAACAGGCGTCTTGGTGACACCAAAAAAATCAAAAATTCAAGAAAATAGTAAAGAGAAAAATGATTCGTTCAATAGTGAAAACCTAGCAAACAAGCGTTTTGGACAAGTACCATGGTGAAAACTTGGCAAACAGGCGCCATGTGTTGTCAATCATTGCTCTGCCATCTACTGTCACTTTGTCTGCCTTGGCTTAGGATAAAAGGTATTATCGCCATTATTATGCACATCGCCACCACATTCTACCCTACCTGTCATAGTGGATAAAATGATTGACATCAAGTCCTGACAACTGTCCATCTAGTAAACCAGTAGAATCCCATCCATATTCTTTAAAAATGGCTAAATCTTGGACCTGACTGGGGGAAAAAAATTTATCATGAAACTGCAGTGGATGTCACACATGATCTTGGAAATTGGCAAAAAGTCCTGAAAAAAAGACAAAAAACATCGCAAAAAGTCCTAAAAAAAAGAGGCAAAAACATCATAAAATGTCTGGAAAAAGTCCTAAAAATCATAAAACGTCCTGAAGAAAACCACAAACAAAAACATCAGACTGCTCGAAGAGCACGAACACATGGTCATCTCTTGTCAAAGTCGGTCATATCAATCAGTCTTTGTCATTTGTCCGAACTACGTTGTCTCTGCACATTTGCTACGTAGGCAAGACTCATATTTGAGTCCCCGAGACATTAGGTTAGTCCATTTAGGTTTGTCGGAATAAAATCATGATTCAAACTTCTGTTCTTTGGACAAAGTCATTGGTTGTGTCGAACTACGAGGTCTCTGAGTGAATGACGTAGGCAAGGCCATCTGTCGATGAGCCCCCGAGGCCGCACTAGGTCAGTCAATTAGGGTTCATAACACTACACTGGCACACACGTCAAAAGTCTTCAATCATTTTCCAGATAGGAAAACTCCCAAAAACAAAGTAAAACAATCATTCCTTCAGCATGACAATCTCATCAACAGGTCAGTCATATCATCATGACCAAATCGGCATATAGTCAAACATAAGTCAAACCTAGTCAAAGCAGGTCAAATCATCATAACCTGTCAAACTATCAACTTTACGTTAATCTTCAAATGTGTCCTTCTGAAAGATAACCTCTATCATTCATGCCTTAGGATGTGTCCTTCCTAGGCATTGTCACTGTCATTCGGCATTTCGAGGGATCCTCTTGGCATCTAGGGATCGCTCCTCTTAAAATCAATTTTCTTCAGATGTGTCCTTCTAAAGAACCAACTGTGTCATTTATGCCTCAGGATGTGTCCTTCCTAGGAATTTTCATCATCACCGTCACATAGCATTTGGAGATTAATTCTCTTGGCATTCATATTATTCAGGATGTGTCCTTCCTAAATTTGGCAAATTTAGACATTTGTCGTTTGACCAGCATCAAAGCTTTAATACTCAAACATCTCATCATCATTAAACCTGACATCTTGACATCAGAACAATGGATATCCAGACGCACTTGGAAAACACTTGACAATTGTCTTTTAGTTTTTATCATGATATTAGTTTTTCAGCGAGGTCCCACTAAGCAGGATTTAGAGAAGCAACAACGTATCATGATGATTGACACGCATGACTACTAGTTTCTCAGCGAGGTCCTGACTTTGGGATTTAGAAAAGCAATGACATATCATGGTAAGGGCTCTATTTTTTGTATTTTGACAATCATGTTGCTAGTTTCTCAAGGATGTCCTGGAAACAGGATTTAGAGAAGCAACGACGTTTCATGATTTGTCCTTGTCTTTTTTTGTATGCAACTGCTTGTCTTATGTGATGGTACGACCTTGCACACCTTGGTCTATGTCATATCAGGGTGTTTCTTGGCCATTATGATAGTCTTCCCAATGATGATTAAGAGAAATAATTACTAATGTCCTATGGTAATGTTTTGAAGGATTTGGTCTAGGAATTAACATGCATTTTCATTAGTCTGGGCATCTCCTCTTCCTCCGTCTGGTCATCTTCTCTCATCAATCTCATCATCTTCTCTCATCCATCTCATGATGATATCTTGTGACATCTAAAAACATAAATGCATACATGATCATATAAACATTGCATTAGGTCCATACATACATCATCCACAACATCAAATCATATACATAATCACAAACATTGCATTAAAATAATCAACATCACATCTGTTACTAAAATACATTATACACATCATTATCATTATCATCTCATATAAATAAGCATTGCATCATCATGGCATTAACATTAGAAATAAGCATCATAGGACATACATGCCACATCATAAATCAACATCATACATCATACATATCATAAAGCATTAAATCAAAGAACATCACATAACACATGTAGGTTGCATCAAAACCGCATCATCATATAGTATCATCTCAAAAATGTACAATGTCACAGGATAAAGTCATGGGATATCCCAAAAATGGAGCTCACAGGCTCAATAATATACATAGTGTGTCATAATAACAAAATGCCCCTAGGGTAGACTCTCATCATCCCCTCGTGGTGAAGAATGTGGCAGCGGCAACTCTGTCACTGGTACTGAAATAATAGGAGGACCTGTCACAACCTCTGCCTGTGCCACTGGTGGAGCTACGAAGGACAATGTCATCTCAATGGTATAAAGCATCTGTGATGTCACTACAACTAGACTCTGAGAAGTGGAGGGATCAACCACTGGTGGCTGTACCTGTCCTGACCTCGGCACTGAACCAATCGACCCATGACTATGACTCGAACGGTGACTCGGAGTGTGCTTGCGTGAATGATGTGACCTATGCCCTGAAGTATGCCCTGTCGAGGTAGACCCTCTGACACTGGTATGACTCCTACTGCCACTAGCACTGCCTAATCTGTGGCCACTACTTGTCCTTGACTGTGACTGAGATAAAGTAAAATCTCGTCGCTCTGGCAGCACTGCCTGCTCATACAAAGTCCTGTACTGCCTCAGTCTCATGCTCACCCTAGCTAGCTCGTGAGCCATGTCTCCCATGGGCCCTTTGCATAATGCTGCAAAATCTGTGCACCACTGAGTTGCATCCTATTGGCAGATCACCGCCTGATCCTGCTCCACCCAGGCTACCTCCAGCACTGACTGCAGTGACCTGACGTGTGCCATGCTGTCATCCAATCTCTGCTGTAGATCGGCCACCCTCTAATCTGCTGTGGCATCTTGGGGCAAACCTGAGCTGGAGGGTATCTCCTCCTCTTCCTCTACCATCTGCCATCTAAGGAGTCTCTCAGCCTCATCCATGGCGTCGTCCTCGTCGTCATCATCCTCTGCCACCTCCTCCTCATGCCTCTCCTCCGCCACATCCTCCTCCTGCCTCTCCACCTCCACCTCCACATCCTCCTCCCCCTGCCTCTCCTCCTCCACCACGTCCTCTACCACCTCCTCCTGTCTCTTCTCACCCTCCCCCTCCTGTCAGAGCTACTCCTCTCTCTCTCCCTCCTTGCCAATCTCGGGGATAGCATCTAATGCTACCCTCGCCACTTGTGGGTGCACCCTCTAGACCTGTCTCTGCCCATCTCGTTGTCACCTCCTGCCATCTCCGCCATCATCTCCACCTCTACCTTCGTCTCCACCCCTGTCTTCGTCCCTGCCTCCGTCTCCACCTCTACCTCTGTCTCCACCCCTGCCTCCGCCTCCACCCTTGCCTCCATTCCTGCCTCTGTCTCCACCCCTACCTCCATCCCTACCTTTGTCTCCACCCCTACCTCTATCTCTGCCTCTGCCTCTCCCCCTACCACCTCGCCTAGCCCGTGGCACACAAGGAATCATTGACCGTCTGTCAACTGGAGCTGGCCCGTTAGGATCTGTCAACGGCACTGGCCTGTGCACCTGCCACCATAAATCATAATCCGATGTCGTCCCAGGATCGGCTGCTCCTCCCCTCCAACCCCAGGCCTGGGCTACTAGCCCATCAATCTGCTGCTCTGCAAATGCCACTGGGATGGCTGGTCCCCACGCATACTCTTGGGATGATCTGGCATACTCTGCTATCCCTGTAGGTACACCCTACTGCTCTCCAAACTACCTAAGTACACGCTATGTTAAATACATCTTGATGATCAGCGATGTCTGCACTGTCCTACCAATCAGATACCTATACTTTCTGCAGAAGCTAAGGTGCTCGTCCTCATCATCCCACGGCTCATAGTCTCTGTATGGCCTTCAGATAAATGTCACGATGGTGTCAATCCTGTGTCGCCACCAGCTTGTCTCGCCTATATGAGTTTGTTGTAGGGCACCGGCATAGTAATAGGCATAAGGCATACCATTGGCCAACTGTGGTCTATTAGTCGGTGGACAAAATATGGATATGTGCTCCCAGGCCCACATCATCATCAGTGTGGTCCCACATGAAATGCTCTCTCCTCTCCTATAGGCAACATCGTGTAGCTGATGGTAAAGTGTCCCCAGTAAGCAAGGACCCCAGGCATACACTGTCTTATCATGCCTCATACCAACCAGGACATCTCCCCAACCAATAGGAAATCCATGTCCCCGGCGGTCAGGAACCAAGATCCCCCCAATCAGAGTTGCAAGGAATGCATCAAAGTGACCATAATGATCTACCAGGAACTCCCACCTGATCTCATAACCCTGGATACCTAGTCCAGCATCCTAATCTCGATAATAGGCACAAAATTTCTGCTCGCCATGTCTAGGGTCGTAGACGATCTGCTCCCCGCGAATCGGCACTCACAAAATACGATAAACATCCTCTAAAGTAATGGTGGCCTCACCTGTCGGCAGGTGGAAGGAGCAGGTCTCTGAATGCCACCACTCACACAGCGCCGTCAATAGTCCCCTGTTCACCCGAATGATGGGTATGAAAGCAACATAGAATAATCCTAACCGCATCAATCGTTGCCGCTCTCGCGAGCTCAACTGGTCAGTAAACTGAAACGTCGTCGGTCTGCTCTCGCGGGTATAAATCGGGGCAAGCTGCCTCTGCAAAACGTCAAGCAAGTCGTTAGAGCTCTTTGAGCAAAATGGTTGATATTATCAAAATGCATCTAAGATCACGCAAACATCAAAAAAAGCTCTAGACAAGTGACAGGAAAATGTGTCGCAATTAAGCAATTACGTCTCAAAAAGTCAATTGCATTGTTCCACACATCAAATGCGGTCCAAGATCGCAAATGCGCCACTTTTTCGCACTTGCGTCATGAATTTTAACACTTGCGTCACATATATGCAAATTTGTTTCGTGATCACAATTGTGTCAGTCAAAACAGTGAATGCATTGCAACTTCGCGATTACGGCATTCTAGCAGTCAAATGCGACTTGATAAGTCACATGCGTCGCACTATATGTTAAATGCGGCGCAAACCACCGGTCTATCCTAATTTGCTTTTTTGCTTGCATCGCGACACATCAAATGCATTGAACACGAAGGCGACTGCGTCGAATGCGAACGTAGTTGCGTTGCGGCGCAGACATTATTGGTCCTAGAAACTAAAATTTGACACGCAAAACGAAAAAATTGCAAAGAGGGACAAGGGTACGTACCGCTGGCTCTGAGCCCTCTGGCCGTCTGAAGGTCCAGAGGATCTCCCTGCGGTGCTCTGTCACTAGAATCACCATCGTCGCTACTGTGCTTTTTCGCTCTGAGCTCTCAAATTCGCAAGGTAAATAGTAGAAATGAATTGACTTTTACCCCTTTGTCAACCTATTTATAAATTCAAAATGACATTTCTCAAACAAGGTCATTACTGGAGGCTCATTTCACCAACTTTGACTTCCCCATTGACTGTCTTAAACATGTCCTATTCCAAAACTGACTGTGCCATTGTTTTTCTAGTCATTAGATTGATTTATCGGGCCCTTTTACAAATTTTTCAGTTGCCGACCCAAAATTTGAAAAAATTTCTAAGGGGGCAATGATACTCTGTACCTTAACTGGGGCATATTCTCGACTTATTTTCTTTGTCACAATGAGGCAAGCAACATTATGACAAAGAGGGGCAAAATGTAGACATCTAAAAATGACTTAGGCCTGCAAGCTTCATTTTTACCACTTTCGTCCTAGCATAATTATGACATTTAATTATGTCCTTGGTCTACATTCGACTGTTGATTAAATAATTCATAATTATTTAATTAATTCATGTCTTTGTATTCTTCATGATTATTAAATAAATAAATTTTATTTATTTATTAAATATGTCATTAATTGTCTAAGCCTTCCCTTAATTAAATAAATTTCTTAATTTATTTAATTCCTCTTTCTCATATATTTCTTCCTGATTATTAAATAAATAAGTTTTATTTATTTATTTAATATGTCACTAACTGTCATAACTAAATAAATTGATTAATTTATTTAATTAATTAATCTTATCTTCTAAATTAAATAATTAAATTTAATTATTTAATTGCCAATTTAATATTCCTCTCATTTTAAATAAATCAATTATTTAAAATGTCATCACAATCTTAACTGACAGTTCACTTTGGTAAATAATTGGAAAATCAATTATTTATTATCTCATAAAATCCATAATTTGAATTGACTCAATTCAAATTGGAAGCTAATCTTCCAAAAATCAAGTAATCGGGCATATTCTTGATTTTCCAAATCTTCTTTTCAGTTCAACCCTTATCTCTTTGATTTTTTGAATCTCATAAATCAGACAATCTTTATCTTCTTGATTTTCAAAAATCTTTATTTTCTAATTAATTTGTCTCATTTATTCTCCACTGTCGATCCATTTATCTGAGGTTTCATTTTGACCGTTCGATTAATGATTTTTTCCCTAACCCTAATTAGGGATTCTCAGGTTTAATCTGGACCTCTCATTCTAGGTCTTTCTTAGAATTTAATCTCATCCGTCCGCTCAAAATTGTGTTTTCTACAAAAGACAATTTTTCTCATAATTTCGGGATCCGCTCATTTTTTAATACAAGCATTATAGTCATTTTAGCATTGGTAATTATTACCTCATTTAGCATATTGTCATAGACATAGGCATTATTCTATCAAATCCTTCAACATTTGCATAGGGCTTAGACATTACTTTAGGTTGCTCATTTGAAATCTGAGGGCCTCATCCAATTTGTTGCAAACTAGAAGGTGTAATAAAGGTGAACCATGGAAGATGAAGATTTCTGGTAACATTGTTCCTTTTATTTTCATGTTTATTTCCTTTGTGCTTTGTTACTTCATGGGATTTTGATGTTTATTATCTAATAAGCTAACACCACCAATTTTCCATAGATACACTCATAGATAAAATAAATTTCTTTATAAGTTCCAGGGCTCGACCCAAAGGAAAATTTGTACACTCAACATTTTGAAGTAAAACACCATATGGGTGTTCATTAATTTGAAGAAAACACTGCATTTTGTCTTTCCTATAACAGCACGATGTGGGTATATGAAAATTTGTACTCTAGCTCAAACCTCTCATGGGTATCGAATGAAAATCGATATTCTACATTTCTGAAACTGGACCTTCTATATTCTATTATTTCTTTGCAAAATCCACACATGGGTACTCCCTAAAGTTGCAATTTATATATTTAAAACAAAACTCAAATGTGGGTACTCTGTATATTCATTTGCATTCAATTTATCAGCTTGACCCATGATGGCTGGTGTTTTACTTGAAACTTTTGTGACTTTCTCACCTTGTAATTCTTAATGATGTATTTACTTATCAGCCAAACTGGAACTGACTGTTCACTGCCATTTGAATGCAATATTTGTCTCCTCATGCTCTTGGGTTCCAACCTAGCACTCTTCATGTATTTTTATGCTCCACTTAATGAACTGTTTCGTAAATCTGTTTGCTTTTAAGATGAAAATTAAAACAAATCCTCTTCATTAAGGCATAATGTATGCCTGTTCACTATCCTTGGTTGTGAAAAAGAACACTGATGAACTGAAATTTGCATGACATCTGATCGTGATGAACAAATAGCATTATAGCAAAAGAACGTGAACCATACAACAATGTCCGATATAAATGTACTCAGTTGAATTAGTTGAGCGAGTTAAACTCGCTGTTCACCTGTAGCTTTCAGAAAGTATCCACCCGATCGTTATGAATGCACAGTTGGTTTAATGCTTGATAGATAATTTTGTTTAACTCTTTCAGTTGTATATCATTCTTGTTGATGAATATATGATGTAATCTTTAAATCAACCCATTTATAATGAATAGGGCAGCATGCCGAGCTCTACCCTTGTGGGAGCCTGTCTTTCTCCACATGCTTGGTCTTCAAATAATGATCAACTTCGTGACTTTACCTATACCTGCACAAGGAAACAAACAATGTTAGCATAAAAAACAAGATACAATGATCATATTGATGTTTCTCTTTCAGCTCATTTCTTCTGTACTTTTCATGATTGTTTCAATGTATGATTGATAGTAGGCTGCATTATTGTTGGTGACTCATATAGGTATCTTCATAATCAGAGCCTCTGACATCTCCCTCCTTTCTCTTATAGGTCAATGGAGCTCGAGAAGACAAAGGCGCACCATTTAGCGTCGACCATCGGCCAAAATAGGCAATGATGATTATGTCGTTTACTTATGTGATTTATTATTTTGCATCTTCCATAGTGTAGTGTGCTATTAATGATGCACTATGACAGTCACATCCACGGCTTGTGTGGATATTTGATTTCATTTTATACTTTTCATTTGAAAAGAAAATGTATTTCAATGTAATGTTGTAATATCATTCTGATTCTTGTAATCAAATGAAGCTATGTAAATATGAATTATCCCATGAAATAAATGAAAGCATTCTAGAATGCTCTGTTACTTATATGCTCAATTTTGTACTTCATTTAATTGTAAAACATTGAATAGCACTCTGAAATTCTGACTCTTCTTTCAAAAGCACAACTGCCACTTAATGGATAATGATAAAAGATGCAAACAACACTTAAACATAATCTGCAATTTCACCTTAAGATATAATAATGTTTAGCCAGCTCCACCAAATGAATTGTGGCGAAAAATTGGTAACAAAAACTTGCAATAAAAATATGTTGATAATTTTATGCACCAAATTAATAAAGTAATAAATCACAGCTGAAACAAGATTACAAAAGATGTGCAAAACATAACAAAAGAATAACATGGAGAAACCCTTGCAGGAAAAAACTCCACACCCAAAGAGATCGAAGACTTGTATTAATCCTTCAAACATGTTACATCAATACAACTTCTCCCTCTGAATCACTACACCATTTCATGGCTTCAACAACCTGCAACTTACCTTATTTTCTCTTCAACTCAAACACTAAATAAATAGGCATGAGAGAAAACATAAATCAAGAATGGTTTCCAAAACTATTTAGGCATAAATCACAAAGAAAAGAAACTTTCTCTTCCAGCTTGTCATTTTTTCCATTTTTAAGTAATGTGCACATGCAACTAAAAAATATGTTTTATCTTTTTCCAAACTCACATTTATCTTCCCTTTTTTTTTATGCTCTTTCTAATTTGACAATTAAAACACTTTGCAAGTTGTCATAGTTGTATTTAGCAACTTTCATGACAACTAAAAGATAATTACAAATTGCCAATTAATAATTAAAAAACAAAGCAAGGTTGAGACATTTTCTCAACACAATCTCCTCCTTAGCGAAAGCCGAGGGGATTCGAACCCGACACCTTTGGCTCTGATACTAATTGTTGGTCTCACAGATGTTGTTGCACCAAAAGATCGACCTCTTAATGTCCGATACAACTACCAAAGTTAACAAATCCACGGGAGACTGTTAATCCATGTCACAAAATCTCGAGGGGAGTGTTGACCATTTACCAACAAAGAGTTAACTTGAAACATGTGCATCAAGTTGTCTATTATTAAATACTTTAATATTATTATATAATTGATTATATGTGTTTGATATAACATTTAAAATATTACTTTTTGTCCATTTATTAAACAAACATAACAACTACTAATACTTAACTTTACAAATAATTAATAATAATAAAAATAAAAAATCCCTTATCACAAAAAATACAATTGATTCTCAACATTCTCAACATTATATGTATGAAAGGAAAAGATACGAGGTTTGGTCAATAAGAATCATAATTTAAATATTGCTTTGGACTTGATCAAAAGAAATCATAACAAAATTATCACATTGATTCACAAAAGTGACAAGTTTTCAAAATTAACATATATTTGTAAAAAACATTGTAAAACATTGCATAAACATTAAAAAATGAAACACTTAAACTCTAAATAATAATATATATATATATATATATATATATATGATAAACACTTATAAATAAAAAACTCAGTAACACTTGAACCTCAGCTGTGATGGATCAGAATCAGTTTGCTTTACAAAGATATTTCTTAATGCTAAAGATAATATGAGACAGTCATAAGATTGCTGGAAGAAAGAAAGGGCATCTTTTAAAAAGGAAACCCAAGAGAAATTTCTAGAACGCTGCATCTCTGCTGGCAAGCATTGGAAAGAAATCTCTTTACACTGGCAACTGTTTGTATGAATGTCTTTTAAGGTGTCCCATATTACCTTTTTATCTCTTTCCTCTGATTCTACGCGTGGTCGGTCATTCCACAGGCCAGACTTGTCTTTTTCCCTTTACCAACACAGAAAGCAAATTATTGAAAACAACACCTCCCATTTTGTACGCTCACCAAGCAAAGAATCTTCACTCACTGTATTATATGTACGATGCCCTTCCTCTGAATTCATGCTCACCACAGCCTAAGCATATTCAGGACAGAACAAAATATAGAAGCATCTCCTGCAGCTTTAAAGCTTTCATCCTTGTGACCCAGAATATTGAAGCTTTAAGCAGGTCTTCACAATGCCGGTACTCTTCTGCTCCCTCAATACCAGTCCTTTGAATGATTTACTTATTTACTTTTGAATAGCTTTAGAGGTGTCTCAAATTTTGAAGTTTAGTTCAGAGACAGAAGATCTTTTAATAACTTTGGTTTTACATGCTTTGGTGCAGATTATTGAACTGAGAGTGGGCATGCACTGTGACAAATGCATTAAGGAAATTAAAAGGGCAATCCGCAGATTGGAAGGTAAACCACAAGTCATATAATCTGTATCTTTCTTGATTTGTTCATTTGGGTTTTGGTTTGTTTTCCTTGTGGAAGAGTTCAGGCTGTGGGCAAATCTTTTGTCGAAGGATTTAGAGCTATGTTTCAGTCCAACCAGGAAAAATTCAGGGGTATTGATTTGTATGTGTTGTAGTTCAGTTGTTTTTGGATTTGATTGTGTTGGGACTTTTTTCATCAACATTTTGGATCACACTCCGTGATCCATCATTTTTCTTCTCCTCTTGCTCTCTACCATCCTGATGACGGATCACGGAGTCTGATCTGAAACGTTGATGAAAAAAGTTCCAACACAATCAAATCCGGGAACAACTGAACTATAATATGGATTGTGAAAACTTGATATCATTAAGTGATTGTGTTGGAACTTTTTTCATCAACGTTTTGGAGCACACTCCATGATCCATCATTTTTCTTCTCTTCTTGCTCTCTACCATCCTGATGATGAATCACAGAGTGTGATCCGAATTGTTGATAGAAAAAGTTTCAACACAATCAAATCTAGAAACAAATGAACTATAATATGGATTGTGAAAACTTAATATCATTAATTGTATGTGTTGTGTAATGGCAGGGATAGAGACGTACAGGATGGATACAGTCCAACAAAAGATGACTGTAACAGGGGAGGTTACAGCTAAGCAGGTCATTAAAACACTGGTTAAATCAGGAAAGCCTGCATACAACTGGGATGCTTATCCAGTTCACTAAGCGTTTTTCAGTAACATGGATTGCTGTAATGATTGTATATTTGTATCGGGAGGGAACGATGGAGTTGGGTGTTTTTCACATGTGGAGTCAAGCGGATCTACAAGAGTTTCCTCTTGGAGTGTAATCAATGTAATCAATTTTTATCTTCAATGAAGAAATCAAACTTTGTTTGAGCTTTTATCTCTGGAACGAAAATAAATGATTTCAGAACAAATAATTAAGTAATGATTAAAGTTTGGGATTTTTAAGAGTTACGATTGGAATTAATAAATGTTAAATTGAATTGTTGAATGTAATATTTAATTTGAATTTTATGATAGAAAAAGAACATTTATGATGGTGTTGTCATATTAAGACTCGATTTAATAATTATTTTTAAATCTTCAAATTAGTTATATTTTTCTCTTGTTTAGACATATGCATGTCGACCTATCTTTGAAATTGTGGAAGTAAACTAGCATGCACACTTAAACCTATACTTGCAAGAATGAATTGATAATTTTTTTTTTTTGGAATATGTTCATTTCTATCTCTTGATATCCGAATCTTACTAAGTTCTTTATTTTAGACTTACTATACAATTGAGCTTTGACTTCTTTAATTAATGTTTTACTATTTCGGATCATCAACATATAAAACAATAATTAGAATATGACCATTCACCCATTTGTAGTACACATGCAATGGTTGGTAGTAGTTCTCGTTTAAGTGATCTATTTTCTCTAAACTTTTTCTTGAATAACCATTTGCAACCTTTGGGTTTCCAATCCTTAGGCAAATCTACCAAATCCCAAGTCTTGCACTACTTCAATGCTAACATCTTATCTTCCATAACATTTTGCTAAGAGTCTCTTTAGAAGATTGAGCCTTTTCTAGAGATTCTAGTTCACTATCAATACATTTGAACAAAAACATAATAAAAATCAGGTGGAGTAGGTGCATGAAAATGAGCTATTAAAGGGGGTTAAAAGTGGTATTTTTTCTTGAAATCAACTAAACCTGAACTTGGATGAGTAACTTGATATGCTTGCACTCAAATTTTAAAGATATGAGAAGAATAATAATTATAATAATTTGAATCTAGTTTCTAAAGTACTAATTTTTTTAAAGGGTTAAGAATAAAAAGGTCAAATGTAGCACATACATAAAAAGTGTTCATGCCTTTCTTACTAAAATATAACATAGTATTTGGTGTATGCCATTTATTTTCTATTGCATTCTATATTTTTTAAAACTCCTTGGTAGAAATATAGTTAAGAGAGAGTGTTGTTTTCTTTTTTCTTTTTCTTTTTTTTGGTGTGAGATTTTTCAAACTAGATACATCTAAAAAGTGTATCACTATGTGTGCACATCAAATAACTTGAACAAAAGTAATAAAGAATACAAATTTAGTTTTGAATGTATGAAGAATGAAATGTAGAACAATCATGTATATTTTTTAAAATTTTAAAAAGCAGAGCAAAAGTTATCAAGAAAAATCAATACATATATAAATGACGAATATAGAAATATTAGTAAAAAAAATGTTAATATATTTCAAATAGAAAAATATTATATGGTTAAAAAGCTAAGAAGGCATGTGACATTTTGTTAGTAATTTTGTTAAATATTATTATAAAATGAGTAAATTTGATTACATTGAAGTTGAAAAATGTTTGGATATTTATGTGGAAGCCTCAAGATAGAAGATTAATGAAGAAAAGTCTCGTATCTTTTTCTTCAATACTCTTGTTCTCATTCAAGCAAGGATTGCCTAGATTTTGAGGTTTCAAATTGGAACTCTTCCTTTTGTCTACCTTGGAATTCCTCTTTCAGACCGTAGACTACCAGGGGGTCTGTAGCAGGAAATTTTGGATTAGTTTCAAAGTAAGGTGAGTCATTGGACCCATAGGTGGCTATCAACTGTTGGTAGAATGACTCTTTTGAAGTTTTTGGTTCAGGCACTCCCTATTTACAGGTGTTTTGTGCAGACAACCCCTGCAAGCTTTATTAAAGACTTTGATGCTCTTTCCAGGCAATTTGTATGGACGAGTAACTTGCTCTCCTCTAAGTGGAGTTTGGTCAAATGGGATTGTGTCTGCAGATCAAAGATGGATGGTGACCTTGGTTTGTAGAAAACAAGCTTGAATGGTAGTTCTCTAGCTACTAATCTCTTTTGGAGATGGTGCATAGACCAGGATCAAGGATGGGCCAAAATCCTTAATGTTAAGTATCTTGGTGGAGTGGAAGGAAAAGATGTACCACGATACAATTTGACAGGAAGTGGATCCACGATCTAGAATACTTTGAAGAGAGGAGCACAGTTAGTTAAGAAAGGTCTCTTTTGGATTTGTAATAGGGGCTTTGAAGCTTTGTTCTAGATGGATTCTTGGGATGGGTTCCCTCCTATCTTGTCTCAGTTTCCTCACCTTCAAACTCTTTGTGATAACTTTCTTGCAGTAGGTTGGAGTAAAGTTGAGGATTTTAAGGTGACATTAAGGGTGGGTGGTGGCAAGGTTGCTAGATGGAAAGAACACCATGAATGGACTCTAGGGGGTTCTATTGAAGAGAGGGAGGCTCTTGCTAGGATACTAACAGGTAGAGTGTGTAATTCTCTTAGAGGAGTAGATATCCTTGCTTGGATCCCTAATCCGAAGGGAAAGTTTTCAATGGGCTCTAGTTATCAAGAGTTGGAAAGAATGACTTTTGGTAAGGTGGACATTTCTTGGTGGAAGCAAGTTTGGAATAAGTTGGCTTGGCCCAAATGTATTTTTTTTCTGATGGCTTGTGGTGCAAATAAATGTCGTACTTGGGAGAATCTTCAGAAGAGGAGTTTTCATGGGCCTTCTATTTGTGTTTTATGTAATAAAAGTGAAGAGAATAGATCACACCTTTTTTTCCAAAGCCATTTTACTAGAGATATTTGGAATTGGTGGTGGGGAGCTTGGAAGCATGCTTGTGTTCATGCTAGCTCTCTAGTAGAGTTCTGGAATAGTCTTGGCAAGCCTCCTACTAAGACTCCCTTTCTTGATGTGGCTTGGGATATTGGTCCAAGTTTTATTATTTGGCAGGTGTGGTGGAACAGGTGTGGCTGCGAGTTGCAAATATGAGTTAGGAGACTCTAGTTGCAAAGTGTGACCTTTCTATGGATATTGATCTTGGAGATGTGCAAGTGATTCAAAATTTGAACATTTTTGGTGAGGGCTTTAGTGATGCACTTTGTAAGAAATAACAGGTTAGGAGTAGACAAGCGAAAAGGAAGGTTTGTCGAGATGGCAAGTGGTCTCCCCCTCCTTAGGGGACTCTTAATATCAATACTGGTGGGTCTTCTAGAGGAAATATTGGGCATACAAGGGTTGGAGGAGTTGGCAAGGATAGTTCTAGTAAGGTTATCTTCTTTTTCTCTAAATATAAGAAAATACAAACCAATAACTATATGGAGGCTCTTGTTGTCTTCTTGGCCCTTGAAAGGGGTTGTGCTCTTGGCTGGAGTAAGATTATCTGTGAGTTTGACTCCCAGGTTGTGGTGGATATGTTGAACCTACAAAGGATGGAGGATGTGGATTGGCATTTGGCCGTGGTGGGTAGACAAATTCTTAGTCTGAGTGCTTCCTTGGATGCAGTCTCTTTCTATTATGTTCCCTATGAGTGGAATAGGATTTTTTATTGTCTGGCTAAGTGGACTTTTGATCATTTGGAGGGGTGCAAGATTGGAGATTGGGTTCATCTTCCCCCAGAGTATGTTAATGATCTTGAGAGTTTGGTCAAGGAAGACATGGTTGATTAGTTGTGTCCATTTTGGGGCTTCTTTTTGTTGGTTCTTCTAGTGTTGTTATCTATTTTGGGCTTGAGGCCCCTGCTCTTTGAAAAAAAGAATAAATTTTTAACCCTCTTTTAAAAAAAATAAAAAATGAAAAATGCTATTGAAGATTAAAAAGAATACATCAAGAAGCCCAACCATTTAAGCATGTTATCTAAGCCTGTTCCAAATTAAAAGGGTTGAGAATTTTTTTAATTAAAAATGTGATCTCACTACATAATGCACTTATGTTTACAAAACATGATCATGTTTTGTAGAACATAAAAAATGATCACATTTTGTAGTGTTGCAAGGTGTGTGCCCTTGGTCTCCATGTGATGTGTAGCACAATGCTTGGGTTCGTCACATGGCTTAACCGCCGCTTGTGGATTCATTAACTCTGGTACTTGTATCAAGCATTAACAAGTTGATCTTTTGGTAATAGCAATTGTCTATGCAACAATTGGTATCAAATCCTGGGTCACAGGTTTAAGCCCCTCGCTTGTGCTGGGGGGATTGTTGCAAGGTGTGTGTCCTTGGTCTCCTTGTGTTGTGCAGTGTAACGCTTGGGTTCATGACATGGCTTAACCGCCTCTCGTGGATTCATTAACTTTTGCGGTTGTATCGGGCATTAACGGGTTGATCTTTTGGTGCAATGGCAACCATCTATGCAACATGTAGAACATAAAATGTGATTGTGTTTTATAAAGTGTTTTTTATTTACAAAACATTATTATGTATAATGTTCTATAAAACATGATTATGTTTTGTAGAACATAAAATATAATCACATTATGGAGCCATTGGTATTTACAAAGTCATAATACACTCACATTATTGTTATGTTTTAATAACACAATTGCATAATGGTGAAAATCACATCTAAATTGTGCTTCAAAATGTGAGCTGAGTGTGTCATCTTCTTCTCCTTTTGCATTATCATGCCTTCTAGTTTGTTCATCTTCAAGTGTGTCTTATTGCTCTAATTTATGTTTAAAATTCATCTTTTGGGTCTCTTATTCTTTTGGATATTCTTCTCTAAATATAAAGTTTTCTAAAAGTGACATCCCTTGAGTAAAGGACTTCTAGTGGACCTCAAATTCTATAGATTTTATCCTTTTAAAAATTCACCATATCAATGAAAATACATTTCTTTGCTTTAAATTTTAATTTAGATATCCTTTCCTTAGATACATGAATAAATTCCTCACAACCAAATACCTTCAAACATATTAGAAAATGTTTTCTTCCTATCAACTTTGCATATCGTGTTTCATCCTCAACCACAAAAGTAAGACTTATTTTTAAAACATGTAGTACAATACTATTTATACCCAAAACTCTTGTCCTAGACCACTACTACTCAATATACTCCTAGTTTATTCCAACAAGGTTATGTTAAATCTCTTAACCACCCTATTATCTTGTGGCGTATAAAGTGTTACCCTTTGTTTCATAATTATTTATTTTCTTTACAAAAACCTCAAATTCCTTGGAGTAATACTCTACATCATTATCAGACCTTAACACTTTAATTTTCTTATGAGTTTGTGTTTCTATAACTACCTTAAATTCCATATACTTGTTAAACACTTCAAAAAAAAATCTTAAGACAATGTAGGTTTATGTATATCTAGAATAATCATAAATGGAGATAAAATATTGATACTTACCAATGGAATTGACATCTACAAAACTATATACATCTCTATGAATGACATCCAAAATATCCTTTTCCCTTTTACTGCTTGAAGAAAACAAAACTATCTTCTACTTACCAAACACTATTCAAAAATTATAAACCCAATAAACCAATATAAAATTAATTCCACCATATGTCTAATCATCAATGTTTTCAAACCTTTTTTACCTATATGGCCTAGCTTGTGATGCCACAACAACCTCAAATTATGTTTAACTACAATTGTATTTCCATAAAATTTTGATGCATCAAATCCTATATAAAGTTATATGTCTCACCCTCTTAGCAAGCTCAAAGTTTCCTCTAGCTAATCTACAATCCCTATCATAAAAAATGGCATGCTCTCTAGAGTTAGTCATTATAAAAATTAAAAAAAATTGTACCCAAACCTAGAATATGCAATGCATATAAGAGTGTTCTCATTCTCCCATCCATGGAAGACATGTTTACCTTCCCTTAGCCAGCTATCCTTAGAGAGTTATTTTCACTAAGGAAAGTGTATCCTCCATTACATTCCTTGTAATTAGAATGGCATTCTCTATGAGGCCTCATGTGATAAGATGCACGTGATTCAATTAAATAAAAAAAAATCATCAATAATATTACCGAAAATAAAATCATCATTACTATATTCATCATTGTTTGAATATTTTTCAAGAGAATCTTCCTTCTACCAAATTTATAATCCATCTTAATGTGACCTCTTCTTCAATAATTTAAACATTTTACTTTTTATTTCTCATGATATGTTAAATTTTCCTTTCATTTTATTTCATGCATCCACTATTCTTCTTGTCCCCTCAAAAATTCACTATTAATTATAAACTTTGTTAATGTCAACTTTGATAACAATGACATCTTGGCTAAAAAAATATGACCATTTAGTAGTTCCACATTCTTGTATTATATTATCAAGGATGTATCTACCTCCAATGAATATACTTTGGTCAAGTAAGACAATATCTTGAACCATCAATTTGATGTGGAGCTATTAGCTTTGGCATTGATTTTGTAAGAATCAATGAGTAAGGCGATTTGGTGCCAACAACCAACTATGCTATCTTCATTTTTACCTTCCAGAAATGATTTTGATTACAACTTTATTCATGTTGGGCCCAAGGGAGACTCTAATAAGTTCCTCTAAATAGGATCAATAGAAGTCACCTTTAATGTATGGCCACTTGGAATTGAAAATTTTAATAGGGAGACCATCTAACCTTAGGCTCTTTTCATTTCCACTGAAAATATTGTTCTTTTCTATCCCTTTAATGGATAAGTAGTGATCAATATCTGATGACCAAAATCAAATTCTATCTAAAATCAAAGTGTATAAATTCATTAATTTTATCTTCATAGATTATTTGATAATCATCTAAGGTGATTTCATCTTGAAACAATTTGTTACAATGGTAATGGAGAATTTGTTTGAGTTTAGTAGGGGATGAGTGAAGATTATTATGGCCATCCATGATGGTGGTGATGTGCTCTTTCTTTTGTTTATTTTTAAGAAATTCTGGCCATGATCCTCGATGATCCAATGAATATGATAATGAATTAGAGTGAATTTGAGAAAATTAACCTTTTCAAGTGTCAAATTTTTGAAGTTTGGCTTTAATAGTATCTAAGTCATGTTATATGACTATATTTGAAGGATCAACAAAGATTAGTTTGTGGCATTGTTCCAACTGCCCTTGTATAATCTTCTCTTTTTTCTTATAGTCTCTAACAAAATATATGACCAAAGGAGTTGAGAAAGGAGGTTCATTGTATTAGGGAATTTTTCCTCCTTGTTAACCAACGAACACCATTGTGTAGTTAGTTTCGGAAGTTCTAAATAGAAAAAGATAGGCTATCTATTCAATATTATTCAAATGGGAGACATTAATCTTACATAGAGTTTTAGTAGGATGATGATTATTGGAAGAGGCATAAGCTGGTGAAAAGGGCGAAGTGGTAAAAAAGAGTGACTAGGAGTTTTAATTAGATGAGTAAGTCTTAGGTGGTAAGGGAGAAATTGGATATATTTTTGGATAGAGAGAATCTATCTGACTAGGTTATATTCATGTTGGTTCCACTTCTACTATTTGGCCATGTATATCAATGAAGGTGATGGATAGGAAATTTTTCCCAAAAAGAATTTGAGATAGCTAAAGAGTTGACACAAAAGAAAAAAGATTCAAATTCCTTTTGTGAGAGATTAATAAAATTTTTCCAATTGTGATCTCTAGAGTGTTCCACCATGTTGAAATCCCTATGAACAATCTATTCAACAATAAGATGGTGAGAAATTATCCAATCCAATAAGGTGATGTTGTCCTTGTATTGTTAGGACCATATCATAGAAAAATTTAATAGTGCATCCTTTAATGGAGAGTGTGCACCAAGTGTTACATGGATAGGTTCCTCACCCTTATTAATAATGTGTTTAGTGATCCAAGGAGGTAATCCTAAAACCATTGCTTTTTTTTCATCTTCATGAAGGGTCCAAAGGAAAATAATTTCTTTGGAAACAAATTATAGTAACAATTTTGGGACCTATAACTTTGATTTCTTACAAAAACATGACATCATTATTTCATCTATAGAAGGATTTTTTCACTTGATATTAATGAGTTGAGAGATATAACCCTCACACATTCAATGAAATAATGGATCACTTCATGGAGATGAATACTAAAGGAGATAAATTTCTAAATTTAGGCCCAAAAACTAGTTAGAGAGAAACTAGATAGCCTTCATCATCAAGGTTATCAATACCAATAATGGGAGTAGAAGTGGTGGATGGGAGAGGAGAGAGGAAGGTGGGAAGGATGTGGGGGTGGTTCAAGGAGAATGGGAATCAAGGAAAGGGAGAATGAATTTAAGGGAAAGGCAATGGTTGTTGATTGGGTGGGTGGAAGAAGGTGGGTGAAGATGAGCTATTTTTGCTTAGATCTCATTTTTCAAGTGTCATTAAGCACAACATCACTAAAGGATACTATGAGTTGGGAGGAAAGAAGGAGAATATTGTGATTTGGAAGAGTAATCCAATAGAACAACATGCTATTGTAAATAGTGACATTATCAAGCTAGTTATATTTTAGCCTACCTAGGAGAGTCCTATTCACAATACTTAAGTCTCCACTTCAAGAATTTTAACTTTTTATCTCACCTCATGTGGTTGAGACACATATTTTCACCTTTTTAGACACCTATGTCATGTACATATGACACCCTTATCACACTTGTCTCATATGCATGACACATTATGGACACATGTCATACACTCATGGAGGAGATTAGAGTCCATACCTACCTTCTTGTCTTGCCCCTTTTCTACCCTTATATGTAATTACTTTCTTTTTAGATTCACACATATTGTATGAATATATTGCATGTTTTTGGCTTATTTGAAATCTCTTGTAGAATGCTTATTATTGTTTTCAGGATCTATTGGGTTGTGAGGGTCAAATATTTTACTCCAACATGGTATTAGAGCTCTAAATATGCAAGCAAATTCTCAAATCTAGGGGGTTGAAGTTATCAAATTTCATATGATGCATGGACTAGAGTGAAACCAACCCTACTATTGCACTCAAAAGGCTCACAAGACAATTTTTCATATATAACACTTCATCTTTTGAAGACAAAAAAATGGTATTTTTAAGGCACAATCTTTGAAGTAAAATTCATCCATACAATTGTATAAAAATCCATATAGAAATTTGTGCCACCTATCAGTCGATCACCATTAGAAATCATGTAGAGAATATTCTTTCTCAACTCTATTTTTGAGGTGAAATGTTATTTTTAATTATTAAAAAATTACTATTCTTGGTCATTGGTAAAACTACAGGAATCAAAGAATATTTCATCAATTTTGGGCATATTTTGTCAACTGACATCATCAATTTTCACTCTAATTTAGACACCTGCTCCATCAACATTTTCATTTTGGAACTCCAATTTTAGAGGTCCACATCTCAACCATCCTAGCACATTTCTTGATGTATTTTTTATTTGGGGTAATTTTTTTGTTTCGTAATAAAGTATTATATTGATCTAAAACCATATTTACAAACATCTGCAAGATGTAGGATTCACCATGATTATCGGGGCTTAATAGCCACATTCCCAGCACCAAACAAAAAACAAATAGGCTCACCCCACCACCATACAAGCTTTAAATCAGAGAAACTAATGCACCAAACAACCTAGAAAGAAAACATGACAAGTAACAACCAACCAACCCAAAGCTGAATCAAAATAGAGTGTATGAAAACACCAAAAAGCCTTTAAACCAGAGACACCATAGAACCATAGAACCAACCAACCTACATGAAACCATTTTCCTTCACAAAGGAATCAAATTATTGCACCCATTTGAAGTCTTCCACTTCCACTAGCCGTAGAATTTTTTTAAGGAAGTTGGCGTCGACCATCGCAATCATCTTGTGTTGAACCAACGTCATGCCCTTTAGGTCCAACAAGAATGGGTAAATCTTGATGACTTCACCCGGATTTTCAACCAGCTCCAAATCTTTTGGTCACGGGGCCCCTACTCCAAGTATCGCCACCTTGAGGATTTTGTCCAAACCCTTCATCAACCCTTTCTTGAACAATTTGCAAAATAAATATTTTGCTTCCACCTTACCTATGTGAATATCCAAAAGCAAGCCCAAAAAATGTGAGACAATTTGTGAATTCACCCTAAATGTTTCATGTGATGCCAAATGCCCCTTCCCAAGCACAATTTTTACCGCAACAACTATTAAAGGATCAATGTTTAATAGAATGTGCTTGACACACTGGTCTATAATGCTCGAGAAGGCACTTTGTTATTCTTTGCAACCCAATTGAATTGGGGTGTTCACTCCAAAACAGACCAGGGTATCCACCAACATATGCAACGTGAACTTGGAGCACTCCACCATTAACACAAACCACACCAAAACAAGAGCTAGAGAAAGGAAAATGAAGCTTCAAATTGCCAACTATCGAAGAACAAGAATGTGAGGACCTTAGAATCTTGTTGGGTTATTACGTTGTATAATGCCCGCCCACCACCCTAACCTGCCTAAAAACCATAGCCTGCTGCCATATAGATGCATGAGTACATCAAATGAAGAGGAAAAATGATGATATGTCACCACCTATATCGCCCAAATCCATCACAAGTACCAAATACCTCCTCACCATTATTGCTTCCAGCTCAAAATGGTACGAACAAGAGCAAAAGTGAGAGTTTGTGTTGCAAGCAGAAAAATTGATGCCTATATCACCCCAATCCAAAAATCCAACACACCACCCTGTAAAACTTTCCACAATCAATGTGGAAAGTTTCCCACCCTACCACCCACTATTTGGGGTAATTTTTTATGCTCTATTTAGTGGTTTTTTTTGGTAATTTTGGTGTACAGGGATTTTAGAAATCATGCAAATTATCAGAGGTCACTCTGTATAATTCCCATTTTTGGAACTTCAAAGGGCGTGTTCAACTACACATAGACTCCTTTTTGAATCCTATTGTTTAACTTTCCTATTTTGTAAATGTTGGGTGAAAATTATGTAATCAACTTTTCAATAGATTACACAACTAGGACTTCAGCCACAGCTATGTGAGATGTAATCTCTCCTCTCAGAAAGGTGAGGTGCCCTTCTTACTGCTTTCAGTGACAAGTAAAACTAAGTATTTACAACATGTACACTATGATTAATGGATTCGGGGTGTGTCACATTCATCCTTCTCTTTTTTTTTAGAGAAGATGTTTTACAATGCTCCATAGTTGGTAGTTCTAATTCAGTACAACTTCAAATGAAAGACAAAGTAGTAATTCCAATATCTCTATCTTAACAAAGAAAACCGTAGAGATACCAACATGATAAAAATAACCATAAAAACGAGAAAGGAAAGCTTATGAAGGCACAAAGTCATTATGTAACTTTCCAATAGTAGATCCTTGAGATACACAACAAGTGTTATATTAGAAGTGCAAAGTCTTCTAGATACATCACCACAATAGTTTCACGAACAACGTGAACAAATGAAAGCACAAAGTCTTGTAGTTCATCCACCAAAATAGTTCCACGAACAACGCAAACAAATGCAAGCACAAAGTCTTGTTATTTATCCACCAAAGGTTACTCAAACATAAAATTAAATTCAAAGTAAAGAATGTAACACAAAGTTCACATAGATTTACTTGAAGCCCTTAGATCTCACACAATAATTACTACCAATATTAATCAACTTCCAAAGATGATTGATCCAACACAAATTCTAGTATGCAACTTCCTTCTCTATTGATAAGATTCAGTTTGACAAAGTTTCATACATTTGTTGTAAAATGAGCAGCACTTGATTTCTAGAGATAAAAGATCAACATTACAATAGAAATCCCTCATATATATAGAGGAGGGGGATGAGCAAATCTAGGAAATAAATTGAGTAAAATTAGGAAAGTTAGGTGAGCTAATTAAGGAAAATCTCACCTGTAAATTGTCTTCAAGAAACTACAACTCAAATTTTTGGTGCAATTACATTTCGAGAAAAGACATTTAAGATGTCAAAAAATATTTACAAGATGCATAATGGAAAGCATCAAAAATTCTAACACTGGAGGTCAGGAATCTTCATGGTTCTTTTCTTTGGGCGCGAAGTCTTCATACGTCTTCTTGGTCTCCTACATGAACTTTTTATTTGGAAGAACCAAGATCAAAGGACATCACCTTTGGGATCACTTGACGAGATATGGAGAGAAACTACAAGGATGGTAAATCAACATGCGTTAGCAGAAAAAGTAGCATTGGGATGCGTGAAGTGAGCAATGATGTTGAGCAAGCATGAAACAAGTGATGAGGCACGAAAAATGATGCACAAAGTGGAAAAAAAGTGGTTCGGAGCGAAACTAGGAAAATTTGAAGTGTTTAAGTGAAAAGCAGGAAAAAGTGTAAGAGAGATAAAAATTAGCACCCTTGCACTTGGGGAGATGAATTTAGGTGTAAGGGCGCTAAAAATCAACACCCTTGCACTTAGTGTGAAAATTTGCAAAAAGGTGTCAAGGTGCTAATTTTCAACGCCCTTATAGTTAGTCTCTTGAAGATCTCATGTGGTAAGTGCAATGGAAAGGAAATTAAACGCTTTAACATTTGAGAAGATCACTCCAGTGTAGGAGTTAGTGAAAAAATTGAATGGGAGAATGAATTTCTTCAATGCCATGAAACTTGTATGCCTCCTTGTAAAATGATGAAACCTCTTCAACATGGTGAAATGAAGTGGAGGAATGAACTAAAGTCAATTAAAATCACTTAAAAGTGATTTTGGAGTTTCATAAATGAAAAAAAGTCATGCAACTAATTAAGGCATAAAAAGTGACACAAAACTGGAAAAAGTGCAAAGCACTAAGAAAAACGCCTTAGTCAAAAATTGGCTAAAGTCTAGAAGAAAAGAACAAGGGCGCTATAAATCAGTGCCTTTGCACCAAAAAAAATTCACTTAAGTGCAGGGTCGTTGATTTTTAGCGCCCTTGCACTTTTGATACTTAGTCAATTTTTTAAAAAGGCTAGAGCGTTGTTTTTTCAGACAACTGCACTTTTCAATATTTCACTAAGTATCAACAATGAGAGCTTGCAAAGGTACTCGTTTCGAAGGTCTTTGTGAGGTGAACGTATGGGGGTTCTCAAACTGAATATTTGAGGCTTTGGAACACACTTTGAGGTGGATTTAAAATCACCTCATTTTGTGTACTTGAACTTTATGAACCCATGAAATGAACAAGTTTTGTAGGGGGTATCCATGGACCGAGCGCCGCTAGATTTTGTGATAACAATTGGCTCCTGCTAGGGATCTTCCTTCAACCATTCTTTGAAATGAATGAAGGGAGAAGAACTCAAGAATTCAAGTGCCTTTATCCATCCATTGGGCTTGGATTCAGGCGATGATGATGAAAACAAATCTATGAAAACAAAACGCAAACCTATGCAAATGCAGTTATTGCAAAGGTAAAAACCTACCTAATTAAAACTAGCCATCAATGAAATCTTCTCAAATGAAACCATTCACAGGTTCAACAAAATATTTTCCTTTCTTCAACAACTTGCAAGACCTTCCATGATCATTAGTAGCTGCATGTAGATGAAGTTGAGGCATTGCTTCTAGAAAGAGATGAACATGTTCAACTACCTCTAAAAATATATCCAATATACTACTGCTCCAAAATGAATTATTGAATTCAAACTACTCCTCCACATTTACAAATACATTTTTAGTTGCATCCTCAAGTTTATCTTCACACTCAAGTGCAAGTGGAACCTTTGTCTTCCCATTGGCCTCCAACCAAGCAAGATGTCTTTTGGGACATTCCCTTGATCGGTCAAAGATTGAATGATTCTTACCAGTTGCTACCTGAACAACTGATTCATCAACCATGGAAACCTCATGCTAATTGGAATGATCCCCTTGATGTGATTCAGATGAAGATATGACTGCACTGCATACATCAATATGATGTTCACCATCTTTAGATTCTGGAAAATCTAAATTATTTATAAGAAGGTCCTCATCATGCCTTTGGGAAATTATTTTATGCAA
>VDFB02193867.1:185280172-185312340 GCA_007258455.2 Sequoia sempervirens
AAACCTGGCTAGACCTATATTTTTGTGACTGTCCTACAACGTAGATTGCAATAGCCACAAGATTGTCTAATCAATCTTTATTTGCAGGTCCGAGAACCTATATATTTCCTTTGCATTAAGCTATCCATGTAGGATCGAGCACCTATGAGGACTAGTTAGACTCTACGGAGCCTTTCACATTGGGCTTCCCTCAGGACCAAGCACCTGGGGCACCTCCTTTGCAAGTTTGAAGACCTGTAAATCACTTTCAACTTGTGAGATCTCTTTATTCACCTTCCATAGGTTCAAGGGCTTGTGGAACTTTTGTTCACCTTCCATAGGTCCGAAGGCCTATGGAGATTTTCTTCACCTTCCATAGGTTTGAGGGCCTACAATGCTTTCGTTCAAATCTTTGTAGGACCAAAAAACTATGGAGCCATCTCTCTTGGAATTTTCATTCCTTTCTAGCTCCCCCCTCTCTCTCTTAAATTATCTTCTCTCTTCTCTTCTCAATTGTGTTTACCAGATCGAAGACTTGCATCTTCTTCATCCTGGGTATATACTTCTTTCTTTCTGTGACATTGGTTGTTTCCCCATCTTTTGTATGCTTTCTTCTCTTGAAACAATTGATCCTTACATTCTTCTCTCCATTTAAGGATTCCTCTATGTGTTATTTCTTAATTTGGGGACGATGCATAGTATTGAGACAACCTTCTATAGCAAGGTCTCTTTTACTTTGTTAACTCAAATCCTTTAGATTGTTATATGCTTGTGTGTGTGTTTTATATGTTCCAACCATGTGATGTAATGGATTTTTATGTTCTAACATTGTTGTCTTGTGTAGGTCTTTCTTGTCTAATGTTTTTTTTTGTAGGTCTTCAACTTGGGGGCATGCTTCCTTGGTTTGAAGTGTTATCTACTTCATCTACAATATCCTTTTGGTATCATGATTTTATTTATGTTTAGTAGATTTCCTTTAGCGTGCATATTAATGTAGATTCATATGCCTGCTAAAGTAGGGGAAAAATATAATGTCATAAAATTGGACCTGTTGCAATTTCACATACATTCTTGTATCCACTTTGGTGTACACTCCCTTAGTATCTATGTAGGCTCATTTTAGCCCCTGCATAAGCCTTTTCCTTCTTAGGATGCTTAGGACCCCTTTCCAACAGCTACCCTCGTGAGTCAGCTTTGCACCAAACCTTGTGCTTTTACCATTCTCATCATTTTATAGCATGATATGTCTAAACACTAGCATGTCGTGTGGACATCTAAATGTCATGCTAGTGTTCTGTGACATTTCGACATTCAAACGACTGTTTTTGAGTGCCTTTCCACTTGTCAACTATTTTTTTTTGTGGTAGTGGTTTGGGATGCCTTGTGACGAATTGAGAAGCTTCTTTCCCTCCTATTATCTCTTTAAAAGATATCTTTTCAATCCATTTGGGCTTCTTTTGGGTCTCTCCCTTGAGCTCTCACTTCTCTTTCTCTCTTGCTATCTTTCATGCACAATGCTCTATAAATTTCAATAACACACTCAAGTTCTTACCATGCTCTTTGCAACTCTCTTGGCTCTCACAACTTTGTGTCTCTCCTTGGCTTCCTAAATCCTTGCAAGTGATATCTTGCTTACCTTGTATCTTTGAGCATCTTGGTATTTCTCACATCCCCTATCTATTGCATCTTTATTTCGTGATACATGTTCTCCTCCTTGAGCGGGGATTGATTTTATCACTCTCACATTCATTTCATTTATGCTTATTATTTCTCTCTATTTATCTAGCTATCTATGGAGGTGGGAACATTGAAACAAGGATTTGACTGTGGCAAGCCCTTGAACAACCCCAAATTTTTTTCCTTGATCTTATGTGTGTAGGTGGTGAAGATATCTACTTGTTGGAGGCTTCATTGCTTGGTTGGTTGTGAGCACTTGCTTCCTCTTCTTTCTTTATATCATCATTTAATCTATATGTTACTTATTTTATCATACTTTATTTTAGTTCTGTTATATTTTGTTACTTCTCCACATTTTGAAGTTCTTAGAAATCAGAATAGAAGTAGTCATTTAGCTGCGTTATGTGATGATCTCAGTTTTTGGTTTGTATGAGACTCCAACAAACCTCTAGGACTCAAAAGACCTAGACAATGTCCATGACGTCTTCAAATGATGCTCAAATATTTCCAAATCAATGCATAGTTGTGACAAATGTTGATAGGATGAATCATGTTCCATAAATGCTTCACGTACGTGAATCATGGATGTATGGTGACAATTGGATTGATGATAATTTCATACTACTATAGATGATGTCAAAATGGATGTTGATTGAGTTGGATATGTCCAATAATGAATATTTACAAAATCCCACTATAGAATTTGATGTAGGAAAGGAAAGAACAAAATCTAAAGATTGACAACAATGGTTATGTGATTGTCATCAAAGAGAAGACCATTATCCTAAATAGTGTCAAATATGTAATGCGGGATTCTAAAAACAAGAATGATATGCTTGGTAAATGTGTCACAATGTGGAAAAATCTAGAGAAATAATATGATTTTTCTTAGTACATAGAATTTTTAGAGGCCATAAAGATATGTTTTGGATTCAAATGTAGAAAGAGGCGATGTGGGAGATGAGATATCAATGCAAGCCATGGGGCTACACTGCCCATACCCAAATGATGGTGATATCTCACAAGATGTCTAAGTGAGATGATATGATGGTTCTACATGTGCTGGAACTAGATGATAAGGTAAGACAATACCATGATCAAAATAAGTTACTTCATTTCATTATTTTGATGAAAAATACACTCTTCTATTGTATTCCTTTTTTTCACACAATATGCAAATTTTATTTTTTATTTATTAGGATGATTATGAATAATAATCACATGGAAGGGATTTACTATAAGAGACAGGATCACATGAAACAAAAAATACAAAAAGTATAAACACTATATTGGCCCCCTTAATTCAATAAGAGAGCCTCCCTAAAAAAAGTAGTGATTCAACACTTTATATTTAGTGCATTTACAATTACCACTAGGTGGATTGATGTACACAGATTACAAGTACTCAAAATAGAGAGATATATGTTGAAAATACAACTTTGAGATATCTTCAAAAAGAACTAATGAAAATATAACTAACAACACCATTATGTAGTTCTTTACTGTTATCATGAAATCTAGCCACATTCGTTCCATGGATACCCCCTATGAAACTTGTCTGTTTCATGGGTTCGTGAAGTTCAAGTATACAAAATGAGGTAATTGTCAATCCACCTCAAAGTGCGTTCCAAAGCCTCAAATAGGTAGTTTGAGAATCCCCCTATGTCTGCCTCGCAAAGACCTTCGAAATGAGTACCTTCATGAGCTCTCACTATTGATACTTAGTGAAATAGTGAAAAGTGCAGTTGTATGAAAAAACAACGCTCTAGCCTTTTTGAAAATTTGACTAAGTATCAAAAGTGTAAGGGCACTTAAAATTAGTGCCCCTGCACTTAAGTGAATGTGTTTTGGTGCAAAGGTGCTGATTTTTAGTGCCCTTGCACTTTTCTTCCAAACTTATCCAATTTTTTACTACAACGTTCTCTTTTCAGTGCTTTGCACTTTTTCTAGTTTTGTGCCACTTTTTATGCCTTAATTAGTTGCATGACTTTTGTTCATTTATGACACTACCAAATCACTTTTAAGTGATTTTAATTGACTTTTAGTTCATTCCTCCACTTCATTTCACCATGTTGAAAAGGTTTCATCATTTTACAAAGAGGTATACAAGTTTCATGGCATTGAAGAAACTCATTCTCCCACTCAAGTTTTTCACTAACTCCTACACTGGAATGATCTTCTCAAATGTCAAAGCGCTTAATTTCCTTGCCATTGCACTTACCACATGAGATCTTCAAGAGACTAAGTGTAAGGGCATTGAAAATTAGCGCCCTAGCACCTTTTTGCAAACTTTCACACTAAGTGCAAGGGCATTGATTTTCAGTGCCCTTGCACCTAAAGTCATCTCCCCAAGTGCAAGGGTGTTGATTTTCAGCACCCTTACACTTTTTCCTAATTTTCACTTAAACACTTCAAATTTTCCCATTTTCACTCTGAACCACATTTTTTCCACTTCATACATCATTTTTATGCCTCATCGCTCGTTCCAAGCTTGCTCAACATCGTTGCTCACTTCACGCATCCCAATGCTACATTTTCTGCTAACGCCTATTGATTCACCATCCTTGTAGTTTCTCTCCAAATCTCGTGAAGTGATCCTGAAGGTGATGTCCTTTGATCTTGGTTCTTCCAGATAAAAGGTTCATGTAGGAGACCAAGAAGAAGTATGAAGACTCCGCGCCCAAAGCAAAGAACCATGAAGATTCCTAATCTCAAGTGTTAGAATTTTTTATGCTTTCCATTATGCATCTTGTAAATAGTTTTTGATAGCTTAAATGTCTTTTCTTGAAATGTAATTGCACCAAAAATCTGAGATGTAATTTCTTGAAGACAAAGTACACTTTGACTTTGGTCAAAGTTAGGTGAGATTTTCCTTAATTAGCTCACCTAACTTTCCTAATTTTACTCAACTAATTTCCTAGATTTTCTCATCCCTCTCCTCTCTATATATGAGGGATTTCTATTGTAATGTTGATCTTTTATCTCTAGCAACAAAGTGTTGCTCATTTTGCAACAAATGTATGAAACTTTGTGTTCAACTTTGTGAATATGAATCTTATCAATAAAGAAGTTGCATACCAGACTTTGCGTTGGATCAATCATCTTTGGAAGTTGATTAATATTGGTAGTAATTATTGTGTGAGATCTAAGGGATTCAAGTAAATCTACGTGAACTTTGTGTTACATTATTTACTTTGAATTTAAGTTTATTTTTGAGTAACCTTTGGTGGATAAACTAAAATACTTTGTGCTTCCATTTGTTCATGCTGTTCGTGGAACTATTTTGGTGGATGAACTATAAGACTCTATGCTTGCATTTGTTCACATTGTTCGTGAAACTATTGTGATGATTTATCTAGAAGACTTTGCGCTTCTAATATAACACTTGTTGTGTATCTCAAGGATCTACTATTGGAAATTTATGAAACGACTTTGTGCCTTTGTAAGCTTTCCTTTCTCATTTTTACCATTATTGTTATCATTTTGGTATCTCTATGCTTTGATTTGTCAAGATAGAGATATTTGAATTACTTCTTTGCCTTTAGTTTGAAGTTGTATCAAATTAGAACTACTAACCATGGAGCATTGTAAAACACCTTCTCTAACAAAAGAGAGAAGGATGAATGTGACACACCCTGAATCCATTAATCATAGTGTACATGTTGTAAACACTTAGTTTTACTTGTCTCTAAAAGCAGTAAGAAGGGTGCCTCCCCTTTATGAGAGGAGAGATTACATCTCACATAGATGTGGCTGAAGTCCTAGTTGTGTAATCTATTGAAAATATTATTACATAATTTTTAGCCAATGGTTATTTGGCGACTTTGCTGGGGACACAATATGCATTCAAAAGCCTCACACTTTCTTTTGAAGTATACCTGTGCCCTTTTTCATTGTAATTTATTTTCTTGTAAGTTTTTCAAGCTTTCACCAAGGACATGTAAATGACTGCTCAAGGTCCTTGGGGAAATGCTTTTGGTCTATTGAGTCTAGATCTTCCCTACATGCTCTTCTTGAAGGCTCACAGAAGAACTTTCTCAAGTTCTTTGGTGATGGACAAAAACATCCGGATGAGCACATTGCAGCTTTCTACATCACTTGTAGAGTTCACGGTGTTGAATATGAAGATATATTTATAAGGCTATTTGTGGAGACTCTCCAAGGTGTTGCTACTGATTGGTTTTATCATCTGGCACCACATACCATCACAAACTGGGAAAAAATCATAGTCAAGTTTGAAGGAAGGTTCAAGCCTCCTGAAGACGCTCATGCTTTGCTGGTTCAACTCACCCAGTTGAAGAAGAAATATCACATGCCTATGCACGAGTTCACTAATCACTTCAACATGCTAACACAAAGAATTCCAATTGTTGCTCAACCTACAATTGAGAATTTGAAATGTTTTTTATTAAATGTTCAAGTGCTTGAGGTTGGTTTCCTATTGAGAAGAGAATCCCTAGCTACTCTTGCAATTGTACAGAACTTGGCGAAAAAAAATGAAGATGAACTCATTCTTGTTGGGAAAATAAAAATTGAATCAAATGAATCTGAAGAAGCCCCTTCTTTGAAGTTATTCTCTTCCATCATGAGGATAGGTCCTATGGTGCAAAGATTGGTAAATGAGCTACTTGTCCTCAAAAAGTAGTTAGCTCATTATTTTGTTGTTGGGAATCAACACAAGTTATCTTCAACTCTAAAGAGGCTTGCTCTTGAGGTACCATTAGTAAAAGTAGTAGCAAAGCATCCTAAATATAATCCAAGTGATCTCACTATTCTCTTCTAGGAAAAGGAAGCCAACATAGCTGACGACTCCCATTTCTGGTTTATGCAGTCTCAGAAAGCCATTGATGAAAAGTAGAAGGATGAAAGTCATTTTGCTGAAGTTCAAGTGAATGAAGATAATATTGTCTTGAGATCTATGTTTCAAGGTCATGAAATTTAACACATGTTGCATAAAATAATTTCCCAAAGGCATGATGAGGACCTTCTTATAAATAATTTAGATTTTCCAGAATCTAAAGATGGTGAACATCATATTGATGTATGCAGTGCAGTCATATCTTCATCTGAATCACATCAAGGGGATCATTCCAATTAGCATGAGGTTTCCATGGTTGATGAATCAGTTGTTCAGGTAGCAACTGGTAAGAATCATTCAATCTTTGACCGATCAAGGGAATGTCCCAAAAGACATCTTGCTTGGTTGGAGGCCAATGGGAAGACAAAGGTTCCACTTGCACTTGAGTGTGAAGATAAACTTGAGGATGCAACTAAAAATGTATTTGTAAATGTGGAGGAGTAGTTTGAATTCAATAATTCATTTTGGAGCAGTAGTATATTGGATATATTTTTAGAGGTAGTTGAACATGTTCATCTCTTTCTAGAAGCAATGCCTCAACTTCATCTACATGCAGCTACTAATGATCATGGAAGGTCTTGCAAGTTGTTGAAGAAAGGAAAATATTTTGTTGAACCTGTGAATGGTTTCATTTGAGAAGATTTCATTGATGGCTAGTTTTAATTAGGTAGGTTTTTACCTTTGCAATAACTGCATTTGCATAGGTTTGCGTTTTGTTTTCATAGATTTGTTTTCATCATCATCGCCTGAATCCAAGCCCAATGGATGGATAAAGGCACTTGAATTCTTGAGTTCTTCTCCCTTCATTCATTTCAAAGAATGGTTGAAGGAAGATCCCTAGCAGGAGCCAATTGTTATCACAAAATCTAGCGGCGCTCGGTCCATGGATACCCCCTACAAAACTTGTTCATTTCATGGGTTCATAAAGTTCAAGTACACAAAATGAGGTGATTTTAAATCCACCTCAAAGTGTGTTCCAAAGCCTCAAATATTCAGTTTGAGAACCCCCATACGTTCACCTCACAAAGACCTTCGAAACGAGTACCTTTGCAAGCTCTCATTGTTGATACTTAGTGAAATATTGAAAAGTGCAGTTGTCTGAAAAAACAACGCTCTAGCCTTTTTAAAAAATTGACTAAGTATCAAAAGTGCAAGGGCGCTAAAAATCAACGACCCTGCACTTAAGTGAATTTTTTTTGGTGCAAAGGCACTGATTTATAGCGCCCTTGTTCTTTTCTTCTAGACTTTAGCCAATTTTTGACTAAGGCGTTTTTCTTAGTGCTTTGCACTTTTTCCAGTTTTGTGTCACTTTTTATGCCTTAATTAGTTGCATGACTTTTTTTCATTTATGAAACTCCAAAATCACTTTTAAGTGATTTTAATTGACTTTAGTTCATTCCTCCACTTCATTTCACCATGTTGAAGAGGTTTCATCATTTTACAAGGAGGCATACAAGTTTCATGGCATTGAAGAAATTCATTCTCCCATTCAATTTTTTCACTAACTCCTACACTGGAGTGATCTTCTCAAATGTTAAAGCGTTTAATTTCCTTTCCATTGCACTTACCACATGAGATCTTCAAGAGACTAACTATAAGGGCGTTGAAAATTAGCACCTTGACACCTTTTTGCAAATTTTCACACTAAGTGCAAGGGTGTTGATTTTTAGCGCCCTTACACCTAAATTCATCTCCCCAAGTGCAAGGGTGCTAATTTTTATCTCTCTTACACTTTTTCCTGCTTTTCACTTAAACACTTCAAATTTTCCTAGTTTCGCTCCGAACCACTTTTTTTCCACTTTGTGCATCATTTTTCGTGCCTCATCACTTGTTTCATGCTTGCTCAACATCATTGCTCACTTCACGCATCCCAATGCTACTTTTTCTGCTAACGCATGTTGATTTACCATCCTTGTAGTTTCTCTCCATATCTCGTCAAGTGATCCCAAAGGTGATGTCCTTTGATCTTGGTTCTTCCAAATAAAAAGTTCATGTAGGAGACCAAGAAGACGTATGAAGACTTCGCGCCCAAAGAAAAGAACCATGAAGATTCCTGACCTCCAGTGTTAGAATTTTTGATGCTTTCCATTATGCATCTTGTAAATATTTTTTGACATCTTAAATGTCTTTTCTCGAAATGTAATTGCACCAAAAATTTGAGTTGTAGTTTCTTGAAGACAATTTACAGGTGAGATTTTCCTTAATTAGCTCACCTAACTTTCCTAATTTTACTCAATTTATTTCCTAGATTTGCTCATCCCCCTCCTCTATATATATGAGGGATTTCTATTGTAATGTTGATCTTTTATCTCTAGAAATCAAGTGCTGCTCATTTTACAACAAATGTATGAAACTTTGTCAAACTGAATCTTATCAATAGAGAAGGAAGTTGCATACTAGAATTTGTGTTGGATCAATCATCTTTGGAAGTTGATTAATATTGGTAGTAATTATTGTGTGAGATCTAAGGGCTTCAAGTAAATCTATGTGAACTTTGTGTTACATTCTTTACTTTGAATTTAATTTTATGTTTGAGTAACCTTTGGTGGATAAATAACAAGACTTTGTGCTTGCATTTGTTTGCGTTGTTCGTGGAACTATTTTGGTGGATGAACTACAAGACTTTGTGCTTTCATTTGTTCACGTTGTTCGTGAAACTATTGTGGTGATGTATCTAGAAGACTTTGCACTTCTAATATAACACTTGTTGTGTATCTCAAGGATCTACTATTGGAAAGTTACATAATGACTTTGTGCCTTCATAAGCTTTCCTTTCTCGTTTTTATGGTTATTTTTATCATGTTGGTATCTCTACGGTTTTCTTTGTTAAGATAGAGATATTGGAATTACTACTTTGTCTTTCATTTGAAGTTGTACTGAATTAGAACTACCAACTATGGAGCATTGTAAAACATCTTCTCTAAAAAAAAAGAGAAGGATGAATGTGACACACCCCGAATCCATTAATCATAGTGTACATGTTGTAAATACTTAGTTTTACTTGTCACTGAAAGCAGTAAGAAGGGCACCTCACCTTTCTGAGAGGAGAGATTACATCTCACATAGCTGTGGCTGAAGTCCTAGTTGTGTAATCTATTGAAAAGTTGATTACATAATTTTCACCCAACATTTACAAAATAGGAAAGTTAAACAATAGGATTCAAAAAGGAGTCTATGTGTAGTTGAACACGCCCTTTGAAGTTCCAAAAATGGGAATTATACAGAGTGACCTCTGATAATTTGCATGATTTCTAAAATCCCTGTACACCAAAATTACCAAAAAAAACCACTAAATAGAGCATAAAAAATTACCCCAAATAGTGGGTGGTAGGGTGGGAAACTTTCCACATTGATTGTGGAAAGTTTTACAGGGTGGTGTGTTGGATTTTTGGATTGGGGTGATATAGGCATCAATTTTTCTGCTTGCAACACAAACTCTCACTTTTGCTCTTGTTCGTACCATTTTGAGCTGGAAGCAATAATGGTGAGGAGGTATTTGGTACTTGTGATGGATTTGGGCGATATAGGTGGTGACATATCATCATTTTTCCTCTTCATTTGATGTACTCATGCATCTATATGGCAGCAGGCTATGGTTTTTAGGCAGGTTAGGGTGGTGGGCGGGCATTATACAACGTAATAACCCAACAAGATTCTAAGGTCCTCACATTCTTGTTCTTCGATAGTTGGCAATTTGAAGCTTCATTTTCCTTTCTCTAGCTCTTGTTTTGGTGTGGTTTGTGTTAATGGTGGAGTGCTCCAAGTTCACGTTGCATATGTTGGTGGATACCCTGGTCTGTTTTGGAGTGAACACCCCAATTCAATTGGGTTGCAAAGAATAACAAAGTGCCTTCTCGAGCATTATAGACCAGTGTGTCAAGCACATTCTATTAAACATTGATCCTTTAATAGTTGTTGCGGTAAAAATTGTGCTTGGGAAGGGGCATTTGGCATCACATGAAACATTTAGGGTGAATTCACAAATTGTCTCACATTTTTTGGGCTTGCTTTTGGATATTCACATAGGTAAGGTGGAAGCAAAATATTTATTTTGCAAATTGTTCAAGAAAGGGTTGATGAAGGGTTTGGACAAAATCCTCAAGGTGGCGATACTTGGAGTAGGGGCCCCGTGACCAAAAGATTTGGAGCTGGTTGAAAATCCGGGTGAAGTCATCAAGATTTACCCATTCTTGTTGGACCTAAAGGGCATGACGTTGGTTCAACACAAGATGATTGCGATGGTCGACGCCAACTTCCTTAAAAAAATTCTACGGCTAGTGGAAGTGGAAGACTTCAAATGGGTGCAATAATTTGATTCCTTTGTGAAGGAAAATGGTTTCATGTAGGTTGGTTGGTTCTATGGTTCTATGGTGTCTCTGGTTTAAAGGCTTTTTGGTGTTTTCATACACTCTATTTTGATTCAGCTTTGGGTTGGTTGGTTGTTACTTGTCATGTTTTCTTTCTAGGTTGTTTGGTGCATTAGTTTCTCTGATTTAAAGCTTGTATGGTGGTGGGGTGAGCCTATTTGTTTTTTGTTTGGTGCTGGGAATGTGGCTATTAAGCCCCGATAATCATGGTGAATCCTACATCTTGCAGATGTTTGTAAATATGGTTTTAGATCAATATAATACTTTATTACGAAACAAAAAAATTACCCCAAATAAAAAATACATCAAGAAATGTGCTAGGATGGTTGAGATGTGGACCTCTAAAATTGGAGTTCCAAAATGAAAATGTTGATGGAGCAGGTGTCTAAATTAGAGTGAAAATTGATGATGTCAGTTGACAAAATATGCCCAAAATTGATGAAATATTCTTTGATTCCTGTAGTTTTACCAATGACCAAGAATAGTAATTTTTTAATAATTAAAAATAACATTTCACCTCAAAAATAGAGTTGAGAAAGAATATTCTCTACATGATTTCTAATGGTGATCGACTGATAGGTGGCACAAATTTCTATATGGATTTTTATACAATTGTATGGATGAATTTTACTTCAAAGATTGTGCCTTAAAAATACCATTTTTTTGTCTTCAAAAGATGAAGTGTTATATATGAAAAATTGTCTTGTGAGCCTTTTGAGTGCAATAGTAGGGTTGGTTTCACTCTAGTCCATGCATCATATGAAATTTGATAACTTCAACCCCCTAGATTTGAGAATTTGCTTGCATATTTAGAGCTCTAATACCATGTTGGAGTAAAATATTTGACCCTCACAACCCAATAGATCCTGAAAACAATAATAAGCATTCTACAAGAGATTTCAAATAAGCCAAAAACATGCAATATATTCATACAATATGTGTGAATCTAAAAAGAAAGTAATTACATATAAGGGTAGAAAAGGGGCAAGACAAGAAGGTAGGTATGGACTCTAATCTCCTCCATGAGTGTATGACATGTGTCCATAATGTGTCATGCATATGAGACAAGTGTGATAAGGGTGTCATATGTACATGACATAGGTGTCTAAAAAGGTGAAAATATGTGTCTCAACCACATGAGGTGAGATAAAAAGTTAAAATTCTTGAAGTGGAGACTTAAGTATTGTGAATAGGACTCTCCTAGGTAGGCTAAAATATAACTAGCTTGATAATGTCACTATTTACAATAGCATGTTGTTCTATTGGATTACTCTTCCAAATCACAATATTCTCCTTCTTTCCTCCCAACTCATAGTATCCTTTAGTGATGTTGTGCTTAATGACACTTGAAAAATGAGATCTAAGCAAAAATAGCTCATCTTCACCCACCTTCTTCCACCCACCCAATCAACAACCATTGCCTTTCCCTTAAATTCATTCTCCCTTTCCTTGATTCCCATTCTCCTTGAACCACCCCCACATCCTTCCCACCTTCCTCTCTCCTCTCCCATCCACCACTTCTACTCCCATTATTGGTATTGATAACCTTGATGATGAAGGCTATCTAGTTTCTCTCTAACTAGTTTTTGGGCCTAAATTTAGAAATTTATCTCCTTTAGTATTCATCTCCATGAAGTGATCCATTATTTCATTGAATGTGTGAGGGTTATATCTCTCAACTCATTAATATCAAGTGAAAAAATCCTTCTATAGATGAAATAATGATGTCATGTTTTTGTAAGAAATCAAAGTTATAGGTCCCAAAATTGTTACTATAATTTGTTTCCAAAGAAATTATTTTCCTTTGGACCCTTCATGAAGATGAAAAAAAAGCAATGGTTTTAGGATTACCTCCTTGGATCACTAAACACATTATTAATAAGGGTGAGGAACCTATCCATGTAACACTTGGTGCACACTCTCCATTAAAGGATGCACTATTAAATTTTTCTATGATATGGTCCTAACAATACAAGGACAACATCACCTTATTGGATTGGATAATTTCTCACCATCTTATTGTTGAATAGATTGTTCATAGGGATTTCAACATGGTGGAACACTCTAGAGATCACAATTGGAAAAATTTTATTAATCTCTCACAAAAGGAATTTGAATCTTTTTTCTTTTGTGTCAACTCTTTAGCTATCTCAAATTCTTTTTGGGAAAAATTTCCTATCCATCACCTTCATTGATATACATGGCCAAATAGTAGAAGTGGAACCAACATGAATATAACCTAGTCAGATAGATTCTCTCTATCCAAAAATATATCCAATTTCTCCCTTACCACCTAAGACTTACTCATCTAATTAAAACTCCTAGTCACTCTTTTTTACCACTTCGCCCTTTTCACCAGCTTATGCCTCTTCCAATAATCATCATCCTACTAAAACTCTATGTAAGATTAATGTCTCCCATTTGAATAATATTGAATAGATAGCCTATCTTTTTCTATTTAGAACTTCCGAAACTAACTACACAATGGTGTTCGTTGGTTAACAAGGAGGAAAAATTCCCTAATACAATGAACCTCCTTTCTCAACTCCTTTGGTCATATATTTTGTTAGAGACTATAAGAAAAAAGAGAAGATTATACAAGGGCAGTTGGAACAATGCCACAAACTAATCTTTGTTGATCCTTCAAATATAGTCATATAACATGACTTAGATACTATTAAAGCCAAACTTCAAAAATTTGACACTTGAAAAGGTTAATTTTCTCAAATTCACTCTAATTCATTATCATATTCATTGGATCATCGAGGATCATGGCCAGAATTTCTTAAAAATAAACAAAAGAAAGAGCACATCACCACCATCATGGATGGCCATAATAATCTTCACTCATCCCCTACTAAACTCAAACAAATTCTCCATTACCATTGTAACAAATTGTTTCAAGATGAAATCACCTTAGATGATTATCAAATAATCTATGAAGATAAAATTAATGAATTTATACACTTTGATTTTAGATAGAATTTGATTTTGGTCATCAGATATTGATCACTACTTATCCATTAAAGGGATAGAAAAGAACAATATTTTCAGTGGAAATGAAAAGAGCCTAAGGTTAGATGGTCTCCCTATTAAAATTTTCAATTCCAAGTGGCCATACATTAAAGGTGACTTCTATTGATCCTATTTAGAGGAACTTATTAGAGTCTCCCTTGGGCCCAACATGAATAAAGTTGTAATCAAAATCATTTCTGGAAGGTAAAAATGAAGATAGCATAGTTGGTTGTTGGCACCAAATCGCCTTACTCATTGATTCTTACAAAATCAATGCCAAAGCTAATAGCTCCACATCAAATTGATGGTTCAAGATATTGTCTTACTTGACCAAAGTATATTCATTGGAGGTAGATACATCCTTGATAATATAATACAAGAATGTGGAACTACTAAATGGTCATATTTTTTTAGCCAAGATGTCATTGTTATCAAAGTTGACATTAACAAAGTTTATAATTAATAGTGAATTTTTGAGGGGACAAGAAGAATAGTGGATGCATGAAATAAAATGAAAGGAAAATTTAACATATCATGAGAAATAAAAAGTAAAATGTTTAAATTATTGAAGAAGAGGTCACATTAAGATGGATTATAAATTTGGTAGAAGGAAGATTCTCTTGAAAAATATTCAAACAATGATGAATATAGTAATGATGATTTTATTTTCGGTAATATTATTGATGATTTTTTTTTATTTAATTGAATCACGTGCATCTTATCACATGAGGCCTCATAGAGAATGCCATTCTAATTACAAGGAATGTAATGGAGGATACACTTTCCTTAGTGAAAATAACTCTCTAAGGATAGCTGGCTAAGGGAAGGTAAACATGTCTTCCATGGATGGGAGAATGAGAACACTCTTATATGCATTGCATATTCTAGGTTTGGGTACAATTTTTTTTAATTTTTATAATGACTAACTCTAGAGAGCATGCCATTTTTTATGATAGGGATTGTAGATTAGCTAGAGGAAACTTTGAGCTTGCTAAGAGGGTGAGACATATAACTTTATATAGGATTTGATGCATCAAAATTTTATGGAAATACAATTGTAGTTAAACATAATTTGAGGTTGTTGTGGCATCACAAGCTAGGCCATATAGGTAAAAAAGGTTTGAAAACATTGATGATTAGACATATGGTGGAATTAATTTTATATTGGTTTATTGGGTTTATAATTTTTGAATAGTGTTTGGTAAGTAGAAGATAGTTTTGTTTTCTTCAAGCAGTAAAAGGGAAAAGGATATTTTGGATGTCATTCATAGAGATGTATATAGTTTTGTAGATGTCAATTCCATTGGTAAGTATCAATATTTTATCTCCATTTATGATTATTCTAGATATACATAAACCTACATTGTCTTAAGATTTTTTTTTGAAGTGTTTAACAAGTATATGGAATTTAAGGTAGTTATAGAAACACAAACTCATAAGAAAATTAAAGTGTTAAGGTCTGATAATGATGTAGAGTATTACTCCAAGGAATTTGAGGTTTTTGTAAAGAAAATAAATAATTATGAAACAAAGGGTAACACTTTATACGCCACAAGATAATAGGGTGGTTAAGAGATTTAACATAACCTTGTTGGAATAAACTAGGAGTATATTGAGTAGTAGTGGTCTAGGACAAGAGTTTTGGGTATAAATAGTATTGTACTACATGTTTTAAAAATAAGTCTTACTTTTGTGGTTGAGGATGAAACACGATATGCAAAGTTGATAGGAAGAAAACATTTTCTAATATGTTTGAAGGTATTTGGTTGTGAGGAATTTATTCATGTATCTAAGGAAAGGATATCTAAATTAAAATTTAAAGCAAAGAAATGTATTTTCATTGATATGGTGAATTTTTAAAAGGATAAAATCTATAGAATTTGAGGTCCACTAGAAGTCCTTTACTCAAGGGATGTCACTTTTAGAAAACTTTATATTTAGAGAAGAATATCCAAAAGAATAAGAGACCCAAAAGATGAATTTTAAACATAAATTAGAGCAATAAGACACACTTGAAGATGAACAAACTAGAAGGCATGATAATGCAAAAGGAGAAGAAGATGACACACTCAGCTCACATTTTGAAGCACAATTTAGATGTGATTTTCACCATTATGCAATTGTGTTATTAAAACATAACAATAATGTGAGTGTATTATGACTTTGTAAATACCAATGGCTCCATAATGTGATTATATTTTATGTTCTACAAAACATAATCATGTTTTATAGAACATTAAACATAATAATGTTTTGTAAATAAAAAACACTTTATAAAACACAATCACATTTTATGTTCTACATGTTGCGTAGATGGTTGTCGTTGCACCAAAAGATCAACCCGTTAATGCCCGATACAACCGCAAAAGTTAATGAATCCACGAGAGGCGGTTAAGCCATGTCATGAACCCAAGCGTTACACTGCACAACACAAGGAGACCAAGGACACACACCTTGCAACAATCCCCCCAGCACAAGCGAGGGGCTTAAACCTGTGACCCAGGATTTGATACCAATTGTTGCATAGACAATTGCTATTACCAAAAGATCAACTTGTTAATGCTTGATACAAGTACCAGAGTTAATGAATCCACAAGCGGCGGTTAAGCCATGTGACGAACCCAAGCATTGTGCTACACATCACATGGAGACCAAGGGCACACACCTTGCAACACTACAAAATGTGATCATTTTTTATGTTCTACAAAACATGATCATGTTTTGTAAACATAAGTGCATTATGTAGTGAGATCACATTTTTAATTAAAAAAATTCTCAACCCTTTTAATTTGGAACAGGCTTAGATAACATGCTTAAATGGTTGGGCTTCTTGATGTATTCTTTTTAATCTTCAATAGCATTTTTCATTTTTTATTTTTTTTAAAAGAGGGTTAAAAATTTATTCTTTTTTTCAAAGAGCAGGGGCCTCAAGCCCAAAATAGATAACAACACTAGAAGAACCAACAAAAAGAAGCCCCAAAATGGACACAACTAATCAACCATGTCTTCCTTGACCAAACTCTCAAGATCATTAACATACTCTGGGGGAAGATGAACCCAATCTCCAATCTTGCACCCCTCCAAATGATCAAAAGTCCACTTAGCCAGACAATAAAAAATCCTATTCCACTCATAGGGAACATAATAGAAAGAGACTGCATCCAAGGAAGCACTCAGACTAAGAATTTGTCTACCCACCACGGCCAAATGCCAATCCACATCCTCCATCCTTTGTAGGTTCAACATATCCACCACAACCTGGGAGTCAAACTCACAGATAATCTTACTCCAGCCAAGAGCACAACCCCTTTCAAGGGCCAAGAAGACAACAAGAGCCTCCATATAGTTATTGGTTTGTATTTTCTTATATTTAGAGAAAAAGAAGATAACCTTACTAGAACTATCCTTGCCAACTCCTCCAACCCTTGTATGCCCAATATTTCCTCTAGAAGACCCACCAGTATTGATATTAAGAGTCCCCTAAGGAGGGGGAGACCACTTGCCATCTCGACAAACCTTCCTTTTCGCTTGTCTACTCCTAACCTGTTATTTCTTACAAAGTGCATCACTAAAGCCCTCACCAAAAATGTTCAAATTTTGAATCACTTGCACATCTCCAAGATCAATATCCATAGAAAGGTCACACTTTGCAACTAGAGTCTCCTAACTCATATTTGCAACTCGCAGCCACACCTGTTCCACCACACCTGCCAAATAATAAAACTTGGACCAATATCCCAAGCCACATCAAGAAAGGGAGTCTTAGTAGGAGGCTTGCCAAGACTATTCCAGAACTCTACTAGAGAGCTAGCATGAACACAAGCATGCTTCCAAGCTCCCCACCACCAATTCCAAATATCTCTAGTAAAATGGCTTTGGAAAAAAAGGTGTGATCTATTCTCTTCACTTTTATTACATAAAACACAAATAGAAGGCCCATGAAAACTCCTCTTCTGAAGATTCTCCCAAGTACGACATTTATTTGCACCACAAGCCATCAGAAAAAAAATACATTTGGGCCAAGCCAACTTATTCCAAACTTGCTTCCACCAAGAAATGTCCACCTTACCAAAAGTCATTCTTTCCAACTCTTGATAACTAGAGCCCATTGAAAACTTTCCCTTCGGATTAGGGATCCAAGCAAGGATATCTACTCCTCTAAGAGAATTACACACTCTACCTGTTAGTATCCTAGCAAGAGCCTCCCTCTCTTCAATAGAACCCCCTAGAGTCCATTCATGGTGTTCTTTCCATCTAGCAACCTTGCCACCACCCACCCTTAATGTCACCTTAAAATCCTCAACTTTACTCCAACCTACTGCAAGAAAGTTATCACAAAGAGTTTGAAGGTGAGGAAACTGAGACAAGATAGGAGGGAACCCATCCCAAGAATCCATCTAGAACAAAGCTTCAAAGCCCCTATTACAAATCCAAAAGAGACCTTTCTTAACTAACTGTGCTCCTCTCTTCAAAGTATTCTAGATCGTGGATCCACTTCCTGTCAAATTGTATCGTGGTACATCTTTTCCTTCCACTCCACCAAGATACTTAACATTAAGGATTTTGGCCCATCCTTGATCCTGGTCTATGCACCATCTCCAAAAGAGATTAGTAGCTAGAGAACTACCATTCAAGCTTGTTTTCTACAAACCAAGGTCACCATCCATCTTTGATCTGCAGACACAATCCCATTTGACCAAACTCCACTTAGAGGAGAGCAAGTTACTCGTCCATACAAATTGCCTGGAAAGAGCATCAAAGTCTTTAATAAAGCTTGCAGGGGTTGTCTGCACAAAACACCTGTAAATAGGGAGTGCCTGAACCAAAAACTTCAAAAGAGTCATTCTACCAACAGTTGATAGCCACCTATGGGTCCAATGACTCACCTTACTTTGAAACTAATCCAAAATTTCCTGCTACAGACCCCCTGGTAGTCTACGGTCTGAAAGAGGAATTCCAAGGTAGACAAAAGGAAGAGTTCCAATTTGAAACCTCAAAATCTAGGCAATCCTTGCTTGAATGAGAACAAGAGTATTGAAGAAAAAGATACGAGACTTTTCTTCATTAATCTTCTATCTTGAGGCTTCCACATAAATATCCAAACATTTTTCAACTTCAATGTAATCAAATTTACTCATTTTATAATAATATTTAACAAAATTACTAACAAAATGTCACATGCCTTCTTAGCTTTTTAACCATATAATATTTTTCTATTTGAAATATATTAACATTTTTTTTACTAATATTTCTATATTCGTCATTTATATATGTATTGATTTTTCTTGATAACTTTTGCTCTGCTTTTTAAAATTTTAAAAAATATACATGATTGTTCTACATTTCATTCTTCATACATTCAAAACTAAATTTGTATTCTTTATTACTTTTGTTCAAGTTATTTGATGTGCACACATAGTGATACACTTTTTAGATGTATCTAGTTTGAAAAATCTCACACCAAAAAAAAGAAAAAGAAAAAAGAAAACAACACTCTCTCTTAACTATATTTCTACCAAGGAGTTTTAAAAAATATAGAATGCAATAGAAAATAAATGGCATACACCAAATACTATGTTATATTTTAGTAAGAAAGGCATGAACACTTTTTATGTATGTGCTACATTTGACCTTTTTATTCTTAACCCTTTAAAAAAATTAGTACTTTAGAAACTAGATTCAAATTATTATAATTATTATTCTTCTCATATCTTTAAAATTTGAGTGCAAGCATATCAAGTTACTCATCCAAGTTCAGGTTTAGTTGATTTCAAGAAAAAATACCACTTTTAACCCCCTTTAATAGCTCATTTTCATGCACCTACTCCACCTGATTTTTATTATGTTTTTGTTCAAATGTATTGATAGTGAACTAGAATCTCTAGAAAAGGCTCAATCTTCTAAAGAGACTCTTAGCAAAATGTTATGGAAGATAAGATGTTAGCATTGAAGTAGTGCAAGACTTGGGATTTGGTAGATTTGCCTAAGGATTGGAAACCCAAAGGTTGCAAATGGTTATTCAAGAAAAAGTTTAGAGAAAATAGATCACTTAAACGAGAACTACTACCAACCATTGCATGTGTACTACAAATGGGTGAATGGTCATATTCTAATTATTGTTTTATATGTTGATGATCCGAAATAGTAAAACATTAATTAAAGAAGTCAAAGCTCAATTGTATAGTAAGTCTAAAATAAAGAACTTAGTAAGATTCGGATATCAAGAGATAGAAATGAACATATTCCAAAAAAAAAAAATTATCAATTCATTCTTGCAAGTATAGGTTTAAGTGTGCATGCTAGTTTACTTCCACAATTTCAAAGATAGGTCGACATGCATATGTCTAAACAAGAGAAAAATATAACTAATTTGAAGATTTAAAAATAATTATTAAATCGAGTCTTAATATGACAACACCATCATAAATGTTCTTTTTCTATCATAAAATTCAAATTAAATATTACATTCAACAATTCAATTTAACATTTATTAATTCCAATCGTAACTCTTAAAAATCCCAAACTTTAATCATTACTTAATTATTTGTTCTGAAATCATTTATTTTCGTTCCAGAGATAAAAGCTCAAACAAAGTTTGATTTCTTCATTGAAGATAAAAATTGATTACATTGATTACACTCCAAGAGGAAACTCTTGTAGATCCGCTTGACTCCACATGTGAAAAACACCCAACTCCATCGTTCCCTCCCGATACAAATATACAATCATTACAGCAATCCATGTTACTGAAAAACGCTTAGTGAACTGGATAAGCATCCCAGTTGTATGCAGGCTTTCCTGATTTAACCAGTGTTTTAATGACCTGCTTAGCTGTAACCTCCCCTGTTACAGTCATCTTTTGTTGGACTGTATCCATCCTGTACGTCTCTATCCCTGCCATTACACAACACATACAATTAATGATATTAAGTTTTCACAATCCATATTATAGTTCAGTTGTTTCTAGATTTGATTGTGTTGAAACTTTTTCTATCAACAATTCGGATCACACTCTGTGATTCATCATCAGGATGGTAGAGAGCAAGAAGAGAAGAAAAATGATGGATCATGGAGTGTGCTCCAAAACGTTGATGAAAAAAGTTCCAACACAATCACTTAATGATATCAAGTTTTCACAATCCATATTATAGTTCAGTTGTTCCCGGATTTGATTGTGTTGGAACTTTTTTCATCAACGTTTCAGATCAGACTCCGTGATCCATCATCAGGATGGTAGAGAGCAAGAGGAGAAGAAAAATGATGGATCACGGAGTGTGATCCGAAATGTTGATGAAAAAAGTCCCAACACAATCAAATCCAGAAACAACTGAACTACAACACATACAAATCAATACCCCTGAATTTTTCCTGGTTGGACTGAAACATAGCTCTAAATCCTTCGACAAAAGATTTGCCCACAGCCTGAACTCTTCCACAAGGAAAACAAACCAAAACTTGCAAACCCAAATGAACAAATCAAGAAAGATACAGATTATATGACTTGTGGTTTACCTTCCAATCTGCGGATTGCCCTTTTAATTTCCTTAATGCATTTGTCACAGTGCATGCCCACTCTCAGTTCAATAGTCTGCACCAAAGCATGTAAAACCAAAGTTATTAAAAGATCTTCTGTCTCTGAACTAAACTTCAAAATTTGAGACACCTCTAAAGCTATTCAAAAGTAAATAAGTAAATCATTCAAAAGACTGGTATTGAGGGAGCAGAAGAGTACCGGCATTGTGAAGACCTGCTTAAAGCTTCAATATTCTGGGTCACAAGGATGAAAGCTTTAAAGCTGCAGGAGATGCTTCTATATTTTGTTCTGTCCTGAATATGCTTAGGCTGTGGTGAGCATGAATTCAGAGGAAGGGCATCGTACATATAATACAGTGAGTGAAGATTCTTTGCTTGGTGAGCGTACAAAATGGGAGGTGTTGTTTTCAATAATTTGCTTTCTGTGTTGGTAAAGGGAAAAAGACAAGTCTGGCCTGTGGAATGACCGACCACGCGTAGAATCAGAGGAAAGAGATAAAAAGGTAATATGGGACACCTTAAAAGACATTCATACAAACAGTTGCCAGTGTAAAGAGATTTCTTTCCAATGCTTGCCAGCAGAGATGCAGCGTTCTAGAAATTTCTCTTGGGTTTCCTTTTTAAAAGATGCCCTTTCTTTCTTCCAGCAATCTTATGACTCTCTCATATTATCTTTAGCATTAAGAAATATCTTTGTAAAGCAAACTGATTCTGATCCATCACAGTTGAGGTTCAAGTGTTACTGAGTTTTTTTATTTATAAGTGTTTATCATATATATATATATATACATTTTATTATTTAGAGTTTAAGTGTTTCATTGTTTTAATGTTTATGCAATGTTTTACAATGTTTTTTATAAATATATGTTAATTTTGAAAACTTGTCATTTTTGTGAATCAATGTGATAATTATGTTATGATTTCTTTTGATCAAGTCCAAAGCAATATTTAAATTATGATTCTTATTGACCAAACCTCCTATCTTTTCCTTTCATACATATAATAGTGAGAATGTTGAGAATCAATTGTATTTTGTGTGATAAGGGATTTATTATTATTATTATTATTATTATTAATTATTTGTAAAGTTAAGTATTAGTAGTTGTTATGTTTGTTTAATAAATGGACAAAAAATAAAATTTTAAATGTTATATAAAACACATAATCAATTATATAATAATATTAAAGTATTTAATAATAGACAACTTGATGCACATGTTTCAAGTTAACTCTTTGTTGGCAAATGGTAACACTCCCCTTGAGATTTTGTGACATGGATTAACCACTTTTCGTGGATCTATGAACTTTGGTAGTTGTATTGGGCATTAAGGGTCGATCTTTTGGTGCAACGACATCTGTGAGACCAACAATTAGTATCAGAGCCAAAGGTGTCAGGTTTGAATCCCCTCGGCTTTCGCTGAGGAGGAGATTGTGTTGAGGAAATGTCTCAACCTTGCTTTGTTTTTTAATTATTAATTGGCAATTTGTAATTATCTTTTAGTTGTCATGAAAGTTGCTAAATACAACTATGACAACTTGCAAAGTGTTTTAATTGTCAAATTAGAAAGAGCATGAAAAAAAAGGGAAGATAAATGTGAGTTTGGAAAAAGATAAAACATATTTTTTAGTTGCATGTGCACATTACTAAAAAATGGATAAAATCACAAGTTGGAAGAGAAAGTTTCTTTTTTTTGTGATTTATGACTAAATGGTTTTGGAAACCATTCTTGATTTATGTTTTCTCTCATGCCTATATATTTAGTGCTTGAGTTGAAGAGAAAATAAGGTAAGTTGCAGGTTGTTGAAGCCATGAAGTGGTGCAGTGATTCAGAGGGAGAAGTTGTATTGATGTAACATGTTTGAAGGATTAATACAAGTCTTGGATCTCTTTGGGTGTGGATTTTTTTCTTGCAAGGGTTTCTCCACATAATTCTTGTGTTATGGTTTACACATCTTTTGTAATCTTGTTTCAGCTGTGATTTATTACTTTGTTAATTTGGATGCATAAAATTATCAACATATTTTTATTGCAAGTTTTATCCCATTTTTCAATAGATTGTTGGCAAATGGTCAGTGCTCCCCTCGAGATTCGTGACATGGACTAACTGCCTCCCATGGATCCATTAACTCTAGCAATTGTATTAGGCATTAACAGGTCGATCTTTTGGTGCAACGAGAACTGTGGGGCCAACACTCTTTTTTTAGAATGTTTTGGACAACTTAGTGAAGATGTAGTTGATTTGTCTATATCATTAATGATCCAAGCCGAAAATAATATCTTCAAGCACTTAACTTTTCAATAAAACATGGTGAATTGGAAATTTGACTTATTGTTTAAGAACATGATGCAAGATAAAAAAAATTGTAAACTTTATAATTCGCATCTTATGTTCTAAGCTCATTTTTGTTGACCATTCCCTAGTCTTATTCAGGCATCATTCAACCTATTTTTGTTCTTAAGTACCTAGCACAAATATAAAAAATAACTAAATGAAAAACCTTAGGATCCTATCCCCTGCCAACCTCTAAAATCTAGACATGTGTTCCTATTAGGACACTAGTGCCCCCAAGCACTCATTTTTGTGTTCAAGTTTCAAGTTCAAGCCTTTATAGCCATTAGAACCCTAATCCATGATATACTCTCTAAAAATTATTGGCTTAAGATCTCCCTAGAAACATACTTTTATCTTTCATTTGTAGAGGTTGATTCTTCTTACACTTCTTGTCTTGGCACTCATACTATGTTTTCATGGAAACACCATTGTTGTAAAAAAACAAGATACACTAGCAAAGATCACAAATTGGAGCTTTCATTGATTTTATCCAACATCATCGCCATTGGATTTTTTCCCTCTTCCCATCATGTCTCCATGGCCTAGTTTCTCCTTGTCATTTTCTCTTATAATCCTCTAATTGCATGACTTACATTCATGTCCTTTCTCCCAATTTGATGAAACCATTTTCCATCCTCCCTAGATTTCAAATCCAAAGTTTCTCTCCTTATCCTTAGCCTTTTCCTTGGCATATCATGTTGACATTTTATCTCTTGCCTATTCTTCATTCAGTTGCACACACCATGTTAGAATAGAGATCTCCTTAGAGGATTTTATTTCTTAAGTTAATAATCTCTATGCACACTACTCCAACACCCAACTTGGAACCTCACACATTCCAATTTTTCCATGCACTACCATGGAGGCTAGAAAATGCTAAAATAGGGGATTATATATAAACTAATTTCTCAAAAGTACATAACCAATTCCCTCCCCTTAAATTTTTGTTGTAAAAATATCACTTATAGCAGTTGATGTCAGGAATTTTTCCATGTTAAGTGTAGTGTCATAAATTTTTGACGCTAAATTTTTCACACTACATGGACAACCTATTTTTCCTATGGACCTAAATATAATAATAAGTTATTCATTTCAAGGCTAAATTGAGAAAATAAATTAAAATCCCTAAAATCTCGACAAATTTGGGGAAAAAGGACCTAGTTAGGGGTGAGGACACCCTTGACTTTAAGCGTGACCTATTTCAAATTTAATATTTCTGTGTTAGTCCATGGAGGATTAAAAAGGATCCCATATCAACATATAATAAAAAATATCAATCGGGATGCATATATAAAAAAAATTCCTCTCATTTGAACATTACAAGGAAGCATTATGAACAAGAAAATATTATGATCAATCATACATTTTCATGAAGAAGTGTGGAGTTATCATCTACATGCTAGCTACAACAATCTATTGTGTTTTGTGGACTAACCTCTTGTAGTTCTTGAAGAAATTCAAGCATCCATCAAACAACCTTTGGTGGTAACTTATGGTGTGAAAATCAATTTGATAGAGATTTCATATCCAAGATAACATCATCTATTTTCATAATTTGTCATTTCAATAAATTATTGTTATTTGGCCTTTGCGCAACCTAAGGCATGCCCTTTTGATCATCATCATTTGTTGTTCATGGAGGTTGAAACACCAAAATGGGGTTTCACTTAGGCAAACCCCTATATAGCACAATCTTTTCCCCTATTTTCATGTGTGCAAGTCAGATACAAAAGTTTCATCAACAATAAGTCACATGGAATGCAAAGCAGACTGCAACACAACATTTGAGTGTTGAAGATCCTAAAAAGCATCCTTTCTAGCCTACAGTGCTCACACCCTTGACCCTCAAATTTAGACTCAACTTTTAGGTCTAGGTTCCTCTCTATATCCCTTTCCCAAATCTATTTTGTTGGTTTCTATTTTTGTCTATACAATAAATTATATTTTTAGATCTAGGGTTTATGTCAAATAGGTTGATCAAAACACACATCAAATTTATCCTCTTTGCAACTCAAAAGAACCAAACCACAATAGATTGGCTCTCCTTTGAGGTATCTAGAAAATCATCAAACCCTAGTTGGTTTGTGTTGGAATGTGGAGTCAAAGAAAAAGAAGTTGATCCTAGTTAATATACCAATTGGATCTATGATCTCTTTCCTACTCTATAGTAAGGAAGGTAAAAAAATAAAATAAGAAACTCTAGAAAGTTATAGGTCATTTAGAGAAAAACACAAGAAACTAGGACCTATGCACAAGTGTTTGGGACCAACCATGAATACTTGGTGCCTAGAGATGTGTGCTTCCATATTTCAATTTCATCGATTTAGCTCAAAATTTATAGGGGCATTCCTTGCATCACTTTCAACCTATTTCCAATATCTTCTTTTGTTCTAGAAATATTTTCTAAACCCTTTTCTTTGTGGTTTTTCACATCTTAAAAATTTAGTATTTTGATTCCCAACTGTGTGTATGTATGTATTGTTAGAGAAAAATAATAATTATTTAATTGTTTATTACTCTTTATGTATTAAGCCACATTATTTGGTGATGTGTCACTTGAAGAGGTAGTTTAAATCTTTAAGGATGTGTGGCATTCCTCATTTGCCACTTGGTGGAGCCTTGTCACCACCTTGAGTTGAGCACTCCTATAAAGACTCAAACTCATCATCTTATATGTACATCTTCCTCTTTGAGGATTTTACACACTTCTATTTTTTTCATTTTTGCATTGGATTCTCAATCTCATATGCTTGTTGATATCATCACTCAAGCAAAGATCTTGGCTATACCTAATGTACTAGGTCACCTACATGTATTAGGTCAAATTAGATAGTTTTATGTTTCTAAAATAAAATTAATACAATTTATTGAGTATATTTCACACAAAAAAATATTTTTTCTTTCATAGGCTTAAAATTTCTTTCATTTGGTAAACTTAATTCTCCTACACATTAATTTTTTTCTATTGGGAAAACTAGAAAACATAACACTTCCAAAACATTTGTTTTCTTAAAACTTAAATACTTTTCCTTCACAATAAAATTCTCTCCAACATTGTAAAAATATGACACCTTTCCCAACTTTTCCTCTCTCATAACATTTTTCTATACCATTATAAACCCCCTATCGGGTGAACCCACAATAGTGGTTTACACTTTTTGGCCAAACTAGACATTGAACCGATTTTTTTCAACTAAATCTTTACTTTCGAGCACCTATAGCTACTAAACCATGAGGAATTTGAAGATGATGCAAAATAATGATTTGTGACATTTTTTTTCTGTAGATACTAAATATATATATTTTAAAAATTTTGGAATCAAATTATATTTCTTTTTCCATCTCCTTTGAAAACTAGTTTTTAACAATAAACACCATTTTTAAAGAGTGATATTCACCGTAAGCAACATAACTATTTTTTCTATGAAGGATAAAATTCTATTTTTTTCGAATTTAGCTTTGTAACTATGATATCTAGCAAATTCATTTTGTTTCATAGTGTTTATTGAATTTTTTTTTCTTAATTAAGTTTTGAAGTCAAACCAATTACAATTTAGACATAGGTGGATTGTATACAACATAAGTTTTTTTGTATGTATCGAAATTCAATTTTTCATTTTTTGTTGGATCAAGGACATCAATACCTAGCACAAACATATTTTTTTAGATTTTTTTTGTAAATATACTATTTTTCCACGTGTGGAACAAAGAGCTTGATTTTTCGATAAAAACCTATGTTTAACTAAACTAAAAAAAATACATAATAAAACCAAATTATATTAAAATTATATTTGATAGATAGCTCGTTCCAAGGACTACCATCATCTAGTTGGGTTTATGAAGTTGATTCCATTCTCATCTTTATCTCAAGCTCAAAAAGGAATTTTTTTGCAAAAAATTGGTAGAGGAGAGGGAGAAGGGAAAAAGGGGGGTTCGAGCAAACCCCACTTGACCCCTTTGAGCGAAGGGGGGTTTGCTCAAACCCCCCCTTTTTTTGAATTTTCCTTTGTTTTCATTAAAAAAATGTGCCAAAAGGGGATGACATCACAAATGGGTTAGCTCAAGGGGGGTTTGAGGGAACCCCTTTTTGGGTTCATGTGAAACCCCCATCAAGTGAACCCCTAAACACCCAAAATTGTTTTCTTTGGAGTGTTTTTGCAATTTTTCTTTATGGAAGGAATTGTAAACTAGTATTATGGGATCACCCTATCACTTTTCACAACATCTTTTCTTCATCCAATACTCATCATTCTCTATATTTTTCCTCTTCACAACCCAATTATATTCCTTCATGGATAAATACCTGTCCATTATGTACCAAGAATTTGCTTCCCTTTCCCAACACCTATTTCTACTATTCTTTCACCTTCCATTTATATGTACCTTTCAACCTTTTTTTTTACCTTTGTCCTTCTCCTTAGTCCTAATAGTAACCCCTAGTGTATGCTTTTACCTTCCTAATTTTTCATGCCCCCCCCTCTCTCTCTCTCCCTTCCTCCCTCCCTCCCTCCCTCCCTTTGTTGAAGTATTTTCCTCAATATTGTAAATATAACAACCTTCCTCTTATCCCTACTATTAAAAAATATAACATCTTTCCTTCTAAGGAGGCTTTGACCATGATTCTTACTATGTGCCATGCCTCATACAACACACCCTATTTATCTTGAGAAAAATGGAACCCCCTTTTTCTTTTCCAATCTTTAATTAGGTGTTCTTGTTTCTTAGGCTTATAGTCTTGGTTTGTCCTTGCATGATTAAGATTTTTCTCTAGAAGATTGAATTTTATCACCTTCATTACTGTTGGAAAAACAAGGAAAAACAATTGAGAGGGGGGGGAATCAATTGTCACAGAATAATAAGCTTTTCAAACTTTACTTAGCTTAATCTTAGATCTGATGAATAAGCAATTAACCAAAAGCAATTAACACATCAAAGAGATAGAGAACACCAAGATTTTTTATGTGGAAACCCTGTTAGGGGAAAAACCACAGTGGATGTTAGTCCACAAGATTATACCCTGTTAAAAGTATAATGAAATCAATAAAGGGGAATGCACATGCATTCAAGCACACTGCCTAGAGCTCACTACTCAATTACAGAAGGGGCTCACTGCCCAACAATATAGAATAGGATTAAAATCCAGAGAGTATGAACTGAGAAAATAGCTTCTCCACAAGCCTGATTACAGTTCCAATTAAGCACATAAAACTCCTTCACAAAATACTTCACACTTCACTCAATCTTCTTCACACTTTGCTCTGTAATAAAATGATATTCACACATACACACATAAGAGCACACTCAACACCTTTTCAACACACTACACTGATGAAACAATCACTCTTATATATCCACTACATGAAATTTCATCAATAACTTAGTCGGTCGGGAAAATAATGCATATTTTCAATGCCGGCCCAAATTTACAAATAAATTTTTAAATGTGAATCCACCAAGGTTAGCCACAACATAGTGGGGACCTAAATTAACAATTCCAACACAAAAAGACTTCAATTAATTTTACCTCGAAGATCCACAACACTCTACCACCAACATGTCAGCCAAGAACAAGAAAAACTAAACATATGCAGGAAAAATTTCTGGCCACAAGCACATTGATCAATGTGGACATACCACAAAGATAGAGCACGATCCAAAAACATCCAAGAGCGCCAAGAAACAACAGAGAAACATCCATAGCAACTGATATTTCTAGAATCACACAAACTTCACTCAGGAACACTGACAAAGACCACAAAAACACTGTCAAACCACAACATGATCAAATCTATACGCGGACCTTTGAAACTTCTGGTAGATGATCTAGATACACTCAACAGAAAATCCTTTAGTCCACAACAACTAAACTTCAATGTAAAGGACAAGACACCTTCATGACCTACACAGTTCCATTGGGAACTAGGAACACTTTCTTTTACAATTTTCTCAATATCCTCGACATATACAACCTCTAATACACCAAATGCTAATAGTGTTGACATCAATGACAACCACATATCAGCAACACATGCACAACATCCAACAATCTCCCCCTTTCGCATTGATGGAAACACATGATGTGAAAAATACCATCAACCCAACACACTTTCTTTCCCTTTGGTTTTGACTCTTCTCTTGAATTTATCTTCGATTCTCAAAAGGATTTTTCACATTGCACTTCTCCCCCTTTGACATCAATGGCAAAGGTAACCATGACCTTTCCATATACACTCTCTAAACCACATATCTGCACATCTGACTACTCCCCCTGAGTAGTAGCCACAAAAACATCAATCCAAATCAGAATATAGCAATGTAGCTCACAGATTGATGCAAGTAAATGCATCTTCTTAGTTTTCATCAGGAGGGGTGATTATCCCTAGCATTCCTTTGAGATACTCAAAATTATCCTTCAACAATGACTTAGTAAAGATGTCTACAATCTATTCTTTAGTACACAGATACTCCAATTTGACTTTTTTCTCATTCACTTTCTCCCTGAAGAAACGAAACTTGATTGATAAATGATTAGTCTTAGAGTGTAGTACTAGATTCTTTGAAATATTTATTGCACTTGAATTGTCACAGTATATAGAAATAGGCTCTTCATATATCACCTTGATATCTTTTAGCATTTGTTTCATCCATATTACTTGAGTACAATTGTTTGCAGCAAAAATATATTTTGTTTCAACAATAGATAGAGAAATGGAGTTCTACTTTTTGCTCAACCAGGACACCAACTTCTTCCCTAGGAAGAAAGCACCACCACTAGTACTTTTCTTGTCATCTACATCACCAACCCAATCCACATCAACATAGGCACTTAGAGTGAGATCATCATCCTTTGGATACCAAAGTCCAAAGTCAACTATTCCTTTCAGATATCTGAAGATCCTCTTAACATCAGTCACATATGATTCTTTTGGATCAACCTAAAATCTATCAACCATACATACGACATTCATAATATCTGGCCTAGTCTGGGTTAAATAAAGTATTCCGCCAATCATTTACCTGTATCTAGTTTGATTTTCATTAGGAGAATCATCATTCTGTGTTAGCTTACATCTGGTCACCATGGGAGTATCAATAGGCTTTGAATCTTCCATCCCAAATTTCTTTAGTAGCTCCCTCACATATTTGGACTGAGATATGAATATCCCCTTGTCTAACTGGGTCACTTGTAATCCTAGAAAGAACTTTATCTCTCCAATCATACTCATATCAAATTCATCCTTCATCTCATTAGCAAACTTCATACATAGATTTTCATCTCCTCCAAAAATGATGTCATCAACAAAGACTTCTATAATTAACTCTTTATCATGATCCAATTTGAAATATAAGTTGCTATCAGCAGTACCTTTAGTGAATCCAAGCTTCAATAAGTATTTGTCCAATCTAGCATACCAGGCTCTGGGGGCTTGCTTGAGTTCATATAGAGATTTCTTCAAGTGGAAAACCATATCTTCCTTATCAATTAACTGAAATCCATCTGATTGTTCAATGTATACTTCTTCTTCTAGTTCTCCATTCAGAAATGTTGACTTCACATCCATCTGATAGACTTTGTAGTATTTGTATGCAACATAAGCAAGAAATAATCTAACGGCTTCGATTCTGGCAACAGGGGAAAAATTTCTTCAAAATCAATGCCTTCCATCTGAGAATACTATTTACGGGCATGTGCAGGATCATGGTATGCCAAAAAGTGGCAATGGAGAAAAAAATACGTGTTTCTACGACTCAAAAACGCGAAAATGGTGAGTTGACTTTTTGGAGCTGGGGTGACTACCGAGGCAGAGGGAAAACTTAGTTTTAGGAATCGGATATCCGATCCAAATCGGATATCCGATTTGGATCCGATTTTGTTGAAGTATATAAAAAAAACACTCATTCCGATCCAGACAAAGGGAAACTTAGTTCTGGGAATCGGATATCCGATCCAAATCGGATATCCGATTTTGTTGAAGTATATATATAAAAAAAGGCCCGCGACCAACACTCATTCTCATTTGTTTTCGGCTCATCGGCGGCGGGCGCACAGTGGAGAGCGAAATCCGATATCCGATTTGGAGTCCATCTCTAACAGGTAAAGTTCTTTATTTTTTATCAAATTTTCAATTAGATTTGTTTATTTTTAGTTGATTTTTTTCAAAATATTGTTTTTTGGTAGAAAAACTAGGGTTTTTTGGTAGATTTACAAAAAACCATAAAAAATTGAAGAAAAATAGTAAGAAACTACTTTTTTTAAAAATGTAATGGCATTTCCATAGCATACAGACATTGAGAGCAAATAAAATACAAAGTTCAATCCATGAATTATAGAAAATAGATTTTTGTTGGTTATATTCATATCGGTGATTACATTGCACAAAACATACTACAACTGCATAAATATCA
>VDFB02193867.1:185312440-185359735 GCA_007258455.2 Sequoia sempervirens
TTCTCTGTTGCTTCTTAGTGCTCTTGGATGTTTCTATATTGTGTTATATCTTTTTGGTAAGTCCACATTGATCGATGTGCTTGTGGTCAGAATTTTTTCCTGCATATGTTTGGTTTTTCTTGTTCTTGGCCGGCATGTTGGTGGTAGCGTGTTTTGGATCTTCGAGGTGAAATTAATTGAAGTATTTTTGTGTTGGAATTGTTAATTTGGGTCCCCACTATGCTATGGCCGACCTTGGTGGATTCGCATTTAAAAATTTATTTGTAAATTTGGGCCGACATTGAAAATATGCTTTATTTTCCTAGCCAACTAAGTTATTGATGAAATCTCATGTAGCCGATATATAAGAGTGATTGTTTCATCAGTGTAGTGTGTATGTGTGAATATCATTCAATTACATAGCAGAGTGTGAAGAATATTGAGTGAAGTGTGAAGTAGTTTGTGAAGGAGTTTTTGTGCTTAATTGGAACTATAATCAGGCTTGTGGAGAAGCTATTTTCTTAGTTCATACTCTTCGTATTTGAATCCCATTTTGTATTGTTGGGTAGTGAGCTCTAGGAAGTGTGCCTAAATGCATGTGCATTCCCCTTTATTGATTTCATTATACTTTTAACAGGGTATAATCTTGTGGACTAACATCCACTATGGTTTTTCTCCTAACAGGGTTTTCATGTAAAAAATCTTGGTGTTCTCTGTCTCTCTGATGTGTTAATTGCTTTTGGTTAATTTCTTATTCATCACATCTGAGATTAAGCTAAGTAAATTTTGAAAAGATTATTATTCTATGACAATTGATTCCCCCCCTCTCAGTTGTTTGTCCTTGTTTTGCAAATAGTAATGAAGGTGATAAAATTCAATCTTCTAGAGAAAAATCTTAATCATGCAAGGACAAACCAAGACTATAAGCCTAAGAAACAAGAACACCTAATTGAAGATTGGAAAAGAAAAAGGGGGTCCCATTTTTATCAAGATAAATAGGGTGTGTTGTATGAGGCATAACACATAGTAAGAATCATGGTGAAAAGCCTCCTTAGAAGGAAAGATGTTAGATTTTTTAATAGTAGGGATAAGAGGAAGGTTGTTATATTTACAAGATTGAGGAAAATACTTCAACAAAGGGAGGGAGGGAGGAAGGGAGAGAGAGAGGGGGGCATGAAAAATTAGGAAGGTAAAAGCATACACTAGGGGTTACTATTAGGACTAAGGAGAAGGACAAAGGTAAAAAAAAGTTGAAAGGTACATATAAATGGAAGGTGAAAGAATAGAGAAATAGGTGTTGGGAAAGGGAAGAAAATTCTTGGTACATAATGGAGAGGTGTTTATCCATGAAGGAATATAATTGGGTTGTGAAGAGGGAAAATATAGAGAATGATGAGTATTGGATGAAGAAAAGAAGATGTTGTGAAAAGTGATAGGGTGATCCCATAATACTAGTTTATAATTCCTTCCACAAATAAAAATTGCAAAAATACTCCAAAGAAAACAATTTTGGGTGTTTAGGGGTTCACTTGATGGGGTGTTCGCATGAACCCAAAAAGGGGTTCCCTCGAATCCCCCTGTTGAGCTAACCCATTTGTGATGTCATCCCCTTTTTGGCACATTTTTTTAATGAAAACAAAGGAAAATTCAAAAAAATGGGGGGTTCAGCAAACCCCCCTTCACTCAAAGGGGTCAAGGGGGGTTTGCTCGAAGGGAGTTCACTCCCCTTTTTCCCTTCTCCCTCTCCTCTACCAATTTTTTGCAAAATTTTTCCTTTTTGAGCTTGGGCTAAAGATGAGAATGGAATCAACTTCATAAACCCAACTGGATGATGGTAGTCCTTGGAACGAGCTATCTATCAAATATAATTTTAATATAATTTGGTTTTATTATGTATTTTTTTTAGTTTAATTAAACATAGGTTTTTATCGAAAAATCAAGCTCTTTGTTCCACACGTGGAAAAATAGTATATTTACAAAAAAAATCTAAAAAATATGTTTGTGCTAGGTATTGATGTCCTTGATCCAACAAAAAATGAAAAATTGAATTTTGATACATACAAAAAAAGTTATGTTGTATACAATCCACCTATGTCTAAATTGTAATTGGTTTGACTTCAAAACTTAATTAAGAAAAAAAAATTCAATAAACACTATGAAACAAAATGAATTTGCTAGATATCATAGTTACAAAGCTAAATTCGAAAAAAATAGAATTTTATCCTTCATAGAAAAAATAGTTATGTTGCTTACGGTGAATATCACTCTTTAAAAATGGTGTTTATTGTTAAAAACTAGTTTTCAAAGGAGATGGAAAAAGAAATATAATTTGATTCCAAAATTTTTAAAATATATATATTTAGTATCTACAGAAAAAAAATGTCACAAATCATTATTTTGCATCATCTTCAAATTCCTCATGGTTTAGTAGCTATAGGTGCTCGAAAGTAAAGATTTAGTTGAAAAAAATCGGTTCAATGTCTAGTTTGGCCAAAAAGTGTAAACCACTATTGTGGGTTCACCCGATAGGGGGTTTATAATGGTATAGAAAAATGTTATGAGAGAGGAAAAGTTGGGAAAGGTGTCATATTTTTACAATGTTGGAGAGAATTTTATTGTGAAGGAAAAGTATTTAAGTTTTAAGAAAACAAATGTTTTGGAAGTGTTATGTTTTCTAGTTTTCCCAATAGAAAAAAATTAATGTGTAGGAGAATTAAGTTTACCAAATGAAAGAAATTTTAAGCCTATGAAAGAAAAAATATTTTTTTGTGTGAAATATACTCAATAAATTGTATTAATTTTATTTTAGAAACATAAAACTATCTAATTTGACCTAATACATGTAGGTGACCTAGTACATTAGGTATAGCCAAGATCTTTGCTTGAGTGATGATATCAACAAGCATATGAGATTGAGAATCCAATGCAAAAATGAAAAAAATAGAAGTGTGTAAAATCCTCAAAGAGGAAGATGTACATATAAGATGATGAGTTTGAGTCTTTATAGGAGTGCTCAACTCAAGGTGGTGACAAGGCTCCACCAAGTGGCAAATGAGGAATGCCACACATCCTTAAAGATTTAAACTACCTCTTCAAGTGACACATCACCAAATAATGTGGCTTAATACATAAAGAGTAATAAACAATTAAATAATTATTATTTTTCTCTAACAATACATACATACACACAGTTGGGAATCAAAATACTAAATTTTTAAGATGTGAAAAACCACAAAGAAAAGGGTTTAGAAAATATTTCTAGAACAAAAGAAGATATTGGAAATAGGTTGAAAGTGATGCAAGGAATGCCCCTATAAATTTTGAGCTAAATCGATGAAATTGAAATATGGAAGCACACATCTCTAGGCACCAAGTATTCATGGTTGGTCCCAAACACTTGTGCATAGGTCCTAGTTTCTTGTGTTTTTCTCTAAATGACCTATAACTTTCTAGAGTTTCTTATTTTATTTTTTTACCTTCCTTACTATAGAGTAGGAAAGAGATCATAGATCCAATTGGTATATTAACTAGGATCAACTTCTTTTTCTTTGACTCCACATTCCAACACAAACCAACTAGGGTTTGATGATTTTCTAGATACCTCAAAGGAGAGCCAATCTATTGTGGTTTGGTTCTTTTGAGTTGCAAAGAGGATAAATTTGATGTGTGTTTTGATCAACCTATTTGACATAAACCCTAGATCTAAAAATATAATTTATTGTATAGACAAAAATAGAAACCAACAAAATAGATTTGGGAAAGGGATATAGAGAGGAACCTAGACCTAAAAGTTGAGTCTAAATTTGAGGGTCAAGGGTGTGAGCACTGTAGGCTAGAAAGGATGCTTTTTAGGATCTTCAACACTCAAATGTTGTGTTGCAGTCTGCTTTGCATTCCATGTGACTTATTGTTGATGAAACTTTTGTATCTGACTTGCACACATGAAAATAGGGGAAAAGATTGTGCTATATAGGGGTTTGCCTAAGTGAAACCCCATTTTGGTGTTTCAACCTCCATGAACAACAAATGATGATGATCAAAAGGGCATGCCTTAGGTTGCGCAAAGGCCAAATAACAATAATTTATTGAAATGACAAATTATGAAAATAGATGATGTTATCTTGGATATGAAATCTCTATCAAATTGATTTTCACACCATAAGTTACCACCAAAGGTTGTTTGATGGATGCTTGAATTTCTTCAAGAACTACAAGAGGTTAGTCCACAAAACACAATAGATTGTTGTAGCTAGCATGTAGATGATAACTCCACACTTCTTCATGAAAATGTATGATTGATCATAATATTTTCTTGTTCATAATGCTTCCTTGTAATGTTCAAATGAGAGGAATTTTTTTTATATATGCATCCCGATTGATATTTTTTATTATATGTTGATATGGGATCCTTTTTAATCCTCCATGGACTAACACAGAAATATTAAATTTGAAATAGGTCACGCTTAAAGTCAAGGGTGTCCTCACCCCTAACTAGGTCCTTTTTCCCCAAATTTGTCGAGATTTTAGGGATTTTAATTTATTTTCTCAATTTAGCCTTGAAATGAATAACTTATTATTATATTTAGGTCCATAGGAAAAATAGGTTGTCCATGTAGTGTGAAAAATTTAGCGTCAAAAATTTATGACACTACACTTAACATGGAAAAATTCCTGACATCAACTGCTATAAGTGATATTTTTACAACAAAAATTTAAGGGGAGGGAATTGGTTATGTACTTTTGAGAAATTAGTTTATATATAATCCCCTATTTTAGCATTTTCTAGCCTCCATGGTAGTGCATGGAAAAATTGGAATGTGTGAGGTTCCAAGTTGGGTGTTGGAGTAGTGTGCATAGAGATTATTAACTTAAGAAATAAAATCCTCTAAGGAGATCTCTATTCTAACATGGTGTGTGCAACTGAATGAAGAATAGGCAAGAGATAAAATGTCAACATGATATGCCAAGGAAAAGGCTAAGGATAAGGAGAGAAACTTTGGATTTGAAATCTAGGGAGGATGGAAAATGGTTTCATCAAATTGGGAGAAAGGACATGAATGTAAGTCATGCAATTAGAGGATTATAAGAGAAAATGACAAGGAGAAACTAGGCCATGGAGACATGATGGGAAGAGGGAAAAAATCCAATGGCGATGATGTTGGATAAAATCAATGAAAGCTCCAATTTGTGATCTTTGCTAGTGTATCTTGTTTTTTTACAACAATGGTGTTTCCATGAAAACATAGTATGAGTGCCAAGACAAGAAGTGTAAGAAGAATCAACCTCTACAAATGAAAGATAAAAGTATGTTTCTAGGGAGATCTTAAGCCAATAATTTTTAGAGAGTATATCATGGATTAGGGTTCTAATGGCTATAAAGGCTTGAACTTGAAACTTGAACACAAAAATGAGTGCTTGGGGGCACTAGTGTCCTAATAGGAACACATGTCTAGATTTTAGAGGTTGGCAGGGGATAGGATCCTAAGGTTTTTCATTTAGTTATTTTTTATATTTGTGCTAGGTACTTAAGAACAAAAATAGGTTGAATGATGCCTGAATAAGACTAGGGAATGGTCAACAAAAATGAGCTTAGAACATAAGATGCGAATTATAAAGTTTACAATTTTTTTTATCTTGCATCATGTTCTTAAACAATAAGTCAAATTTCCAATTCACCATGTTTTATTGAAAAGTTAAGTGCTTGAAGATATTATTTTCGGCTTGGATCATTAATGATATAGACAAATCAACTACATCTTCACTAAGTTGTCCAAAACATTCTAAAAAAAGAGTGTTGGCCCCACAGTTCTCGTTGCACCAAAAGATCGACCTGTTAATGCCTAATACAATTGCTAGAGTTAATGGATCCATGGGAGGCAGTTAGTCCATGTCACGAATCTCGAGGGGAGCACTGACCATTTGCCAACAATCTATTGAAAAATGGGATAAAACTTGCAATAAAAATATGTTGATAATTTTATGCATCCAAATTAACAAAGTAATAAATCACAGCTGAAACAAGATTACAAAAGATGTGTAAACCATAACACAAGAATTATGTGGAGAAACCCTTGCAAGAAAAAAATCCACACCCAAAGAGATCCAAGACTTGTATTAATCCTTCAAACATGTTACATCAATACAACTTCTCCCTCTGAATCACTGCACCACTTCATGGCTTCAACAACCTGCAACTTACCTTATTTTCTCTTCAACTCAAGCACTAAATATATAGGCATGAGAGAAAACATAAATCAAGAATGGTTTCCAAAACCATTTAGTCATAAATCACAAAAAAAAGAAACTTTCTCTTCCAACTTGTGATTTTATCCATTTTTTAGTAATGTGCACATGCAACTAAAAAATATGTTTTATCTTTTTCCAAACTCACATTTATCTTCCCTTTTTTTTCATGCTCTTTCTAATTTGACAATTAAAACACTTTGCAAGTTGTCATAGTTGTATTTAGCAACTTTCATGACAACTAAAAGATAATTACAAATTGCCAATTAATAATTAAAAAACAAAGCAAGGTTGAGACATTTCCTCAACACAATCTCCTCCTCAGCGAAAGCCGAGGGGATTCAAACCTGACACCTTTGGCTCTGATACTAATTGTTGGTCTCACAGATGTCGTTGCACCAAAAGATCGACCCTTAATGCCCAATACAACTACCAAAGTTCATAGATCCACGAAAAGTGGTTAATCCATGTCACAAAATCTCAAGGGGAGTGTTACCATTTGCCAACAAAGAGTTAACTTGAAACATGTGCATCAAGTTGTCTATTATTAAATACTTTAATATTATTATATAATTGATTATGTGTTTTATATAACATTTAAAATTTTATTTTTTGTCCATTTATTAAACAAACATAACAACTACTAATACTTAACTTTACAAATAATTAATAATAATAATAATAATAATAATAAATCCCTTATCACACAAAATACAATTGATTCTCAACATTCTCACTATTATATGTATGAAAGGAAAAGATAGGAGGTTTGGTCAATAAGAATCATAATTTAAATATTGCTTTGGACTTGATCAAAAGAAATCATAACATAATTATCACATTGATTCACAAAAATGACAAGTTTTCAAAATTAACATATATTTATAAAAAACATTGTAAAACATTGCATAAACATTAAAACAATGAAACACTTAAACTCTAAATAATAAAATGTATATATATATATATATGATAAACACTTATAAATAAAAAAACTCAGTAACACTTGAACCTCAACTGTGATGGATCAGAATCAGTTTGCTTTACAAAGATATTTCTTAATGCTAAAGATAATATGAGAGAGTCATAAGATTGCTGGAAGAAAGAAAGGGCATCTTTTAAAAAGGAAACCCAAGAGAAATTTCTAGAACGCTGCATCTCTGCTGGCAAGCATTGGAAAGAAATCTCTTTACACTGGCAACTGTTTGTATGAATGTCTTTTAAGGTGTCCCATATTACCTTTTTATCTCTTTCCTCTGATTCTACGCGTGGTCGGTCATTCCACAGGCCAGACTTGTCTTTTTCCCTTTACCAACACAGAAAGCAAATTATTGAAAACAACACCTCCCATTTTGTACGCTCACCAAGCAAAGAATCTTCACTCACTGTATTATATGTACGATGCCCTTCCTCTGAATTCATGCTCACCACAGCCTAAGCATATTCAGGACAGAACAAAATATAGAAGCATCTCCTGCAGCTTTAAAGCTTTCATCCTTGTGACCCAGAATATTGAAGCTTTAAGCAGGTCTTCACAATGCCGGTACTCTTCTGCTCCCTCAATACCAGTCTTTTGAATGATTTACTTATTTACTTTTGAATAGCTTTAGAGGTGTCTCAAATTTTGAAGTTTAGTTCAGAGACAGAAGATCTTTTAATAACTTTGGTTTTACATGCTTTGGTGCAGACTATTGAACTGAGAGTGGGCATGCACTGTGACAAATGCATTAAGGAAATTAAAAGGGCAATCCGCAGATTGGAAGGTAAACCACAAGTCATATAATCTGTATCTTTCTTGATTTGTTCATTTGGGTTTTGGTTTGTTTTCCTTGTGGAAGAGTTCAGGCTGTGGGCAAATCTTTTGTCGAAGGATTTAGAGCTATGTTTCAGTCCAACCAGGAAAAATTCAGGGGTATTGATTTGTATGTGTTGTAGTTCAGTTGTTTTTGGATTTGATTGTGTTGGGACTTTTTTCATCAACATTTCGGATCACACTCCGTGATCCATCATTTTTCTTCTCCTCTTGCTCTCTACCATCCTGATGACGGATCACGGAGTCTGATCTGAAACGTTGATGAAAAAAGTTCCAACACAATCAAATCCGGGAACAACTGAACTATAATATGGATTGTGAAAACTTGATATCATTAAGTGATTGTGTTGGAACTTTTTTCATCAACGTTTTGGAGCACACTCCATGATCCATCATTTTTCTTCTCTTCTTGCTCTCTACCATCCTGATGATGAATCACAGAGTGTGATCCGAATTGTTGATAGAAAAAGTTTCAACACAATCAAATCTAGAAACAACTGAACTATAATATGGATTGTGAAAACTTAATATCATTAATTGTATGTGTTGTGTAATGGCAGGGATAGAGACGTACAGGATGGATACAGTCCAACAAAAGATGACTGTAACAGGGGAGGTTACAGCTAAGCAGGTCATTAAAACACTGGTTAAATCAGGAAAGCCTGCATACAACTGGGATGCTTATCCAGTTCACTAAGCGTTTTTCAGTAACATGGATTGCTGTAATGATTGTATATTTGTATCGGGAGGGAACGATGGAGTTGGGTGTTTTTCACATGTGGAGTCAAGCGGATCTACAAGAGTTTCCTCTTGGAGTGTAATCAATGTAATCAATTTTTATCTTCAATGAAGAAATCAAACTTTGTTTGAGCTTTTATCTCTGGAACGAAAATAAATGATTTCAGAACAAATAATTAAGTAATGATTAAAGTTTGGGATTTTTAAGAGTTACGATTGGAATTAATAAATGTTAAATTGAATTGTTGAATGTAATATTTAATTTGAATTTTATGATAGAAAAAGAACATTTATGATGGTGTTGTCATATTAAGACTCGATTTAATAATTATTTTTAAATCTTCAAATTAGTTATATTTTTCTCTTGTTTAGACATATGCATGTCGACCTATCTTTGAAATTGTGGAAGTAAACTAGCATGCACACTTAAACCTATACTTGCAAGAATGAATTGATAATTTTTTTTTTTTGGAATATGTTCATTTCTATCTCTTGATATCCGAATCTTACTAAGTTCTTTATTTTAGACTTACTATACAATTGAGCTTTGACTTCTTTAATTAATGTTTTACTATTTCGGATCATCAACATATAAAACAATAATTAGAATATGACCATTCACCCATTTGTAGTACACATGCAATGGTTGGTAGTAGTTCTCGTTTAAGTGATCTATTTTCTCTAAACTTTTTCTTGAATAACCATTTGCAACCTTTGGGTTTCCAATCCTTAGGCAAATCTACCAAATCCCAAGTCTTGCACTACTTCAATGCTAACATCTTATCTTCCATAACATTTTGCTAAGAGTCTCTTTAGAAGATTGAGCCTTTTCTAGAGATTCTAGTTCACTATCAATACATTTGAACAAAAACATAATAAAAATCAGGTGGAGTAGGTGCATGAAAATGAGCTATTAAAGGGGGTTAAAAGTGGTATTTTTTCTTGAAATCAACTAAACCTGAACTTGGATGAGTAACTTGATATGCTTGCACTCAAATTTTAAAGATATGAGAAGAATAATAATTATAATAATTTGAATCTAGTTTCTAAAGTACTAATTTTTTTAAAGGGTTAAGAATAAAAAGGTCAAATGTAGCACATACATAAAAAGTGTTCATGCCTTTCTTACTAAAATATAACATAGTATTTGGTGTATGCCATTTATTTTCTATTGCATTCTATATTTTTTAAAACTCCTTGGTAGAAATATAGTTAAGAGAGAGTGTTGTTTTCTTTTTTCTTTTTCTTTTTTTTGGTGTGAGATTTTTCAAACTAGATACATCTAAAAAGTGTATCACTATGTGTGCACATCAAATAACTTGAACAAAAGTAATAAAGAATACAAATTTAGTTTTGAATGTATGAAGAATGAAATGTAGAACAATCATGTATATTTTTTAAAATTTTAAAAAGCAGAGCAAAAGTTATCAAGAAAAATCAATACATATATAAATGACGAATATAGAAATATTAGTAAAAAAAATGTTAATATATTTCAAATAGAAAAATATTATATGGTTAAAAAGCTAAGAAGGCATGTGACATTTTGTTAGTAATTTTGTTAAATATTATTATAAAATGAGTAAATTTGATTACATTGAAGTTGAAAAATGTTTGGATATTTATGTGGAAGCCTCAAGATAGAAGATTAATGAAGAAAAGTCTCGTATCTTTTTCTTCAATACTCTTGTTCTCATTCAAGCAAGGATTGCCTAGATTTTGAGGTTTCAAATTGGAACTCTTCCTTTTGTCTACCTTGGAATTCCTCTTTCAGACCGTAGACTACCAGGGGGTCTGTAGCAGGAAATTTTGGATTAGTTTCAAAGTAAGGTGAGTCATTGGACCCATAGGTGGCTATCAACTGTTGGTAGAATGACTCTTTTGAAGTTTTTGGTTCAGGCACTCCCTATTTACAGGTGTTTTGTGCAGACAACCCCTGCAAGCTTTATTAAAGACTTTGATGCTCTTTCCAGGCAATTTGTATGGACGAGTAACTTGCTCTCCTCTAAGTGGAGTTTGGTCAAATGGGATTGTGTCTGCAGATCAAAGATGGATGGTGACCTTGGTTTGTAGAAAACAAGCTTGAATGGTAGTTCTCTAGCTACTAATCTCTTTTGGAGATGGTGCATAGACCAGGATCAAGGATGGGCCAAAATCCTTAATGTTAAGTATCTTGGTGGAGTGGAAGGAAAAGATGTACCACGATACAATTTGACAGGAAGTGGATCCACGATCTAGAATACTTTGAAGAGAGGAGCACAGTTAGTTAAGAAAGGTCTCTTTTGGATTTGTAATAGGGGCTTTGAAGCTTTGTTCTAGATGGATTCTTGGGATGGGTTCCCTCCTATCTTGTCTCAGTTTCCTCACCTTCAAACTCTTTGTGATAACTTTCTTGCAGTAGGTTGGAGTAAAGTTGAGGATTTTAAGGTGACATTAAGGGTGGGTGGTGGCAAGGTTGCTAGATGGAAAGAACACCATGAATGGACTCTAGGGGGTTCTATTGAAGAGAGGGAGGCTCTTGCTAGGATACTAACAGGTAGAGTGTGTAATTCTCTTAGAGGAGTAGATATCCTTGCTTGGATCCCTAATCCGAAGGGAAAGTTTTCAATGGGCTCTAGTTATCAAGAGTTGGAAAGAATGACTTTTGGTAAGGTGGACATTTCTTGGTGGAAGCAAGTTTGGAATAAGTTGGCTTGGCCCAAATGTATTTTTTTTCTGATGGCTTGTGGTGCAAATAAATGTCGTACTTGGGAGAATCTTCAGAAGAGGAGTTTTCATGGGCCTTCTATTTGTGTTTTATGTAATAAAAGTGAAGAGAATAGATCACACCTTTTTTTCCAAAGCCATTTTACTAGAGATATTTGGAATTGGTGGTGGGGAGCTTGGAAGCATGCTTGTGTTCATGCTAGCTCTCTAGTAGAGTTCTGGAATAGTCTTGGCAAGCCTCCTACTAAGACTCCCTTTCTTGATGTGGCTTGGGATATTGGTCCAAGTTTTATTATTTGGCAGGTGTGGTGGAACAGGTGTGGCTGCGAGTTGCAAATATGAGTTAGGAGACTCTAGTTGCAAAGTGTGACCTTTCTATGGATATTGATCTTGGAGATGTGCAAGTGATTCAAAATTTGAACATTTTTGGTGAGGGCTTTAGTGATGCACTTTGTAAGAAATAACAGGTTAGGAGTAGACAAGCGAAAAGGAAGGTTTGTCGAGATGGCAAGTGGTCTCCCCCTCCTTAGGGGACTCTTAATATCAATACTGGTGGGTCTTCTAGAGGAAATATTGGGCATACAAGGGTTGGAGGAGTTGGCAAGGATAGTTCTAGTAAGGTTATCTTCTTTTTCTCTAAATATAAGAAAATACAAACCAATAACTATATGGAGGCTCTTGTTGTCTTCTTGGCCCTTGAAAGGGGTTGTGCTCTTGGCTGGAGTAAGATTATCTGTGAGTTTGACTCCCAGGTTGTGGTGGATATGTTGAACCTACAAAGGATGGAGGATGTGGATTGGCATTTGGCCGTGGTGGGTAGACAAATTCTTAGTCTGAGTGCTTCCTTGGATGCAGTCTCTTTCTATTATGTTCCCTATGAGTGGAATAGGATTTTTTATTGTCTGGCTAAGTGGACTTTTGATCATTTGGAGGGGTGCAAGATTGGAGATTGGGTTCATCTTCCCCCAGAGTATGTTAATGATCTTGAGAGTTTGGTCAAGGAAGACATGGTTGATTAGTTGTGTCCATTTTGGGGCTTCTTTTTGTTGGTTCTTCTAGTGTTGTTATCTATTTTGGGCTTGAGGCCCCTGCTCTTTGAAAAAAAGAATAAATTTTTAACCCTCTTTTAAAAAAAATAAAAAATGAAAAATGCTATTGAAGATTAAAAAGAATACATCAAGAAGCCCAACCATTTAAGCATGTTATCTAAGCCTGTTCCAAATTAAAAGGGTTGAGAATTTTTTTAATTAAAAATGTGATCTCACTACATAATGCACTTATGTTTACAAAACATGATCATGTTTTGTAGAACATAAAAAATGATCACATTTTGTAGTGTTGCAAGGTGTGTGCCCTTGGTCTCCATGTGATGTGTAGCACAATGCTTGGGTTCGTCACATGGCTTAACCGCCGCTTGTGGATTCATTAACTCTGGTACTTGTATCAAGCATTAACAAGTTGATCTTTTGGTAATAGCAATTGTCTATGCAACAATTGGTATCAAATCCTGGGTCACAGGTTTAAGCCCCTCGCTTGTGCTGGGGGGATTGTTGCAAGGTGTGTGTCCTTGGTCTCCTTGTGTTGTGCAGTGTAACGCTTGGGTTCATGACATGGCTTAACCGCCTCTCGTGGATTCATTAACTTTTGCGGTTGTATCGGGCATTAACGGGTTGATCTTTTGGTGCAATGGCAACCATCTATGCAACATGTAGAACATAAAATGTGATTGTGTTTTATAAAGTGTTTTTTATTTACAAAACATTATTATGTATAATGTTCTATAAAACATGATTATGTTTTGTAGAACATAAAATATAATCACATTATGGAGCCATTGGTATTTACAAAGTCATAATACACTCACATTATTGTTATGTTTTAATAACACAATTGCATAATGGTGAAAATCACATCTAAATTGTGCTTCAAAATGTGAGCTGAGTGTGTCATCTTCTTCTCCTTTTGCATTATCATGCCTTCTAGTTTGTTCATCTTCAAGTGTGTCTTATTGCTCTAATTTATGTTTAAAATTCATCTTTTGGGTCTCTTATTCTTTTGGATATTCTTCTCTAAATATAAAGTTTTCTAAAAGTGACATCCCTTGAGTAAAGGACTTCTAGTGGACCTCAAATTCTATAGATTTTATCCTTTTAAAAATTCACCATATCAATGAAAATACATTTCTTTGCTTTAAATTTTAATTTAGATATCCTTTCCTTAGATACATGAATAAATTCCTCACAACCAAATACCTTCAAACGTATTAGAAAATGTTTTCTTCCTATCAACTTTGCATATCGTGTTTCATCCTCAACCACAAAAGTAAGACTTATTTTTAAAACATGTAGTACAATACTATTTATACCCAAAACTCTTGTCCTAGACCACCACTACTCAATATACTCCTAGTTTATTCCAACAAGGTTATGTTTAGTCTCTTAACCACCCTATTATCTTGTGGCGTATAAAGTGTTACCCTTTGTTTCATAATTATTTATTGTCTTTAAAAATACCTCAAATTCCTTGGAGTAATACTCTACATCATTATCAGACCTTAATACTTTAATTTTCTTATGAGTTTGTGTTTCTATAAGTACCTTAAATTCCATATACTTGTTAAACACTTCAAAAAAAAATCTTAAGACAATGTAGGTTTATGTATATCTAGAATAATCATAAATGGAGATAAAATATTGATACTTACCAATGGAATTGACATCTACAAAACTATATACATCTCTATGAATCACATCCAAAATATCCTTTTCCCTTTTACTCCTTGAAGAAAACAAAACTATCTTCTACTTACCAAACACTATTCAAAAATTATAAACCCAATAAAACAATATAAAATTAATTCCACCATATGTTTAATCATCAATGTTTTCAAACCTTTTTCACCTATGTGGCCTAGCTTGTGATGCCACAACAACCTCAAATTAGGTTTAACTACAATTGTATTTCCATAAAATTTTGATGCATCAAATCCTATATAAAGTTATATGTCTCACCCTCTTAGCAAGCTCAAAGTTTCCTCTAGCTAATCTACAATCCATATCATCAAAAGTGGCATGCTCTCTAGAGTTAGTCATTATAGAAATTAAAAAAAATTGTACCCAAACCTAGAATATGCAATGCATATAAGAGTGTTCTCATTCTCCCATCCATGGAAGACATGTTTACCTTCCCTTAGCCAACTATCCTTAGAGAGTTATTTTCACTAAGGAAAGTGTATCCTCCATTACATTCCTTGTAATTAGAATGGCATTCTCTATGAGGCCTCATGTGATAAGATGCACATGATTCAATTAAATAAAAAAAAGTCATCAATAATATTACCGAAAATAAAAGCATCGTTACTATATTCATCATTGTTTGAATATTTTTCAAGAGAATCTTCCTTCTACCAAATTTATAATCCATCTTAATGTGACCTCTTCTTCAATAATTTAAACATTTTACTTTTTATTTCTCATGATATGTTAAATTTTCCTTTCATTTTATTTCATGCATCCACTATTCTTCTTGCCCCCTCAAAAATTCACTATTAATTATAAACTTTGTTAATGTCAACTTTGATAACAATGACATCTTGGCTAAAAAAATATGACCATTTAGTAGTTCCACATTCATGTATTATATTATCAAGGATGTATCTACCTCCAATGAATATACTTTGGTCAAGTAAGACAATATCTTGAACCATCAATTTGATGTGGGGCTATTAGCTTTGGCATTGATTTTGTAAGAATCAATGAGTAAGGCAATTTGGTGCCAACAACCAACTATGCTATCTTCATTTTTACCTTCCAGAAATGATTTTGATTACAATTTTATTCATGTTGGGCCCAAGGGAGACTCTAATAAGTTCCTCTAAATAGGCTCAATAGAAGTCACCTTTAATGTATGGCCACTTGGAATTGAAAATTTTAATAGGGAGACCATCTAACCTTAGGCTCTTTTCATTTCCACTGAAAATATTGTTCTTTTCTGTCCCTTTAATGGATAAGTAGTGATCAATATCTGATGACCAGAATCAAATTCTATCTAAAATCAAAGCGTATAAATTCATTAATTTTATCTTCATAGATTATTTGATAATCATCTAAGGTGATTTCATCTTGAAACAATTTGTTACAATGGTAATGGAGAATTTGTTTGAGTTTAGTAGGGGATGAGTGAAGATTATTATGGCCATCCATGATGGTGGTGATGTGCTCTTTCTTTTGTTTATGTTTAATAAATTGGGGCCATGATCCTCGATGATCCAATGAATATGATAATGAATTTGAGTGAATTTGAGAAAATTAACCTTTTCAAGTGTCAAGCTTTTGAAGTTTGGCTTTAGTAGTATCTAAGTCATGTTATATGACTATATTTGAAGGATCAACAAACATTAGTTTGTGGCATTGTTCCAATTGCCCTTGTATAATCTTCTCTTTTTGCTTATAGTCTCTAACAAATATATGACCAAAGGAGTTGAGAAAGGAGGTTCATTGTATTAGGGAATTTTTCCTCCTTGTTAACCAACGAACACCATTGTGTAGCTAGTTTCGGAAGTTCTAAATAGAAAAAATAGGCTATCTATTCAATATTATTCAAATGGGAGACATTAATCTTACATAGAGTTTTAGTAGGATGATGATTATTGGAAGAGGCATAAGCTGGTGAAAAGGGAAAAGTGGTAAAAAAAGTGACTAGGAGTTTTAATTAGATGAGTAAGTCTTAGGTGGTAAGGGAGAAATTGGATATATTTTTGGATAGAGAGAATCTATCTGACTAGGTTATATTCATGTTGGTTCCACTTCTACTATTTGGCCATGTATATCAATGAAGGTGATGGATAGGAAATTTTTCCCAAAAAGAATTTGAGATAGCTAAAGAGTTGACACAAAAGAAAAAAGATTCAAATTCCTTTTGTGAGAGATTAATAAAATTGTGCCAATTGTGATCTCTAGAGTGTTCCACCATGTTGAAATCCCTATGAACAATCTATTCAACAATAATATGGTGAGAAATTATCCAATCCAATAAGGTGATGTTGTCCTTGTATTGTTAGGACCATATCATAGAAAAATTTAATAGTGCATCCTTTAATGAAGAGTGTGCACCAAGTGTTACATGGATAGGTTCCTCACCCTTATTAATAATGTTTTTAGTGAGCCAAGGAGGTAATCCCAAAACCATTTCTTTTTTTTCATCTTCATGAAGGGTCCAAAGGAAAATAATTTCTTTGGAAACAACTTATAGTAACAATTTTGGGACCTATAACTTTGATTTCTTACAAAAACATGACATCATTATTTCATCTATAGAAGGATTTTTTCACTTGATATTAATGAGTTGAGAGATATAACCCTCACACATTCAATGAAATAATGGAGCACTTCATGGAGATGAATACTAAAGGAGATAAATTTATAAATTTAGGCCCAAAAACTAGTTAGAGAGAAAATAGATAGCCTTCATCATCAAGGTTATCAATACCAATAATGGGAGTAGAAGTGGTGGATGGGAGAGGAGAGAGGAAGGTGGGAAGGATGTTGGGATGGTTCAAGGAGAATGGGAATCAAGGAAAGGGAGAATGAATTTAAGGGAAAGGTCATGGTTGTTGATTGGGTGGGTGGAAGAAGGTGGGTGAAGATGAGTTATTTTTCCTTATATATCATTTTTCAAGTGTCATTAAGCACATCACTAAAGGATACTATGAGTTGGGAAGAAAGAAGGAGAATATTGTGATTTGGAAGAGTCATCCAACAGAACAACATGCTATTGTAAATAGTGACATTATCAAGCTAGTTATATTTTAGCCTACTTAGGAGAGTCCTATTCACAATACTTAAGTCTCCACTTCGGGACTTTTAACTTTTTATCTCACCTCATGTGGTTGAGACACATATTCTCACCTTTTCAGACACCTATGTCATGTACATATGACACCCTTATCACACTTGTCTCATGTGCATGACACATCATGGACACATGTCATACACTCATGGAGGAGATTAGAGTCCATACCTACCTTCTTGTCTCACCTCTTTTCTACCCTTATATGTAATTACTTTCTTTTTAGATTCACACATATTGTATGAATATATTGCATGTTTTTGGCTTATTTGAAATCTCTTGTAGAATGCTTATTATTGTTTTCAAGATATATTGGGTTGTGAGGGTCAAATATTTTACTCCAACATGGTATTAGAGCTCTAAATATGCAAGCAACTTCTCAAATCTAGGGGGTTGAAGTTATCAAATTTCATATGATGCATGGACTAGAGTGAAACCAACCCTACTATTGCACTCAAAAGGCTCACAAGACAATTTTTCATATATAACACTTCATCTTTTAAAGACAAAAAAATGGTATTTTTAAGGCACAATCTTTGAAGAAAAATTCATCCATACAATTGTATAAAAATCCATATAGAAATTTGTGCCACCTATCAGTCGATCACCATTAGAAATCATGTAGAGAATATTCTTTGTAAGAATAACATATTCTCAGCTCTATTTTTGAGGTGAAATGTTATTTTTAATTATTAAAAATTTACTATTCTTGGTCATTGGTAAAACTACAGGAATCAAAGAATATTTCATCAATTTTGGGCATATTTTGTCAACTGACATCATCAATTTTCACTCTAATTTAGACACCTGCTCCATCAACAATTTCATTTTGGAACTCCAATTTTAGAGGTCCACATCTCAACCATCCTAGCACATTTCTTGATGTATTTTTTATTTGGGGTAATTTTTTTTGTTTCGTAATAAAGTATTATATTGATCTGAAACCATATTTACAAATGTCTACAAGATGCAGGATTCACCATGATTATCAGGGCTTAATAGCCACATTCCCAGCACCAAACAAAAAACAAATAGGCTCACCCCACCACCATACAAGCTTTAAACCAAAGAAACTAATGCACCAAACAACCTAGAAAGACAAAATGACAAGTAACAACCAATCAACCCAAAGCCGAATCAAAATAGAGTGTATGAAAACACCAAAAAGCCTTTAAACCAGAGACACCATAGAACCATAGAACCAACCAACCTACATGAAACCATTTTCCTTCACAAAGGAATCAAATTCTTGCACCCATTTGAAGTCTTCCACTTCCACTAGCCGTAGAATTTTTTTAAGGAAGTTGGCCTCAACCATCGCAATCATCTTGTGTTGAACCAACGCCATGCCCTTTAGGTCCAACAAGAATGGGTAAATCTTGATGACTTCACCCGGATTTTCAACCAGCTCCAAATATTTTGGTCACGGGGCCCCTACTCCAAGTATAGCCACCGTGAGGATTTCGTCCAAACCCTCCATCAACCCTTTCTTGAACACTTTGCAAAATAAATCTTTTGCTTCCACCTTACCTATGTGAATATCCAAAAGCGAGCCCAAAAAATGTGAGACAATTTGCGAATTCACCCTAAATGTTTCATGTGATTCCAAATGCCCCTTCCCAAGCACCATTTTTACCTCAACAACTATTAAAGGATCAATGTTTAATAGAATGTGCTTGACACACTAGTCTGTAATGCCCAAGAAGGCATTTCGTTATTCTTTGCAACCCAATTGAATTAGGGTGTTCACTCCAAAATAGACCAGGGTATCCACCGACATATGCAACGTGAACTTGGAGCACTCCACCATTAACACAAACCACACCAAAACAAGAGCTAGAGAAAGGAAAATGAAGCTTCAAATTACCAACTATTGAAGAACGAGAATGTGAGGACCTTAAAATCTTGTTGGGTTATTACGTTGTATAATGCCCGCCCACCACTCTAACCTGCCTAAAAACCATAGCCTGCTGCCATATAGATGCATGAGTACATCAAATGAAGAGGAAAAATGATGATATGTCACCACCTGTATCACCCAAATCCATCACAAGTACCAAATACCTCCTCACCATTATTGCTTCTAGCTCAAAATGGTACGAACAAGAGCAAAAGTGAGAGTTTGTGTTGCAAGCAGAAAACTTGATGCCTCTATCACCCCAGTCCAAAAATCCAACACACCACCCTGTAAAACTTTCCACAATCCATGTGGAAAGTTTCCCACCCTGCCACCCACTATTTGGGGTAATTTTTTATGCTCTATTTAGTGGTTTTTTTTGGTAATTTTGGTGTACAGGGATTTTAGAAATCATGCAAATTATCAAAGGTCACTCTGTATAATTCCCATTTTTGGAACTTCAAAGGGCTTGTTCAACTACACATAGACTCCTTTTTAAATCCTATTTTTTAACTTTCCTATTTTGTAAATGTTGGGTGAAAATTATGTAATCAACTTTTCATTAGATTACACAACTAGGACTTCAGCCATAGCTATGTGAGATGTAATCTCTCCTCTCAGAAAGGTGAGGTGCTCTTCTTACTGCTTTCAGTGACAAGTAAAACTAACTAAGTATTTACAACATGTACACTATAATTAATGGATTCGGGTTGTGTCACATTCATCCTACTCTCTTTTTTTAGAGAAGATGTTTTACAATGCTCCATAGTCGGTAGTTCTAATTCAGTACAACTTCAAATGAAAGACAAATTAGTAATTCCAATATCTCTATCTTAACAAATAAAAGCGTAGAGATTCCAACATGATAAAAATAACGATAAAAACGAGAAAGGAAAGCTTATGAAGGCACAAAGTCATTATGTAACTTTCCAACAGTAGATCCTTGAGATACACAACAAGTGTTATATTAGAAGCGCAAAGTCTTCTAGATACATCACCACAATAGTTTCATGAACAACGTGAACAAATGAAAGCACAAAGTCTTGTAGTTCATCCACCAAAATAGTTCCACGAACAACGCAAACAAATGCAAGCACAAAGTCTTTTATTTTATCCACCAAAGGTTACTCAAACATAAACTTAAATTCAAAGTAAAGAATGTAACACAAAGTTCACATAGATTTACTTGAAGCCCTTAGATCTCACACAATAATTACTACCAATATTAATAAACTTCCAAAGATGATTGATCCAACGCAAATTCTAGTATGCAACTTCCTTCTCTATTGATAAGATTCAGATTCACAAAGTTGAACACAAAGTTTCATACATTTGTTGTAAAATGAGCAGCACTTGATTGCTAGAGATAAAAGATCAACATTACAATAGAAATCCCTCATATATATAGAGGAGGGGGATGAGCAAATCTAGGAAATCAATTGAGTAAAATTAAGAAAGTTAGGTGAGCTAATTAAGGAAAATCTCACCTAACTTTGACCAAAGTCAAAGTGTAAATTGTCTTCAAGAAACTACAACTCAGATTTTTGGTGCAATTACATTTCGAGAAAAGACATTTAAGATGTCAAAAAATATTTACAAGATGCATAATGGAAAGCATCAAAAATTCTAACACTGGAGGTCAGGAATCTTCATGGTTCTTTTCTTTGGGCGCGAAGTCTTCATACTTCTTCTTGGTCTCCTACATGAACTTTTTATTTGGAAGAACCAAGATCAAAGGACATCACCTTCGGGATCACTTGACGAGATATGGAGAGAAACTACAAGGATGGTAAATCAACATGTGTTAGTAGAAAAAGTAGCATTGGGATGTGTGAAGTGAGCAATGATGTTGAGCAAGCATGAAACGAGTGATGAGGCACGAAAAATGATGCACAAAGTGGAAAAAACGTGGTTCAGAGCGAAACTAGGAAAATTTGAAGTGTTTAAGTGAAAAGCAGGAAAAAGTGTAAGAGAGCTAAAAATTAGCACCCTTGCACTTGGGGAGATGAATTTAGGTGTAAGGGTGCTAAAAATCAATGCCCTTGCACTTAGTGTGAAAATTTGCAAAAAGGTGTCAGGGTGCTAATTTTCAATGCCCTTATAGTTAGTCTCTTGAAGATCTCATGTGGTAAGTGCAATGGCAAGGAAATTAAGCGCTTTGAAATTTGAGAAGATCACTCCAGTGTAGGAGTTAGTGAAAAAATTGAGTGGGAGAATGAGTTTCTTCAATGCCATGAAACTTGTATGCCTCCTTGTAAAATGATGAAACCTCTTCAACATGGTGAAATGAAGTGGAAGAATGAACTAAAGTCAATTAAAATCACTTAAAAGTGATTTGGGAGTTTCATAAATGAAAAAAAGTCATGCAACTAATTAAGGCATAAAAAGTGGCACAAAACTGGAAAAAGTGCAAAGCACTAAGAAAAATGCCTTAGTAAAAAATTGGCTAAAGTCTAGAAGAAAAGTACAAGGGCGCTATAAATCAGTGCCTTTGCACCCAAAAAAATTCACTTAAGTGCAGGGTCATTGATTTTTAGCGCCCTTGCACTTTTGATACTTAGTCAATTTTTTAAAAAGGCTAGAGCATTGTTTTTTCAAACAACTACACTTTTCAATATTTCACTAAGTATCAACAATGAGAGCTTGCAAAGGTACTCGTTTCGAAGGTCTTTGCGAGGCAAACGTATGGGGGTGCTCAAACTGAATATTTGAGGCTTTGGAATGCACTTTAAGGTGGATTTAAAATCACCTCATTTTGTGTACTTGAACTTCATGAACCCATGAAATGAACAAGTTTTGTAGGGGGTATCCATGGAACGAGCGCCACTAGATTTCATGATAACAGTTGGCTCTTGCTAGGGATCTTCCTTCAACCATTCTTTGAAATGAATGAAGGGAGAAGAACTCAAGAATTCAAGTTCCTTTATCCATCCATTGGGCTTGGAGTCAGGCGATGATGATGAAAACAAATCTATGAAAACAAAATGCAAACCTATGCAAATGCAGTTATTGAAAAGGTAAAAACCTACCTAATTAAAACTAGCCATCAATGAAATCTTCTCAAATGAAACCATTCACAGGTTCAACAAAATATTTTCCTTTCTTCAACAACTTGCAAGGCCTTCCATGATAATTAGCAGCTACATGTAGATGAAGTTGAGGCATTGCTTCTAGAAAGAGATGAACATGTTCAACTACCTCTAAAAATATATCCAATATACTATTGCTCCAAAATGAATTATTGAATTCAGACTACTCCTACACATCTACAAATACATTTTTAGTTGCATCCTCAAGTTTATCTTCACACTCAAGTGCAAGTGGAACCTTTGTCTTCCCATTGGCCTCCAACCAAGCAAGATGTCTTTTGGGACATTCCCTTGATCGGTCAAAGATTGAATGATTCTTACCAGTTGCTACCTAAACAACTGATTCATCAACCATGGAAACCTCATGCTAATTGGAATGATCCCCTTGATGTGATTCGGATGAAGATATGACTGCACTGCATACCTCAATATGATGTTCACCATCTTCAGATTTTGGAAAATCTAAATTATTTATAAGAAGGTCCTCATCATGCCTTTGGGAAATTATTTTATGCAACATGTGTTCAATTTCATGACCTTGAAACATAGATCTCAAGACAATATTGTCTTTATTCACTTGAACTTCAGCAAAATGACTTTCATCCTTCTACTTTTCATCAATGGCTTTCTGAGACTGCATAAACCAGAAATGGGAGTCATCAGCTATGTCGGCTTCCTTTTCCTGGAAGAGAATAGTGAGATCACTTGGATTATATTTAGGATGCTTTGCTACTACTTTTACTAATGGTACCTCAAGATCAAGCTTCTTCAGAGGTGAGGATAACTTGTGTTGATTCCCAACAACAAAATAATGAGCTAGCTACTTTTTGAGGACAAGTAGCTCATTTAGCAATCTTTGCACCATAGAACCTATCCTCATGATGGAAGAGAATAACTCCAAAGAAGGGGCTTCTTCAAATTCATTTGATTCAATTTTTATTTTCCCAACAAGAATGATTTCATCTTCATTTTTTGTCGCCAAGGTCTGTACAATTGCAAGAGTAGCAAGGGATTCTCTTCTCAATAGGAAACCAACCTCAAGCACTTGAACATTTACAAAAAAACATTTCAAATTCTCAATTGTAGGTTGAGCAACAATTGGAATTCTTTGTGTCAGCTTGTTGAAGTGAGCAGTGAACTTGTGCATAGGCATGTGAGATTTCTTCTTCAACTGGGTGAGTTGAACCAACAAAGCATGAGTGTCTTCAGGAGGCTTGAACCTTCCTTCAAACTTGGCTATGAGTTTTTCCTAGTTTGTGATGGTATGTGGTGCCATATGATAAAACCAATCAGTAGCAACACCTTGGAGAGTCTCCACAAATAGCCTTATAAATACATCTTCATATTCAACACCATGAACTCCACAAGTGATGTAGAAAGTTTTAATGTGCTCATTCGGATGTTGTTGTCCATCACCAAAGAACTTGAGAAAGTTCTTCTATGAGCCTTCAAGAAGAGCATGTAGGGAAGATCTAGACTCAATAGACCAAAAGCATTTCCCCAAGGACCTTGAGCAGTCATTTACATGTCCTTGGTGAAAGCTTGAAAAACTTACAAGAAAATAAATTACAATGAAAAAGGGCATAAGTATACTTCAAAAGAAAGCGTGACGCTTTTGAATGCATATTGTGTCCCCAGCAGAGTCGCCAAAAAACCGTTGGCTAAAAATTATGTAATCATATTTTCAATAGATTACACAACTAGGACTTCAGCCACATCTATGTGAGATGTAATCTCTCCTCTCGTAAAGGGGAGGCACCCTTCTTACTGCTTTTAGAGACAAGTAAAACTAAGTGTTTACAACATGTACACTATGATTAATGGATTCAGGGTGTGTCACATTCATCCTTCTCTCTTTTGTTAGAGAAGGTGTTTTACAATGCTCCATGGTTAGTAGTTCTGATTTGATACAACTTTAAACTAAAGACAAAGCAGTAATTCCAATATCTCTATCTTGACAAATCAAAGCATAGAGATACCAACATGATAACAATAATGGTAAAAATGAGAAAGGAAAGCTTACAAAGGCACAAAGTCATTTCATAAATTTCCAATAGTAGATCCTTGAGATACACAAGTGTTATATTAGAAGCGCAAAGTCTTCTAGATAAATCACCACAATAGTTTCACGAACAACGTGAACAAATGCAAGCATAGAGTCTTATAGTTCATCCACCAAAATAGTTCCATGAACAGCATGAACAAATGGAAGCACAAAGTATTTTAGTTTATCCACCAAAGGTTACTCAAAAATAAACTTAAATTCAAAGTAAATAATGTAACACAAAGTTCATGTAGATTTACTTGAAGCCCTTAGATCTCACACAATAATTACTACCAATATTACTTAACTTCCAAAGATGATTGATCCAACGCAAAGTCTGGTATGCAACTTCTTTATTGATAAGATTCATATTCACAAATTTGAACACAAAGTTTCATACATTTGTTGCAAAATGAGCAACACTTTGTTGCTAGAGATAAAAGATCAACATTACAATAGAAATCCCTCATATATAGAGAGGAGAGGGATGAGAAAATCTAGGAAATTAGTTGAGTAAAATTAGGAAAGTTAGGTGAGCTAATTAAGAAAAATCTCACCTAACTTTGACCAAAGTCAAAGTGTACTTTGTCTTCAAGAAATTACATCTCAGATTTTTGGTGCAATTACATTTCGAGAAAAGACATTTAAGCTGTCAAAAACTATTTACAAGATGCATAATGGAAAGCATCAAAAATTCTAACACTGGAGATTAGGAATTTTCATGGTTCTTTGCTTTGGGCGTGGAGTCTTCATACTTCTTCTTGGTCTCCTACATGAACCTTTTATCTGGAAGAACCAAGATCAAAGGACATCACCTTCAGGATCACTTCACGAGATTTGGAGAGAAACTACAAGGATGGTGAATCAATAGGTGTTAGCAGAAAAAGTAGCATTGGGATGCATGAAGTGAGCAACGATGTTGAGCAAGCTTGGAATAAGCGATGAGGCATAAAAATGATGTACAAAGTGGAAAAAATGTGGTTCAGAGTGAAAATAGGAAAATTTGAAGTGTTTAAGTGAAAATTAGGAAAAAGTGTAAGGGCGCTGAAAATCAACACCCTTGCACTTGGGTAGATGACTTTAGGTGCAAGGGCACTGAAAATCAACGCCCTTGCACTTAGTGTGAAAGTTTGCAAAAAGGTGTTAGGGTGCTAATTTTCAACGCCCTTACACTTAGTCTCTTGAAGATCTCATGTGGTAAGTGCAATGGCAAGGAAATTAAGTGCTTTGACATTTGAGAAGATCACTCCAGTGTAGGAGTTAGTGAAAAAATTTAGTGGGAGAATGAGTTTCTTCAATGCCATGAAACTTGTATACCTCTTTGTAAAATGATGAAACCTTTTCAACATGGCAAAATGAAGTGGAGGAATGAACTAAAGTCAATTAAAATCACTTAAAAGTGATTTGGTAGTGCCATAAATGAACAAAAGTCATGCAACTAATTAAGGCATAAAAAGTGGCACAAAACTAGAAAAAGTGCAAAGCACTAAAAAGAGAACATTGTAGTAAAAAATTGGATAAGTTTGGAAGGAAAGTGCAAGGGCACTAAAAATCAACACCTTTGCACCAAAACACATTCACTTAAGTGCAGGGGCCCTGATTTTAAGCACCCTTACACTTTTGATACTTATTCAAATTTTCAAAAAGGCTAGAGTGTTGTTTTTTCAGACAACTGCACTTTTCACTATTTCACTAAGTATCAATAGTGAGAGCTCACGAAGGTACTCATTTCGAAGGTCTTTGCGAGGCAGACATAGGGGGATGCTCAAACTACCTGTTTGAGGCTTTGGAACGTACTTTGAGGTGGATTGAAAATTACCTCATTTTGTATACTTGAACTTCACGAACCCATGAAACAGACAAGTTTTGTAGGGGGTATCCATGGAATGAACATGGCTAGATTTCGTGATAACAGAAAGAACTACATAATGGTGTTGTTAGTTCTATTTTCATTAGTTCTTTTCGAAGATATCTCAAAGTTGTATTTTCAACATATATCTCTCTATTTTGAGTACTTGTAATTTGTGTACATCAATCCACCTAGTGGTAATTGTAAATGAACTAAATATAAAGTGTTGAATCACTACTTTTTTTAGGGAGGCTCTCTTATTCAATTAAGGGGGGCAATATAGTGTTTATACTTTTTGTATTTTTTGTTTCATGTGATCATGTCTCTTATAGTAAATCCCTTCCATGTGATTATTATTCATAATCATCCTAATAAATAAAAAATCAAATTTGCATATTGTGTGAAAAAAAGGAATACAATAGAAGAGTGTATTTTTCATCAAAATAATGAAATGAAGTAACTTATTTTGATCATGGTATTGTCTTACCTTGTCATCTAGTTCCAGCACATGTAGAACCATCATATCATCTCACTTAGACATCTTGTGAGATATCACCATCATTTGGGTATGGGCAGTGTAGCCCCATGGCTTGCATTGAGATCTCATCTCCCACATCACCTCTTTCTACATTTGAATCCAAAGGATATCTCTATGGCCTCTAATGATTCTATGTACTAAGAAAAATCATATTATTTCTCTAGATTTTTCCACATTGTGACACATTTACCAAGCATATCATTCTTGTTTTTAGAATCCCACATTACATATTTGACACTATTTAGGATATTGGTCTTCTCTTTGATGACAATCACATAACCATTGTTGTCAATCTTTAGATTTTGTTCTTTCCTTTCCTACATCAAATTCTATAGTGGGATTTTGTAAATATTCATTATTGGACATATCCAACTCAATCAACATCCATTTTGACATCATCTATAGTAGTATAAAATTCTCATCAATCCAATTGTCACCATACATCCATGATTCATGTACGTGAAGCATCTATGGAACATGATTCATCCTATCAACATTTGTCACAACTATGCATTGATTTGGAAATATTTGAGCATCATTTGAAGACGTCATGGACATTGTCTAGGTCTTTGGAGTCCTAGAGGTTTGTTGGAGTCTCATACAGACCAAAAACTGAGATCATCACATAAAGCAGCTAAATGACTACTTCTATTATGATTTCTAAGAACTTCAAAATGTGGAGAAGTAACAAAATATAACAAAACTAAAATAAAGTACGATAAAATAAGTAACATATAGATTAAATGATGATATAAAGAAAGAAGAGGAAGCAAGTGCTCACAACCAACCAAGCAATGAAGCCTCCAGCAAGTAGATATCTTCACCACCTACACACATAAGATCAAGGAAAAAATGTTGGGGTTGTTCAAGGGCTTGCCATAGTCAAATCCCTGTTTCAATGTTCCCACCTCCATAGAGAGCTAGATAAATAGAGAGAAATAATAAGCATAAATGAAATGAATGTGAGAGTGATAAAATCAATCCCCGCTCAAGGAGGAGAACATGTATCATGAAATAAAGATGCAATAGATAGGGGATGTGAGAAATACCAAGATGCTCAAAGATACAAGGTAAGCAAGATATCACTTACAGGATTTAGGAAGCCAAGGAGAGACACAAAGTTATGAGAGCCAAGAGAGTTGCAAAGAGCGTGGTAAGAACTTGAGTGTGTTATTGAAATTTATAGCGCATTGTGCATGAAAGATAGCAAGAGAGAAAGAGAAGTGAGAGCTCAAGGGAGAGACCCAAAAGAAGCCCAAATGGATTGAAAAGATATCTTTTAAAGAGATAATAGGAGGGAAAGAAGCTTCTCAATTCGTTACAAGGCATCCTAGACCACTACCATAGAAAAAAATAGTTGACAAGTGGAAAGGCACTCAAAAACAGTCATTTGAATGTCAAATGTCACAGAACACTAGCATGACATGTAGATGTCCACACAACATGCTAGTGTTCAGACATATCATGCTATAAAATGATGAGAACAGTAAAAGAACAAGGTTTGATGCAAAGCTAACTCACGAGGGTAGCTGTTGGAAAGGGGTCCTAATCATCCTAAGAAGGAAAAGGCTTATGCAGGGGCTAAAATGAGCCTGCACAGATACTAAGGGAGTGTACACCAAAGTGGATACAAGAATGTATGTGAAATTGCAACAGGTGCAATTTTATGACATTACATTTTTCCCCTACTTTAGCAAGCATATGAATCTACACTAATATGCACGCTAAAGGAAATATACTAAACATAAATAAAATCATGATACCAAAAGGATATTGTAGATGAAGTAGATAACCATTCAAACCAAGGAAGCATGCCCCCAAGTTGAAGACCTACAAAAAAAAACATTAGACAAGAAAGACCTACACAAGACAACGATGTTAGAACATAAAAATCCATTACATCACATGGTTGGAACATATAAAACACACACACAAGCATATAACAATCTAAAGGATTTGAGTCAACAAAGTAAAAGAGACCTTGTTGTAGAAGGTTGTCTCAATACTATGCATCATCCCCAAATTAAGAAATAACACATAGAGGAATCCTTAAATGGAGAGAAGAATGTAAGGATCGATTGTTTCAAGAGAAGAATGCATACAAAAGATGGGGAAACAACCAATGTCGAAGAAAGAAAGAAGTATATACCCAGGATGAAGAAGATGCAAGTCTTCGATCTGGTAAACACAATTGAGAAGAGAAGAGAGAAGATAATTTAAGAGAGAGAGGGAGGAGCTAGAAAGGAATGAAAATTCCAAGAGAGATGGCTCCATAGTTTTTTGGTCCTACAAATATTTGAACGAAAGCATTGTAGGCCCTCAGACCTATGGAAGGTGAAGAAAATCTCCATAGGCCCTCAGACCTATGGAGGGTGAACAAAAGTTCCACAATCCCTTGAACCTATGGAAGGTGAATAAAGAGATCCCACAAGTTGAAAGTGATTTACAAGTCTTCAAACTTGCAAAGGAGGTGCCCCAGGTGCTTGGTCCTGAGGGAAGCCCAATGTGAAAGGCTCCGTAGAGTCTAACTAGTCCTCATAGGTGCTCGATCCTACAAGGAAATATATAGGTTCTCAGTCCTGCAAATAAAAATTGATTAGACAATCTTGTGGCTATTGCAATCTACGTTGTAGGGCAGTCACAAAAATATAGGTCTAGCCAGGTTTTCCCCAAGCTAGACACCAAAATATAAGACAGGTCCAGTTAGGCTACCCCAAACTAGATTCCAATGAATTCATTTGAAGGAGAAGCTTTCAAATGGGGCCCTCAGGAACCCTTCAAAAGAAAGGGATCCACTCAAGGGATGCTCCAATTGAAAGGAAAAGAGAAGAGAGGGTATCCTTAAGAAGGAGGTACATCTCCAAAACAAGTTATCATTACCCCCAACGTATAGGGAAGGAGAACCATGCAAGATACTATAGAAGGAAGGTGTGAGAACCTCATGATAGAATGCTTAGAATAGACAGGATAGAGGCATACCTCAATATCACTTGACATGTGAAGAAAAGGTAGGTGCATCAACAAACGAGAGTTTGATGGCACTAGAATCACAAAGGTGTTGTATTTTATCCCTCAAGGCCTTACATTCACTAGTGGAATGGCCAGGCACTCGATGGTATGCACAAAAAGAATGTTTTTCTTTATCATGCTTATGAAATTTCTTATGTGTAAGAGGAGGAAGAGTAATTAAGTGGGATTTTAGAAGCCTCAAAAAAAATGCTCTTCCTTAGATAGAGGATAAGGAGCAGGAAGCAAACCTTTCTCTTATGGATAAAAGTTTGATTTCTCATAAGAAGAAGGCATGAAGATAGCAAATAATGGCAGATGAATCAAACTAAGATAACGAGGTTGAGCAAAAATCATGTCAACATTCAACCATGGTTTCCATTTAGATTGTTCATTCAAGCAACCAAGCCCCAAATTATGCTTATGAGGTGAACATTCTATAGGGACTTGAATGCCTTGTTCGTTATGCCCACAACCTTTATGCCCATAGCCATATTTAGAGACAAGTTTGAAGCTAGGGCCATAGCATGTTTGTAAATATTGAGGAGGATCCTCAAAGAGAGCATTATTCCAGCAATGGGGATTATACTCCTCTACAGGATCACCATTAGCCTTCTTGATAGGACTTCTAGCATTAGCCTCTTTAACAGAAGTGTGATCATCTTCCTTAGAAGGAGGAGGATCAACATTAAGAACATTACAATTTGTGTTCACATTATCCTGTGATACAAAAGAATAACCATCTTTGATAGGAAGTTTGGATGATGTTATCAAAAGGTTCAAGTGGATCGGGTCGACTTTATATTCTCCAATGAAGGATTATGTAAAGTCTAGAGAACCTGAATCATCACCAAGACATGCATTCTCTTGAGAAGAGGTAGAAGGAGAAAAATTAATATTTCTTGCTTCAAAAGGATCTTCTTTAGGGACATCTTTCTCAAGAGTAGCCCTTGTAATAGGTACTATTGGAGTAGACATCAACACATTGGAATTCATTGAAGGGATAAGATTAGGCACAACTGAAGCCTAACTAGCAGCTTCCATCTCACATAAGTGTATAGCTTTGAGGTCAGCCTTGACTATGGCCACTTGACTATCATAAATGAAAATAGATTTATGCAAGGTAGACGGGACTACACCCGACATAGCGTGAATCCATGGTCTACCAAGGACAAGATTATATGGTAACTTTTCTAACATATACTAGATTGGGTACAATAATAGGTCCAAGTCATAAAGGCAATACTATTGTACCTAAAGCTTGTCGCCCAACATTTTGAACCCACGAATAACAACAGAAGAAGCTGCAAGTGAATTTGAATCAATTTTGATCTTAGGCAATAGATCAATGCTACATACATTGAGTTTCAAACCAACATCAATGAGAATATGTCTAATGCCAATTTTATCAATGTTGACTATAGTCATGAGAGGGTTTTCTTGCTTTTGTACTTCCAAAGGCAGGACTTCCTATGGATAGAATGTAATATTCAATGAATCTGCACAAATATAAGCTATCAACACATTAACATCTATCGTCCTAGTAGAAGAAGGCAAGAGGATCTTTTGCAAGGCTTCCTAAAGAATACCTTGATAAACTAGAGCAGACTGAAGCAAATCCCATACTGAGATCTTGGTTGGAGTAATACGGAGTTTCTCGACAAGATCGTAATCACTAGATGCTTTAGCTGTAGGTTTAGCTGCTAAAGGAATACTTGGTTGAGAATGTCATAAAGAAATAGGCTGATCAACATTTTTTATTTTTTCTAGTATTATAAGTATGGGCTACCACTCTATAAGAGGGAGCCTTAGAAAGATCAGGAGAATCACTATCAAATGGAACACCACTAATAAAACAAATCCTTTTAGGAGAAGGACTAGCTAGGGTCGGATAAATGACCGGTCTCTTAGACCTTTCAGTGGCAATGGAGACAGATGATATTGATGGATTCCTTATAACTTATAGAGTAACCATTTGAAGAAATATACTCAACATCCATCCTTGAAGGATCCGATGCAAGAGGAGATTCATCATTCACTAATGCATCATCTCTAGAAATAAGCGAAGGATCCTTGAAGGATCCAATTCTAGAGATGATGCTTTGGAATGAAGAGAAGGTAGAGTAATATTACGAAAAGTATCAATGATTTCATCTTCTTGCAAAAAAATATCATTTGAAGCAAGAGGAATTTCATGAGAAGGATCAAAGATACCGGGATAAAGCCAAGTGACCATCACATGCATGAAATGGAACATCATTAATGCTTTGAATAAAATTAGATATTGTACTGATAAAAGAGGATATTAATTTCATTTTGAATATAATAAGCTAAATATAATAAACAATGCATAACAAGTTGGTTGAAGGTTGACACATCACTAAATGATAGAAAGAAATGAGGTTCACCAAAATGTAGAGAAGGGGGATTCATTGCTCACGAATCTCTTTATTCTCAAGAGAGTCCCATGGAACGAACTTCCCTAAACTACCTCAGACTAAAAAGGTGAGATTTCTAGAATCAAAATGAGTAAGTCACAAGGGTCTTCTAGACAAACTGACAAATTCTTGGCCAAAGGACAGTAGCGCGGAAAATAGATGATAGCGCAGCACACTAGAGTCCTAGAGGCATGTTGGAGTCTCGTATGAACCAAAAACTGAGAACATCACATAAAGAAACTAAATGACTCCTTCTATTCTAATTGCTTAGAACTTCAAAATGTGGAGAAGTAATAGAATATAACAAAACTGAAATAAATTAAGATGAACTAAGTAATATATAGATTAAATGATGATAGAATGAAAGAAGAGTAAGAAAGTGCTCATAACCAACCAAGCAATGAAGCCATCAACAAGTAGATATCTTCAACACCTACACACATAAGATTGAGGGAAAAATGTTGGGGCTGTTTAGGGGCTTGTCGTAGTCAAACCCTCATTTCAGTGTTCCCACCTCCATGGATAGCCAGATAGATAAAGAGAAATAAAAAATAGAAATGAAATGAATGTGAGAGTAATAAAGCAATCCCCGCTCAAGGAGGAGAACCTGTATAATGAAATAAAGATGCAATAGATAGGGGATGTGAGAAATCCCAAGATGCTCAAAGATACAAGGTAAGCAAGATATCACTTGCAAGGCTTGAGGAAGCCAAGGAGAGAGACAAAGTTGTGAAAGCCAAGAGAGTTGCAAAGAGTGTTGTAAGAAATTGAGAGTGCTATTAAAAGTTGTAGAGTGTTGTGCAAGAAAGATAGCAAGAGAGAAAAAGAAGCGAGAGCTCAAGGGAGAGACCCAGAAGAATCCTAAATGGATTGAAAATATATCTTTTAAAGAGAGAATAGGAGGTAAAAGAAGCTTCATGAGTTGTTACAAGGCATCTCAGGTTGTTACTACTGACAAAAATAGCTGACAAGTGGCAAGGCACTAGAAATAGTCGTTTGAACATCGAAATGTCATAGGATGCTAGTGCAGCACATGGACATCCACATAGTGTGCTAGTGTCTAGACACATCACGCTACAAAACAATGAGAACAAGAAAATCACAAGTTTTGATGCAAAGTTGATGCACAAGGGTAGCTGCTAGAAAGGGGTCTTGACCATCCTGAGAGGGAAAAGGCTTATGTAGGGGCTAAAATGAGCCTACAAAAATATTAAGGGAGTGGACACCAAAGTGGATACAAAAATGTATGTGAAATTGCAAGGGGTGCAATTTTACGAGATTACACCTTGTATCTTTAAGCATCTTGGGATTTCTCACATCCCTTATCTATTGCATGTCTCTATTTCATGATACAGGTTCTCCTCCTTGAGTGGAGATTTCTTTTATCACTCTTGCATTCATTTCATTTATGCTTATTATTTCTCTCTATCTATCTACCTATCTATGGAGGTGGGAACACTGAAACAGGGGTTTGACTAAGGAAAACCCCTAAACAGCCCCAACATTTTCCCTTGGTCATATGTGTGCAAGTGTTGAAGATATCTACTTGTTGGAGGCTCCATTGCTTGGGTTGTTGTGAGCACTCTCTATCTCTAATTATCTCACTACATTCTACTCGGTTTACTTTATTTTAGCTCTATTATTCTCTGTTACTTTCTCGCATTCCAAGATTTCTTAGCACTTAGAGTAGAAGTCGTAACTTTATGTGTTTTGTGATATTCTCAGTTTTCTATTTGTACAAGAATCTAGCGCGCCTTTGGGACTCTAGCATGCTGCGCTATCATCCATGTGTCGCATTGATGTCCTTTGGCTAAAAGCTTTCTAGTTTGTCTAGAAAACCTTTGTGACCTACTCTTTCTAATTCTAAAACTCTCACTCCATTCCTTGAGGTAGTTTAGGGCAGTTTTCTCCCTGGGATTCTCTTGAGAATAAAGAGACTCATGAGTAGCAAATCCCCCTTCTCTACATTTTTTTGAACCTGATGTGAAAACACCTTCCCTAAAAAGAATTTCAGGGTGATGCCCCAAACCCCATTTCTTGCTATCAAAGTGATACACCAACCTTCAATCAACTTTTTTGTACCTTGTTTATTATATTTAACATCGTTTCCAAAAAGAATTTAGTGTCTTATTTTATCAATTCAATTTCTAGTTTTATTCAAAGTGTTAATAATGTTCCATTTCATGCATGTGACGGTGACTTGGCTTTACCCATGTCACTCGATGTATTTTATCCTTCTCATGAAATTCCTCTTGCTTGAGAGGATATTTTGTTGCAAGAAGATAAAATCATTGATACTTATCTTAATATTACTCTACCTTATCTTCATTCTAATGCACTCTCTTCTAGAGATGATGCATTAGTGAATGATGAAGTTCCTCTGACATTGGATCCTCCAAGGATGGATGTTGAGCATATTTCTTCGAATGATTCTTCTATAAGTTGTAAGGAAACTATAAATATCATCTATCTCTCTGCTATCCCTAAAAGGCCTAAGAGACCGGTCATTTATTTGACCCCGACTAGTCCTTCTAAAAGAATTTGTCCTATTAATGGTGTTCCATTTGATGGTGATTCTCCTAATATTTATAAGGCTCCCTCTTATAGAGCAGTAGCCCATACTTATTATATTAGAAGGAATAAACAAAATGTTGATCAACCTACTTATTTACCACCTTCCCAACCAAGTCTTCCTTCAGCACCTAAAACTACGGTCAAAGCACTTGAAGATTATGATCTTGTTGAGAAACTTTGTGTTACTCCGACTAAGATCTCTCTTTAGGGTTTACTTCAAACCACTCTAATTTACCAAGGTATGCTTCAGAAAGCCTTGCAAAATATCCTCTTGCCTACCTCTACAAGGTTGAGATATGTTAATGTGTTAATGGCTCATATTCATGTAGATTCGTTGAATATCATGTTCTATCCGCAAGAACTTCTGCCCTCAGATGTGTAGAAACAAGCGGACCCTCTAATGATTATAGTTAATGTTAATAAAATTAGCATTAGATGTACTCTTGTTGACGCTGGTTTGGCACTCAATGTATGTAGCATTGATCTATTGCCTAAAATTAATATTTATTCTTCCTCTCTAGCTGCTTCTCTTGTTATTTATGGGTTTGATAATGTTGGTAAGAAGCCTTTAGGCATGATAGTCTTTCCTTTAAGGTTGGGACCCGTTACTATACCCACCCTTGTTTATGTTATGTTAGAAAAGCTACCATATAACCTTCTTCTTAGTAGACCGTGGATTCACTCTATAGGTGTAGTCCCATCTACCTTGCATTAAACTATTAAGTTTATTTGTAACACTCAAGTAGTCACAATTAGGGCTGACCCGATGCTATACACTTATGTGAGTTGGCAGTCATCGATCAGTATTCGGTTGTGCCTACTCTTAAAAGTCTTACCCCTTCAATGTCTTCTAATGTGTTGATGTCTACTCGAGTAGTATCTATTACAAAGGATACTCTTGAAATACATGTCCCTAAAGAAGATCCTTTTGCGGCGAGATATTCTGATTCTACTTCTACTTCTCAAAAGAATGCATGTTTTGGTGATGATTGGGGTTCTCTATACTTTACACAATCCTTCATTGGGGAATATAAACTCGACCTGATCCACTTAAACCTTCTGATAACATCATGCAAACCTACTATCAAATATGGTTATTCTTTTGTGTCACAAGATAATGTGAACACAAATTGTAATGTTCTTAATGTTGATCCTCCCCCTTCTAATGAAGATGATCACCATTTTGTTAAAGAGGCTAATGCTTGCAATATTTTCAAGAAGGTTGATGGCGATCTTGTAGAGAAGTATAATCTCCATTGTTGGAATAATGCTCTTTATGAAGATCCTCCTCAAGATTTGCAAGCCTGTTATGCCCCTAGTTTTAAACTCGTCTCTAAATATGGTTATGGGCATAAAGGTTGTGGGTGAAATGAACAAGGCATTCAGGTCCGTATAGAATGTGTACCTCGTAAGCATAATTTGGGGCTTGGTTCCTCGAATGAAAAATCTAAACGGAAACCATGGTTGAATGCTGACATGATTTCCACTCAACCTCATTATCGTGGATTGATTCATCTGCCAGTATCTGCAATCTTCATTTCTTCTTCCTATGAGCAGTCAAGCTTTTCTCCACAAGATAAAGGGTTGCTTCTTGCTCCTCATTCTTTATCTGAGCAAAAGTGTATTTTTTTTAGGCTTCTAAAATCCCACTTAATTACTCTTTCTTCTCCTACACATAAGAAATTTCATAAACATGATAAAGCAAAACATTTTTTTTGTGCATACCATTGAGTGTCTAGCCATTCCACTAGTGAATGTAAGGCCTTGAAGGACAAAATACAACTTCATGATTCCAGTGCCATCACTCATCTATTTGTTGATGCACCTTCCTCTTCTTTAAATGACAAGTGATATTGAGGTCTGCCTCTCTCCTATCTATTTTAAGCATTTTTCTCATGAAGTTCTCACACCTCCCTTCTGTGGTATCTTTGCATGGTTCTCCTCCCTTGTATACTGGGGTCAATGATAACTTGTTTTAGAGATGTGTGTCCTTCTTAAGCACCCACTCTCTTCTCTCTATCTTTCAATTAGAGTGTCCCTTGAGTGGACCCCTTTTATTTTGAAGGGTTCCTAAGGGACCCCTTTGAAAGCTTCTCTTTTAGTTGTTGGTTGTTTGTGTGACTGTCTCTCTGCCTACATGGCTTTTTGCTACCTAACATTTTTTTTTTCTGCAGATTAATATGTTGCTTTGTAGGACTTGCGAAGCTACTTTTTCAATCAAGCTTGGAGATCCAAGGACCTTGACCTTGCCTTGCAGGACTGAGCACCTATAAGGGCCTATCAGACTCTGTAAAGCCTTTCACATCAGGCTTTCCTTAGGACCGAGCACCTAAGGCACCTCCTTTGCAAGTCTGAGGACCTGTAAAGTGCTTTCATCCTGTGGGATCTTTTTGTTTGAATTTGTAGGACCGAGCACCTACATAGCCTTTTGCTCACCTTTCGTAGGTCTACAGATCTATGGTGTATGTTTATTCAACTCTTCCACAAAATTGAGTACCTGTGGAACCATCCCTCTTGGAATTTTCATTCCTTTCTAGTTCATTCCTACTCTCTTAAATTCTCTTCCCTCTTCTCTTCTCAAATTGCATATACCATATCAAATATTTGCATCTTCTTCATCCTAGGTTTATGCTCTTTCTCTCTTCAACATTGGTTGCTTTCCTAAATTTTTGGTGCATTCTTCTCTTGAAACAATCAGTCCTTACATTCTTCTCTCCATTTAAGAATTCTTCTATATGTTATTTCTTAATTTGGGGATGATGCATGGTACTAAGACAACCTTCTACATTAAGGTCTCTTTTACTTTGTTGACTCAAATCTTGTTAGTTTGTTATGTTCTTGTGTGTATGTTTTATATATGTTCTAACCCTGTGATGTAATGGTTTTTTATGTTCTAATATTGTTGTCTTGTGCAGGTCTCTCTTGTCTAATGTGTTTGTTTTGTAGGTCTTCATCTTGTGGGCATGTTTCCTTGGTTCAAAGAGCTATCTACTTCCTCTACAGTATCCTTTTGGCATTGTGATGTTATTTATGTTAGTATATTTTTGTTAGCGTGCATATTAGTGTAGATTCATATGCTTGTTAAAGTGAAGGAAAAATGTAATGTTGTAAAATTGTACCCCTTGCAATTTCACATACATTCTTATATCCACTTGAGTGTCCACTCCCTTAGAACTTGTGTAGGCTCATTTTATCCCTTGCATCATCCTTTTCTCCTCTTGAGATGCTCAAGATCTCTTTTCAATAGCTCCCTTCACACGTCAACTTTACATTAAACCTTGTGCTTTTCTCATTCTCATCATTTTGTAGCATGGTGCGTCTGGACATTAGCATGTCATGTGAATGTCAGTGTGTCGTGCTAGTGCCTTGTGACATTTCAACATTCAAATGATCATTTATGAGTTCTTTGCCACTTGTCAACTACTTTTGTCAATGGTAACAGCCCGAGACGCCTTGTAATGGCTTGGGAAGCTTCTTTTCCCTCCTCTTCTCTCTTTAAATGCTATCATTTTACTTCATTTGGTCTTCTAGCTTCTTGGCTTCTCTCTTGGACATTCTCTTGGCTAGCTATCTTGCTTGCACAACTCTCTACTGCTTTCTACAACACTTTCCAGCTCTCTTGATAGCACTCTTTGCAATTCTCTAAAACTCTTACAAAGCTCTCTTGGCTCTCACAATTGTCTCTTTCTCTCTTTCACTTTCTTAAGCCTGCAAGTGATATCTTTCTTACCTTGTATCTTTGAGCATCTTGGGATTTCTTACATCCCCTATCTATTGCATCTCTATTCCATGATATAGGTTCTCCTTGAGCAAGGATTGCTTTTATCACTTTTGTGTTCATTTCATCTCTACTTATTATTTCTCTCTATCTATATGGTTGTTTGTGAAGGTGGGAACCCCAAAACAGGGGTTTGACTGAGGCAAACCCCTAAACAGCCCCAACATTTTCGGGTGGCTTTAGAATAGTGGTTTACAATTTATAAGAGGAAAGAAATTTTGCTTTTTTTCTTTTCACCATATTCAATGGGTTCGGTCGAACCTAATGGTTCAACTGAACCTCACAAGGGGTTCGTCCAAACACATATGTTTGATCGAACCCCTGGTTCGACCAAACCCATAAAACCTAAATAAAAAAAACATATTTAAATGGGTTCGGTCAAACATGGGTTCGACTGAACCCCTTAAATATGACAAAAACCAAAAATTCTTTCATTTTCAACTCACTTTTACTTTCTAATTTTTCCAGTCACTTTCCCTGGTGTGTGCGGCGAACCGAGAGCATGACGGCGACCAAACAGAGTTTTTTCTTTCCGGAAAAAGCAAATTTAAGTTCGTCTCTCCAAAGTTCATCATTTCGGTTTGCATATCGAGCACTATCGAGCACTAGGTATTTAAAATTTGATTTTTTTAGAGTTCAAAATGTATCTATTTGTTTAATTTCGAAACCCTAAATGCAATTTTTTTCAAATTGCATTTGTTTAAAAAAATTTAAAGCATTTTCAACATACAGTATTTTGCTTCCCCATTTTGCATACATTTTTATCTTGTGTAAATGAAATATGCCTTCCCATTTCAACAATCAAAGCTATGGATAAATAGATTTAATTTTAGTTACAAGAAAAATGTATAAATTATAACTTTATAAAATAATTATGTACATGGGAAAATCCTCTTGGAAGAAAAATCCCACAACCAAAAACATGAACCAATTATATTATTTGATAATAATATCATTTACAATAAAATATTCATGTGCATACCCTTATAGTAGTATCATTTAAACATGTGAATATGGAGTAATTTCTAGTAGCATGATGATACCTACAAAATCATTATGCTTTCTCCATCTCAAGCACCCATAAATAGAAAAAATTTAAACCATAAAGAAAGTGTGGTTTAACCAAAGCCATGAGCCAAAATAATGACCTAAAAATGGCACCAAATTTGGCACAAATTTCAACATCATATTCCTTGACTTGGTTTATAGGATGTATTTAGCAAATGCTTTACATCTTGTCAAAAAAATTCAAATCCTCCTCCTCATAACCGACACTCCATTTTTGACATATTCAAACCCATTATTTAAGATGATCTTGATGATTTTCATAATTCTAATCAATATTCTAGTGTAACCCCCCTTTTTTATTCTCTTATGTGTCATATAACATTTCATAAGTAATTCCCATCTTACAATTTCATACAATGCTCTTACAACTTTTTAAATATATAAAAAGGACAACCCTAGTTCAATTAGGATTATTTAATTATTATCACCTACATCCATTCATTACATGTTATTAGTTTTTAGTTGCACACATTATTAGGAAATATGCATTGTCTAAGCAATTGGGGTATATTGCATGTTTGAGAGTGTTTTCCTTGATCTTTTGTCTAGTTAAATTAATATCTTGTAAAATCTTGTTTTATGGAGTTTTCATCTTAACTCTAATATGACTAGCAAATAAAATGACGATTGAATCATTTTTTCATATAATAGCTAATGACAACCATATAAAGAGCCACATTAAAGAAGATGAAAAATAATGATCACTTGAGACTATGATTTAGATACATATGTTGGTAAACAATATATTTTCCTAAATTGATAATTATGTATTGATGCACCTCTCCACCCTAAATATCCTCACTCGTTGGCTAGTAATTTATATAATGTATTAGGTGGCTATCCTTAGGGAATTAATATTATTCATAATATTACCACTCTAATGGATTTTAATAATGGTGTACCCTCTATGCATCCATCTACCCTTCATCCTCTTATAATGATTCCTCCTATCATACTATAGTTACCACTTCCATGGGATCCACCACCCCTGTCCTACCGCCTTTCTCTCCACTAGTATTTTTCTTATCTCCCATCATTTTATATATGTTCACACCATTGTTACTACTAGCACCATCCTATACAGATATGTTCTTCATACCATTCCTCCTTATCCTATGAAAATCTAACCTTATAGTGTAACTTCTCCTTCCATTACCATGTCATTACCTTTCTAGACCTTCCCCTCTTTATACATTCTCCTTTTTATCCTACACTACTCTTACCACTAATATATCCCTATACCTTGGATATACTATTGAAGAAATTTAACTGACTTTCAATATCGCAAAAATTAGACCCATATTTTTAAACGTAAAATGTGTATAATAAAGCACAATCCATGCTTCCTAATTCAACTTCACTAATATCTATCGAATGAACTTAGGTTCATTACAATAAGATAATCATATAGCCATAATTAGTTGTCAAGATAATGGTAAAGTTTTCAATAGCCATATTTATCCTTCCACATGCCACCATTAGACATACACATAAGATTCATTAGGAAAAGTGGATGTGTGGATATGTGGATATGTGTCAAAAAAATGCTTTGATAAGATGTGTGTAAGGAAAAAATGGAGTTCAAGTGTTTGATTTATGTCTATATAATAGGTCATAAACTCTAGGGGAATTATTACCACTTTGCACAATATTGCACCATATATATATATATATATATATATATATATATATACAAAATGAGGCAAAAAATACAATAGGAATAATATGGATATGCAAATTTTATCATTACATTTTTTTCCACTTTAAGATGCATGTGAAGATTTTAAAATAATCGTGCATCTCAATTTATGTGGTATTCACAAACATGTATGGAAAGTAAATATTTAGACATCAAAAAACATGAAAAAGTGGTTTGTTGTCTTGTGCACAACACATCCTTTTTCTTTTGAGAAAATTATCTATCACTTTGTAAAATCCTTGCTATGTTGAGATTATTTAATTTTTTCCCTCCATATTTGTAGTCCTTTTTATTTCTAGAAATATAATTTATGACATTTTTTCTTAATAAACAACATATGAATAAATTTTACATGGTTGTAAATTTTACACATGGTTGTATGCAATCTCATATATATAGTACGTATGGTTGTGATTACAATGTTTATATTGTGTTTAGATTTGGTTTTATATTATCCTTCCAAAAAAAATTTGATGTTTATAATATTTTGATTTACCTTTGGATTTTGTAGACACTAAATCTCACATACACTCATATCCATACCATGGTCCCCACCCGAACACCTAACATCCACTTATTAACAAAATTCATGATACCTTAATTCCTACACTTTATCAAAATCAAATTAATTTTTCTTTTTAGACCTAAAACGATCAAGGCCTAAGCTAATTAAAATATTTATTGTAAAAATTTCCATAGTAAAGTACAAAATAGAGAAGGGCATGTCAACCCACAAATCATGAAGGTGTAGGGACAAAACCAAGAGACCCATCAAATAGGATTGTAGCAATCATATATAGACAAAATTGATTAAGAAAACCTACCATAAATGAAAAAAAACCTAAAAAGAAGACATATATTACATATTTTTTGAGTTCCCATATATTACATATATATAGCAAAAACTAGCAGAGGGTGAGGGACATGAGTGAGGAGAAACAACATTTCCTTATGTGCCTCCATTGTTTCTCCATACAATAGAGTGCCCAATTCTATTTTATGTCCATTGATTGTATTTTCCACTAAAGATTCATCCCATTCTTGCAAGATTCATTTCAAAGAAATTCAAACACAAAGGAAACTAGAGTTTTCCTTTAAAACTTTGTGTCTAAGCAAACACCCAACAAAATATTTTTCATTATGTAAGTCATCATCCTAAATGGCATTGTTTAGGGAATGGTCCAAAAAGAACTTATAAAACATAATCCACTACAAACTAAGCAACTAAACCATAATTTTGAAGAAGATCCATAGCATTAAACAAAAATAAAGACACCACCTAAGAGAGAGACATTAACTAGAGAGTTTCATATAGAATTTGGTCACCTACGGTCACCCAAATTACTAACTCCACATGCCAGCAATCAATCTTGAAAATTTTCTTCAACATTTTGAAAAAAAGTCCCAAACTCTAAATGTACTCCCTTTTTGGGATGGGATGAATGCTCTCCTATTGATCAAATCGGCCTCCATTGTTACTCAAATAGAATAAATTAACCAAATATTTAAATGAATCATTCTCACAAATATTGAAATAAATTAAAATAAATCCAAGTATTTAATCTATTATTCCTAGATAATTCAATGAAAACTATGATATATTAGTTTATATATCAATCAAATTATTTAACATATTTAATCAAATTAGATAAAAATTGAAAATAATTCAATCAATTCATTGATCAAAATAATTAAGAAATTTCATTAAATAAATAAATTAGTTAATTAGGTAATAATAGTAGCCACATTTTAATTGGGTTTTAAACTCATGATACATGATCAAATCCTAGCAATTTATCCATCATATAAAAAATCTATAAATTGAGATCAAATCCATCATTTTATCGTCTCAATTTTGAGCAAGTATATTTTATCTAGTTGGGCAATAAATGTTTTATCATTTGCAAGATATATCCATTTGTCAATATGTATTTCATTATAATTTTAGTTCATTTTTTGTGTAATTCATCTTTTCACTCTATTAGAGGTGATTTTTTAATTCAATTTGAAGTCTACATTTATTTTCCTCAATGTCTCATTTATTTAAATTCAATGCTTACAAATTGACATGCTTGGTGGGATGCAAACCCACAAATGCTCGGTTACATTTTATATTTTATACTATTAAAGTATTTGATTTATGCTTTATTTGCTTATTTAATCTATGTTGATCACATTTTTCTATATCTATCCTCTTCGCCTATCCTTCTCTATGGATATGTTCCACTCATATCTACCACCCTAAGGTGATCCATGTCTCAATCCTTGTCAAGGTCACTCCTCTCTACCTATATCCTTTCTCAATGAGCTAGATCTATCACTACTACTCCCCAAAACACCTACATTTAAATATTAAAAAAATGTTTAATAAATCATACAACATTGATTAAAACTGACTAAACAATGAAAGCATTTAATATTATAACACCTTATGAATTATATTGAATGTCCCCACCTTGAAATTTATAGCCATCGATGTCAATCACTTATTCATACTATAGCTTTGTTCTCCAAACACCTACATTTATATAAAAGTGATTTTTTAAGAAAAATAATATTTAACGTACTTTTAACTCAACAATAATGGATGTATTTCTATCATAAAATCTTCATACTCATAACAAAATCATGGCCTAGGTAGAGTATAAAAAATGTTTTTTCCAACCTCATATGTAAATCTAGAGTTAGAGTGTCAAAATTGTTGAATTTCATCCTATGTGTTATTAATTATCTTCTTATCGACTCATGGAAGCCTACTGCTAAAAGCCCAAGTATGATTTTCAATAGGACTTTCTAATCATGATCTTATTGATAGTACTTTTGATAATGTTTTATGATTTAGGCTTAATTCAAGACAATTTTACCTTAATAATTGAGCCTTTTTAATTATTTAATTTGTTACTAATGATATTATTAATCTATGAGCAACTCTTTTATCTTTTTCCTTACTATTATTTACAATAGAATTTAATGCATTAAAAAAAACTTTAACAACAATATTATTTCGATCAAACTTTTTGTTTACATGAATCTTTGAAATCTATTTAGTAAAGGACTCATTTTGTACATCTTTAGTAATTGTATAAAAATTTGGAATATTTTGGTTAATACATCTTATTGGAAAACCATTCATTGAAAATGTTTGAAGCCCACAACCGAATGGTTTGTGATGACCTCTTGTCTTCAATAATTTCTATTATGCTCATCAATTTCAAACCATTTTGGGGTTCTTGAATGTTTTTAAATTTTAACAAACTCATTACAAAAAGATGGATTTTGAATTTCTTTTTCTTCTTCACATTTAGGTTCTCTCTTCTTATGTAATTTGGAGACACATTGAGTTTCATTGGTTCATGTGAGATATTTATAACAAGTATGCAATGAAGTCAAACTTTATTAGATTTGATTCTTAATATGAGATATTTATTTTGCTTTCCAATCTATAATTTTTTGATGTTCTTGGCTATATAATTGAAGTTCATTTATGTTAACAACTATTAGATTAAATATTTATATCCCCAATTATTTTCAAATGATTTTATACTTTAATCTTTGTATTCTTATTCTTTCTTTCATCATTTCATTTAAAATTTGAACCATTTAAGGATGCTATGTTATAGATTATAGTTGTCTTCCAATTCTTTTTAAATTGTTAATAGTATGAAAATATTATTGATGAGTAGATGAATTATTACAAGTTCTATTTTAGATTTGTATTCTCTTTATCTAGATATATTATTTACCAAAGTCTCATTGCTTTTTTAGGTGTACTGTATATATATAACATGGAAAATGCAGATCATGTTCCACCTGTGCTAGATTCTTTGTTTACAAATACTAGTAATGAGATAATAAAAAAATTGAGAGATTCATTAGCACAGGGTGCAAACCCGGGGATATATAGTGAACCATGCATGCTAATATTGCATAGTCTAGAAAAACTAAAAGATGAATTTGAGAGGACTACTGCATATTCCCTAGACATAGTGACTGCTATTCTTTCCCGCATGCGGGAAGAAGTACATGGTGACGTTCCCCTTAAACAAATACAAGATAGTGTCACCAAAGAAATGATAAAAGCCACTTGTTTTCCATTTTATCAAAATGTGCAAAAGGTTAGGGGATACCAGGTCACTAGATGTGTTGATCATGCTATGGCCTCATTGATCTACCCACGATTTATCACATCACATGGTCTATACCCAAACAATGAACAGATTCCATTGTATTTTGTTTAGCAGTTGTATGATGAGGTCCATTTGGGCCTCAAAGTTAACTACCTTGACATTCCACCATATGCTAGTCAGGGGCGTGGTAGGATTGTTGATAGGCCCACCTATCGTCAAGCAAATAGACCACCCCCAGTGTTAAGGGTATTGGTTGGTGACAGGTCTCCTGCTCTCACCCCAGCTCTAGCCCCCATAGTAGATGAGGTTGTCGTTGCTTCCCAAAAGGAAGCAATTGACACTATAGGTGACATTGCGGCTGCCACCACTAAGATATGTGATGATCGTGTAGGTCAGTATTTGATATCTAGACATTCCTGATCCACACCATTTTCAGCACAGTGGACCACCATGGATCCTTTTACAGTGGTCGGCATCCCTACTCCTACACAGCTTGATGCACTTACAGGAGATATCTCACGCATGACTCTACATTGTTTGGCTGAGGACCTGTTGGAGGCATATGCCCACATTGCATCAGACAATGGGATCGGTATAGAGCATGTTAAAGATCATTTGAGACGTAGAGGTCGTTCAGTTCCAAGATCCCATCACTCTCAGCTGAGCACTAGTGCGCATCAGGATCCACCTACAGTTCATACGGTAGTTGCACAGACTATGGGTTTTACTGATATGTTGATTGGTTCTGGTTCATCATCACTTATGCCATCTCACCTTCATAGTCATCTACATTCATCATTTTTCGCACGACATGGGATAGATTAGATGGATACAGATGTTGATTCGTCGCTTGATCATTTGATGGATATGGTGGAGGCGACTGTTTTAGAGGACTTAGGTCATCCGATATCAAATGATGGCATGTATGTGTGCATGTGCATGTTTCAATTCTTTTTTCATTATTTTTTAAATTTATTTTTAACTAGATATTCATGTAAATTGATATATATGTGTATATATATTGTTACAGGTGGACATACGTCATATCACTCCTAGCCTTGGTCTGGATCATGTGCATGATCGATGTGACTCTGTGGATGAATCTGCTATTAGTGGACATGTGAGTTTTACATTTTTATATAATCACGCGTGTATATGTACATGCAATATATTTATGTATGCATAGATCTAGATTGATATTTAAAAATACAAGTTCATTTAAAAATAACTTTCATAAAATTTATTTAATATAAATTATATGTATTTAACACATCTTGTACATAATTTTATTTGTAGGGCTCAGCACATCCATCAGAGTAGGACTGTTCTCATTCATATGGTCATTCGTCTAAGAGTAGACATTCATATTAGGCCATGCATTCTAGATTTATGATATTTACCACATGTATTTGATTATATGATGATCTTTAATAGTATTTGATATTTGATGATCTCTAACTTACACTTGCTTATATGATATACATACATTTGCTTATTTTTTGATCTTTAGTATTCGACATTTGATGATCTTTAATTTACATTTTTCTTTTATGATATGTGCATATATTTTCTTATATGATATATACATACATTTGCCTCTTTGCTTATAATATGGGTTATGTTTATATGTATTGAATCCCTTTACATATATGTACATGTGTTTGCTTATGGTTTAAACATGTTTACACATAATATATGTATGCATTTGCTTTAAATATTCAATATACATACATGTTTTCTTATTTTATGATCTCTTACAAATTACATTTCCTTATATTCAATATACATTTGATCTCTAGTAGAATTTTAAGGAAATCAATGCCACTTTATAATTAAGTTCATTCATGTTGATCACAATAAAT
>VDFB02193867.1:185365783-185409020 GCA_007258455.2 Sequoia sempervirens
CCTTTATCTCTCTCCCACTTCCCCCCTCTCTCTCAAAAAAGTCTCTCCCTCCTACCCACTCTCCCTCTCGATCTCCACTACCCTTAACCCTTAAACCCTAGGACCCCCTACCCTTTATCTCTCTCCCACCCCCCCTCTCTCTGAAGTATCTCCCTCTTACCAAGGATTAAATTTGATGGTCGACTTTGCTTGTCAACAAATTTATTAATGACGGTTATCTATTCAAGGGTGTCCTTAAAACATTATGATATACCTTAGTGTATGTAAAATTATATATAAATCAAACATATAAATCATTATAATTCTATATAAATTTTGACAATCTATCCAAAATATCTCCTTTTATCTGATACAATCTTCTTAAAATTTTGATTGTATTCTACAGCAAAAATTTCTAAATACGGTCATATGGCCATCAAATTTAAGCCCTGCTACCTACCCCCACTCCCTCCACATCTTTCTCTCAAGTCATCATTTAAAAAGAATATAATTAATATTTATATTAATATTAAAAATTAATTTTTAAAACAAGGTGTTCGACCGAACATCTTTAGAATGTTCGGTCGAACCCATTTAAAATCAATTTTTGAATGTTCGGTCGAACCCATTTAAAATCAATTTTTTTATTCTATGGTGTGTGGGTTCGGTCAAACCTCTATTCAACCGAACATATTTTTTCTTCGACCGAACCCACATTTTTTCACCCTCCCCCCTGAGGCACCAAAATTGCTGAGAATTTTGCACTTCGAAGCTCGATTTGAGAATGAAAATGGAGGAGATCTCAAAAACCCAACTAGTATCGGGTTCCCCTCAAAACGAGCTATCCAACAAATATAATTTTAATATGTTTTGATTATATTATCTATCTATTTTTTAAGTTTTATTAAATATAGGTTTTTCACTGAAAACAAAACTCCCTGTTCTGCACAAGTGGAAAAATAGAAGATTATCAAAAAAAAAAAATTAAAAATATGAGTGCACCAGATATTGGAGTCCTTGATCCAACAAAAAAAAATATAATTTCAATACACAGTAAAAGTTATGCGTTATACGGTCGTGTTATGTCTAAATTGTAATTGATTTGACTTTGAAACTTGATTAAAGAAAAAATATTCAATAGAAAACTATCTAACCAAGTGGAAGCACTAGATATCAAAGTTACAAATCTAAATTTGAAAGAATTGGAATTTTATCTTTCAAAGAAAAAAAGTTATGCGTTATACGGTGTGCGTCACTTTTTAAAAATGTTGTTTTTTGAAAAAAACCAATTTTCGTGGGAGATCGAAAAAGAAGTGCAATCTGATTCCAAAAAAATTGAAAAAAATATTTTTAGAATCTACAGACAAAATGTGACAAGACTCTAGTTTGCATCATCTTCAAATTCTTCGCGGTTTAATCGCTATAGGTGCCCGAATGTGAAGATTTTGTTAAAAAAAAAAATATCAGTGTTCAGTTTGGCCAAAAATTGTAAACCACTATTGTGGGATCACCCTTTCCCTTAGTATTATGCGTACAGGTGTTAAAGATATCTTCTTGCAGGAGGCTCCATTACTTGGGTTGTTGTGAGCACTCTCAATCTCTCATTCTCTCACTGCATTCTAATTAGTTTACTTTATTTTAGCTTTGTTATTCTCTATTACTTTCTTGCATTCCAAGATTTCTTAGCAATTAGAGTGGAAGTAGTCACTTTTTGTTTTACGTGATATTCTCAGCTTTTTTTCCATAAGAGACTCTAGCACGCCTTTGGGACTCCAGTGTGTTGTGTTGTCGTCCATGTGTCGTGTTGACATCCTTTGGTCGAAAGCTCGCTAGTTTGTCCAAAGATCCTCTGTGACCTACTCTTCTTTTATTTTGAAACTCTCGCTCAATTCCTTGAGGTAGTTTAGGGTAGTTCACTACCTGGGATTCTCTTGTTTCAAGTTATATATATTTATATCATAATGTTGTTTCATAAATGGTTATAAATATGTGTATCATAATTTTGTTTCAAGCTATATATACATATCATTATGTTTTTTTTGTAAAGGGTTATGCATTACTCTCATTTGAGGGTATCATATACTCGATCATTAAGGGTTTCATGCACCTATCTTTTGGTCAAATGTGTGTACGTGTAATTTAAGGATGATAGGTGGAATGATATGCATGTATGCAACTATTTGTGAAGAAAAACATTATATGTATGAACTTTAGAGACTTACAAAAAATAAACCTATCTAGCATTTGAGGGTATCATATACTCAACTATGTGCCTATCTTTTAGCCAACTGCATGTAAATGCATATAATAAGGATGATGCATAGAATGATACGTATGTTTGGAATGGTTTTTGAAGAAAATCATGACACATATGAATAATAATCAAAATATGTATACAAAATATTTAGTTGCAACTTTGAAATATACATACTATGGAAGCTACAATAGGTGTTTGAAGAAGTTTGGAAGAGGTCTCTTCAATTACTCTTGAACAGGTGTCTAAATAGAAACTCAGAAATTTGAATTATGAAATAGGTAGCTTGTAACACACATTTCTAGTCTCTTGTATAAATAATGGTTAATTGACTTGTATAAATTTGAAAAGATAAGGTGCAAGTGGAGCTTTTTGAATTATAAGAGGGAATTTGAGGTTGCATTCATGGAATTAGTGGTAGAAGTGATATGAATTAGGCTATGAATGGTATGTATAAATTTGATTTGAGAAGTTAGAAATTTTGGTTGGCAATATTGTTTATAGTGTGATTTGAAAGGTGAATTTAGAAACTTGAAATAGTTTTTTTGTTTTAATATTTTGTTGGGATTAATTAATTATCAAGTATACTTGTGAAGTATGGTTGAAATAATGAGTCATTATTTTATAAAATTGTATTGCATAGTGAGCTTGACAATTGGTTTTTCAATTTTTGCAGGTAAATTTCCAAAAAGACTAGTATAGTTGGACATGGTGGAACAATAAGATTAACAATCATGAATGGATAATGGAACCTTTTTATTTGAAATATATTCAAATGTATTTTCAAGTTGGTAGATTGTCAAATCTATGGTGGTTGAAATGTAAATGGATGATACACATGTCAACTCAGTTTTAATGTATTAGTGCATATATTATGCAAATAAATATATCTATTTGCATTCACCTAATTTTGGAAAGGTGGCAAATATTTATTGTATTATTGATAGGACATTTTTTTTATTTAACATGTCCCCATCACATCATACTAATATAACTATTTACAAAAAAAATGGGTCTTATATTGTTATTCAGTGGGGCCAAGGCTATTAGCTCCTATCTCCACAATAGGAGTGTGCTCCACCGTCAAACCCTCTCCCTTAATAACACAATCAAAACCATCCTTATCATGTCAAGGATTTTTAATATTTAATCGTAAAAATGAGCACTAATTAATAATGAATGGTGGTCTTTTAAATTCACTAATACCCACCTAGGGTTGTGGATCTTAATTATACTTAAAATCAATAACTACTTCCTCTACTCCTTTGTTGGCTAAAGGATGCAAATTATTATAAGTTCAATGATTGCTTGTTCTATGTTTTCAATGGTTAAGTTGAATGTAGGATTAACCCCATCTTTACATGAGATTGAGAGATTTCATTTAAAAGTGTAAGTCAATAATACTTTTACTCTAAGATATTGTTCAAGACTAAGAAACTTCACCTATGACCATTTAGTTATTATCACAATCTCCTTTGGGAGTTATTTATTTCATTTCATAATTAATAGTTCTTAATTATAGATCTTGAATAATGTCACTGCTTACTTTCCCATTACCATTTAATTATTATCACAATCTTCTTCGAGAGTTATTTATTTCATTTCATAATTAATAGCTCTGAATTATAGATCTTGAATAATGTCACTGGTTCCATAGTATAATTTTCCATGTCCAAAGAAATATTCATATTTCCTTCAGACATTTAGTGAATCAAATATAAAATTCAAACTAGATTTACATTAATTGCATTTAAGAATCTACAGTTAAAACTTAGATATTGATTCTAAGAATTATTTTTACAGTTCTATTACGTAACAGTACATTTAGCGTAAGCCAAAATGAGACCCGAGGAGACAGAAACGCTATCAGCATACACATTTATATATTTAACGCGCTGGTAATGATGGCACAGAAAGGTTTAACACCTCCTGAACTGAAACGATTAATAACAAAATCACATTTACATATGTGACACAACACTTACATCCATTGTATTGTACATTAGATGCAGATCATTTATTTAGGTGTACTTTCCCATTCCAACAACTATTGCATTTTGTTTCCAACCATGAGTTCACTCAGCTTCTTGTTGCTCAGGCGTTGTTGGTACACGCTTAAATCTTCACATCTGTCCACAATCCAACAATTTAAATAAGCAATAAATTCTAAGCTCTGAATGTGGAATATGCAACGAAGTTGGTAACATGGTTGATTCCTGCATTTACAACTGTACATTTATTAGAGAAGTAGCAGTACTACCTGTCAGGAAATGGTACGAGGGATTTCAAACTCTCAGCGAGCTTGTCAGCATTCGGTGCATCGTTGACCATTTGATTGAAGCATATGTATCTCCCAAATGCAGAAGCTTCCTCAAATGCATAGATGTGGGCCTCTGCAACAAACCTTACATCCGCACTGGCCAACAGTCCATTCTCATACATTTGTGCTGCACCTGTTCTCACCAAAAGCATTTCAACTTTCAACAACAATCTCCAAGCAGATTACTGCAACTACAAGTTTGCATCTATACTAACAATATTCTGTGAAATTAATGACACAAAGAAGAAAAGAAAGATTGCAACCTCGAAACCCTACAGTTTATATGAGGGCTATCTAGAGACCCACTATCTTTATGATCTGGAAAAACTGGAACTACGCACTAAAACCTATGGATAAGGTCATAAGACAGAAGAAATTGTCAACCTGGTAGATGACATTTTCATTTCAGTTTCAGAAGTTCAGTCCAACTCATAATGGCACAGAGCACTTGCACTACATTTCTAAAGTGATCATCGCTTTTGTGTGGTTCCATAATTCCAGCTATAGGAGGTTGTGTTGTACTACTCGTGTTGGACTAATCACCAGCGTCTCTCTTCGGATTCAGGACATGGACTGGACTAACTGCCTACCATGGATCCATTTATCTCTGGATTTGTTTCGGACATTAACAGGGTGATCTTTTGGTGCAACGGCTAACATGTTTCAACACATTGAATTCCTCTCATCATTATACACAAGCTTAATGGAGCTAGAAACATGGGCAAGGTTCCAATGGTTGATTTCACAAAAGCTGAAGATGCACTGCTTATCAAATGAAATCAAAGATGCTACCAGAGTGCCACTGAGACATCAGTTTAAAATCCAACAGAACAATTGATAATGGATTTAAGCATCAAATCTATCAGCTAAGAAACGGTTTTGTCTCAATAGAAAAAAATCAATGAAACAGGGGAAAAACAGTTGATGCAGGAGGTAGCAGGGAGAAACTCATTGAATTCAAAGAAATTAAAACAGATCATAAACAATATTTAGTATATGCAAGTAAACCAGAACCTGAGTAATTTTAGAGAAACAAATCAATCTTGTTTTCTAATGAAACGGGCATAATGGAGGTGTTACCTTTGAGATATGCTATGGTGGATCCTGAGGCTTTGTATGCAGAGCCAGGCCCTACAACCAGACCTGCATTAATTGACACCATATTTACGCCTCTGTCCATGGCCAGAGCCCACGCTGTCCTCTCTGATAAAGTCTTTCCCAGTGCATACCACAGCTGGAATCACAACGACACCCTTTGATTTTATTAATATATGGCAGAGACGTTATTTAAAAAATTGTACTGTGGCGATGGATGGTATAGCTTTAAACCTTCAATTTTCTGCAAAGGTTCACATCGCTCCAATGCCTTTCATGGAGGTCAGTAATTGAATTTCTATCTTCTCTCCAAACTACTGCAGCTACTGAAGATGTGAATACCACTTTTTCAATAGTTTCAGTATGAGCACATGCTTCCAACACATTGTGGGCTGCCCTCACCTCAATTTCAGCAATGACCTCCTACATACCCAAAAAGAAAATCATCAGTGCATTCAAAGGACAAGAATGACCCTTGAAAGTCCCTCGTTTTGGGCCAGGCCTTTTCATCTACTTACATCATATTGAGGGGAATCAAATGTGTAGAAAAGGCCAGAACATCCACTAAGTGCATCCACTATGCTGTGATAATCCAACATATCGGCATACAAGATCTTCAACCGCTCCCCATTCAATTTCTTCAAAGATTCAACTTCACCTGCCACCAATTCAAACCACCATCATAACATATCAAAAATAATAATTTATCAGACCCTGTCTCTATATACAAACTAAATAGCATAACTGTACTGCATAATTGCTTTTTGGTTTTAATTGTAAGTTTTTCAATCCAATCTCTGAAAAAATTCTACACAATTAAAACTAAAAATAATTGAATAATTCTGGATGAACTGTGTAAAACTCATGCCAACTAGCATAACTGTATTAAAACTGAACACACACAAACTGTCATAAAGTTAGGCACCCACAAATTCTATTTCAAAATAGACCGACAAAATTAATTTTCTGCAAAGACATTCTTGATCAGTCCTACAGACGAATCTTGCTTATGACATCCAAAATTATTTCAATCCACTGCAGTGTGTATGCATACAAATATATACCTCCATTCTGAACAGTTGCATGCACAGTGTAACCCCCGTGCAGAAGACTTTGAACAATCCAAAGTCCTACATAAGTAGAGGCATCCATCACGCACACAACCTTTCCTATGCCATTTGCTGCATCCAAATCCCTGTGAGTAAAGGTAGGCATGTTTGCTATCCTGTGTTCAGATTCTTATCTGAACCTTGCAACGAACTCGAAATCTTCAGCTGTTATGGTGCAGCTTATCCAGTATTGACCACCTACTAGGCCTTAAATAGGGCATGAAATACATGATAAATGCCCCTGGTGTGTATATCGCTGGGATATTTAAGAAGGGCAGGTGAAGAATAGAGCTGTTAATTGGATTGGGTAGATGGCATCGTTATTGTTAGTTTTAATAACAAACAACTCGCTTTGTATTTTGGTTGAACAGATTTGTCCGTGGACAGAAGGGAGCGAGCCGTGGGTTTTAATGCTTCATTTGTTGCACACCACACGTTTGTCCTACCCACGAGCCATTTTGATCCCCAAATGATGAGCACTCTTCTAGAAACATATGTTTAATATAGCCCTGTTCCCACCATGCTTGAGACCTGCTGGCTTTTATAGCTGTACATTTCAGAGGTGTTAACCAACATTGGGCAACGCTGTAACGAGCGGCTTTGCCCTTTGATATTATTTAGAATCTGTCATGTGGGCTGAGTGGAAAGTAGGACGGTTGACCTGCATTTTTCTTTCAAACAGGAGTTAGATAGAATGAGATAAGTAGATGGGAAAAGGCAGTTTTTTTTATGGAAGGGAAATATGAGTTGATGAGTAGAGACAGAGAAGCATCGTCTTCTGAGTCCGTGTATGTCTTAAAAACATTAATTTAGTTTTGACTGTGAAAGGCATACGTGGCCTTCACTGTGCCTCTAGGTTCTAGAGGCAGGCCATCTCATCCAAAGTTGTCTTTGTTAAAGCTTTTAATGCCCAAAAAGTACTTACAAATTTGAACCACAAGCCCTCTGGTGTGAATGAATACTAGGGTTTTTAAGTACGAAATCACATTCTGTCTGCATGCAATCAATTGAGCCCCAGCAATGACGCCATTTTTGGGGAGTGAAATCAGCGCCTTTGTTTTGTTTCTCAGAGGTTAAAGGTAATCATAAATTATTAAAAATTTTAACTTCTATAATGATGAAAACGATTTAGTTTTTAAGCTGTTTTTGGGTTGTATGTGAAGGAAAATAGATATATAATTAATTTTGGTCGTCGTTGCTGAGAGTTTTTGGATTTGATGATGTTTGAATTTTTGCAATGTTTCAGATCACTGCGTGATCCATCATCAATCCATCATAAGGATAGAAACGTTGCAAAAATTCAAACACAATCGAATCTAGAGAAACTCTGGCAACATCTTCAAGGATTGTGGAAATCTATTATCACTAACTTTGGTCGGTTAAATGGGTGTTAATTTTAATTATATTGATTTATTTTTTAATTAAGAAATTATAAAGTATAGATCAGTGGAGTGAGAAAGTAATAGAGGTTGGTTTGGTTTGAATGCTCATTTATTTTTCTTTTCTTTTTTGTTCTTTCAAGATATGAATATATTTTTCAAGGGGATCCACTAGTTGAGCATATTCTAATAGTTGTTATATCAATTTTTGATTTAATGCTCAATATTTTTAATAATATAGCACTAGTAGTTGTGACTTTAAAGTGTTGATCATGAGTGCTCATAATTGATTGAAATGTATTCTTTAAATCTAAAAAACGACAAATCATGTGATGCCACATCAACACACCAATTAAACATGACTTAGTGCATAACTACGGGTCTAACTTTTCTTTGGGATCTTTTTGGACAACTCAACAAAAAGTATGTTGTTGTGGCATCATATTTGATGAAATTTCAACTATATCAATAATGTAAGTCTTATTCAAACATTAATTTGAGACTCAAAATTTAACTCTATTAATGTTTTATTGTTGCTTGAATGACAATGAGCACTATTATAGTCATCATAATAGTCCTTTTGTATTTTGAGCTAACAACATAAATTAATATGAAAATTAATTATGCCTTAATGAAATCATCTTCTATAAAATTACATTGTTGACTTTTAATTTATTTATTTTTAAAAAGACTTACACTAAATATATTTATTATATATTTGTTAAATTTGATTCACACTTTTTGAGATAGTGCATTATTATCTAATATCATTTTATTGCTTTGGTGCAAAAAATGACTAGTAAGAATTTAATTTCTTTATGCTTAATGACTTGCAATTACTACAATAGTGCATTATTTATGCAATGTAATAGTCACTAACCTTCATTCCAACTACAATATCAACTATCAAATCATCGGTATGAACCAAATACAATGTGGTCAAGCACATTAGTGATCCAAAAATTTCATGTTGTTGTGACTTTAATTTGGAGCTATGTAAATTTACAATTGGAACCATAATTTTTTGTATATTTAATTGTGCATCTTATTTTTTAATTAAGAAATAATAAAGAAAAAAATAGTGGAGTGAGAAAGTAAGGTTTGTTTGATTTGAATTTTCATTTACTTTTGTTTTCTATAATTTGGTAAGTAATCTTGTAGTTGATTTTATTAGCTTGTATGTATTTGTTGTGAAAGTTCCTAAGGCTTATTGCTCTTCAAGTGCTATTATTTTTATGGCACCTAAGACTTTCCCTTTGGCAAGTGATGTCAAAGTAGTAGGGATTGGAACAAATAATTACACCTCTAATGAAACAACCTCACAAATTTTGTCCTAAAAGTGTTTCACAAGGTATGGATTCTACCAATCCTTTAGATGTTATTCTTCTATTCCTAAATTCAATAATGCATGCAAATGGCTAAAGTAGTTTACTCTTACTAGCTCCTTTTTAGGTTGCATACCATTGGAAAACATGTTTTGCAATTGGGTGAGTATTGTTTCTAGGTTTTGCATGGGGTTAATTTAATGTTATCTAGAACTTAACCAAAGGTTTTTTCATCTTCTATTTGGTGGGAGTTAATCATGCATATGTAGACCTATGGTATTATAATGTCCCAAACTAGCAAGAAAGGGAACCTAGTTAAAACCCTAGCCTTTTTTTTATTTCATCGTCACATTTTTAAAAAACTGCACATGCATGTCAATACCACATACACCACAATGGAAGTTAGCACACTAGAGAGATTTATGACATGTGAGGAAAAAGCGATAAGAGGACAGTTGCATAATCCAACCCTAAGGTTGACAACTAAGTGATGCAAGTTGGTAGGCTTGATTAGGATTAAATCTTAACCAAAGGGGGGGTTTGGAGGCACTTTGAGGTGGGGTAGTCCAACAACCTCAACCAACAAGTTGGAATGTCATTTGACCACATTAGGATACTAAAAACTTACTATGTTATGATTAGTTATTAACATCCATCCACCACATTTTTTTTTTGTTTGATAATCTTAGAAGGTTGGAAAATTCTTAATGGTTACGTATTTGTAAAATATATATAGTTAAAAGTCATATTAATTATTAACATGTGTATGATAAGACAATTTGTTTTCCTCATTTCAAATAATAATATAATATCTCAAATCATAGAGCTACTAATTATGAAGTTCAATGACAATTGAATGATTAGTAAAATCCTTTGCACATACAAGTATTTAGTAGATTACCCATAGAGACATAAAATTGAACTCATTTATTTAATTCCATCCTTTCAAAGAGTCACTTTAGCTTGTGGCTTACGTTTATGGGTACTAGGAAACATTGTCCCCCACCATGACTCAATTTCAAGAATGTAATTTAATTAATTAAAAGTATGTTTATCTTGCATATCTAGGTTTTACCATGGACTAGCATTAAATCTCATTCATTGAATAAGATCTATCCTCACCCTTAGATCTACGACAAATTTAATGTTGCCCTAGATCCTAAGAAAACACTTAAAACATCATTTTTCTCTCATTTTGCTTCATTTGTGGAGGAAAGGAGAGGAATTAGAGGAGGTATAAGAATTGGAAGCTCAACTCTCCCAAAAAAAATAAAATTAAGAATGTGCTTATGGATTTTGTTTATTTATTTTTATTTTCATTTATTAGTTTATACAGTATACTCCATCTAACCCAAAATCAAAATTTTTGATTCTTTCTTATTCAATATTTTCAAATATATATACATTTTAAAAATATGCATATATACTCTACAATCTATAAATGTCTTTATAAATTTAATTCTCAAAATATGTATATTTTTGTTTGTTTTGAAAAATTATTTTTGTGACTAAAAGAGGGGTAAAAATTATTTCAAACTAAAACAAAGAAGTACAAAGCAAGGGCATTACACACCCTTGTCAATCTTCACTAAGTGGTCCAACTTTTGAGACAAATCCAGGGGTAGTTGACCCCTATCCACAATGTTCCAATTTTGCAGATGACTGGAGGCCCATTTGGCCAAACAATCCGCAGCTCTGTTCCATTCTCTAGGTATGTGACAGAAAGTAACATAATCCAAGGAAGCACACAAATTAAGAATCTGTTTTACAATCAAAGCTAAATGCCCACTAACATCTTCTAATTGTTGCCTCTTCAACAAAGTCACCACCACCTAAGAATTGGATTCACGAATGATCCTTCATCACCCAAAAGCGCAACTGCACTCCACAACATATAAAATGGCAAGAGCCTCCATCACATTGTTAGTATGCATACCCTTATAAACAGAAAAGATAAACTAAATAATCCTCTAACTATTTCGCCCAACACCCCCAATACCAGCATGACCGGGATTTCTCCGAGAAGAACTATTTGTTTTGATTTTCAACACACCCTAAGGAGGAGGACACCAACGCCCCTCCCTATTTATCTTCCGAAGAGGATGTCTACATCTATTTCTCATGATCTATCCAGCACTCTTCATAGCACCACTTTGAAAAACAATTTTCATATAGATAAGTAAGAGGTATTTTCCACAGTGTGCCATATATGATATTGCTATCAAATTTCAACCGTGTAGTTTTACAAGTCAAACTCATTGACCCATGTTTCATGAGTAGTGGTCCACAATAATTTCATCTCTCTTGATAGTGAACGGTCCACTTAGCGCTCATTACATCTAAGTGATGCTCACATAAATAAAGAATTTATGTAGTATATATAGAATAAAGAATAAGCTGTCATTCTATGCATCAATGGAGGGAAAGGTAAGTATCAAGGGACATCTTTGCACTTTTTTGTGGCTGTGTAATTGTGGGGTTAAAAGTGTTTGATGGCATTCATCGACGTGTTAGGTAGAAAGATGTTCAACAAACTTATAGCAAAACAAATATATTCAATTCAGAGTGATTGGTACAGGGAAATTTTGACTGTATCACGCATCACATGATATCGGGGGAATTTTTGGAAGAGATGCACTTAAAATAATGTTGATTTGAAGTATCGTTTGAAATGAAATGAAATGAAATATTTTAATAACGTCCACGAGGCCACAGCAGCCTATGGGACCCAGGAACAGCACAAGACCACCACCGAAAAGAGAAGACCCTAAACAGCCTGAGATCTTCGCTGTTCTTTGAGGGGATCTGCCACCTCTCATAGTACCTTTCATAATAAAATATACACATACGTGGGCTTCACTGTGCCTCTAGGCTCCACAGGCAGGCCATCTCATCCAAAGTTGTCTTTGTGAAAGCTTTTAATGCTCAAGAAGTAGCTACCAATTTCAACCACAAGCCCTTTGCTGTGAATGAATTCTACATTGGTTGGTGTGTTTTAAGTACGAAGTCAAATTCTGTCTACATGCAGTCAATTGAGCCCCAGCAATGACGCCATTTTTAGGGAGTGATGTCAGCGGCTTTGTTTTGTTTCTCAAAGGCTAAAGGTAATTAGGTATAAATTATTAAAAAATTTAACATTTATTTATTTGTGGATTTGTCTTTTTATAATGATGAAAATGATTTTTAGGGGTTTTGGGTTGAATGTGAAGGAAAATAGATATATAATTAACTAGTAGTTGCATGTATAGGTAGCAACGATCAGTTGATAGGGGTCCACCACGAATGGCTATTCAATCGGAAGTAAGAAACAAACTTTTTTTCCAAAATGCAATGTGAAATATAAATAATCAGTAATATTTGCAATTGTTTGATTGAGTCGAGAAAGGGAAAGCGTGTTAATAAGCCAATATGAAATAACGTGAGGTTAATTCATAGTAGGAGGTGAACCTTATGATTTTGGACTTTACCTAGGATAAAATAGGTGGAGTAGATTGTAATGAAGACAAATGTTGGAAAATCAATTTATATATTATTATGGATAATTAGATGGATAGATCAAGCATATCGATACATATGTATTAAAGTTAAAGCCAACCTATGTGTGCATTGAAAGATATCAATTTGAATCACCTAACTTGAACATATTATAAATCACTTAATTTTGGTGTAGAGATTATTTTATATGTCTTCATTTAATTTGAGCATTGTAAAGCATTTTAAACCTCATGCTATAGTCCACTTGTCCATTCTTATCTCACATGCAATGTATGTGAGATTAAGAACCATTTGCATAAAATGAAAAATTGATCTTTGCGTCTCCACATCAAAATTTATTAGTTGAAAATTGATTATGAAAATGTAAAATAAAACCACATGACATGTTGAACGAATCTTATTATTTGCAATGTATTCATTAATTTTAATTTTAAGTAATTAAACATCAATAACTTTTTAAAAAGTCTGACTAGAGGGGGACTCTCTAAATATTATAAACAATTTGAAAAATAGCACTCCTCCCTCTTAGACTATTGAGTCCTTAATAAAGGATTCATTAGATATTTTAAAGTCATTTGATGAGGTTTATATCTCACATATTCTTAGAGAAAGAAATGGGCTTGCGGATATCTTCGCAAACATTGGTGTAAGAGATTTTAGCGAGTGGGGTCAAAACGACCCTCTTCCTATAGAGGCTATTACCATGATAAATATTGAGTGTTGAACTCATTTCGATTAAAGTCCTATTAAGGTGGGCAATGTGCAAGCTTCTCATCACATTGCAAAATGTTATGAATAAGGATGTGGTGCAAGATTTGAATCAAGAGTTTTGTATGGATGCAGGGTGTTGTAGACAAAAGATTGTTATATTCCCCTATCCCAGCTTTGGCCTCACATGGATTCTGGGTAGTTTTGGCATTGTGTTCTAGAGTATTCTTTGTGCTAAGCTTAGTGTCTGTAAGTTGCTTCTTGGTGTAAATTGTGGAAAGATGGGGGTGATAGAAATCGGGTTGAACCCAAATCTTGTGATCCTGCAAAGGAAAAGGAGGTATGGAAGGTGTTGGTTAAGGAAGGATTAACTCCCTATCTGGAGAAACCCTTAGGTGACAAAGCTCTTTCTTAAAGGTTGGAATGACAGAGTGCTTAAACTTTATGGAATTGAGTTTGAGGTGAATGAGGAATCCATCGCTGGAATTATGGGCCTGCCTATGGTAGGTATGAAGGTTTTCAGGAATAAAAAGGAGGCACATACTAGAATGAAAATTTTCTTCAAAGATGATGAAGAGGACTTAAAAACTGCTAAGAGTGGTGGTTATCAGTGCAGCTCTATTAAATCTCTATGGGGGGATGTTGCAGAGGAATTGATGTGCTACATTACCCTGGAAGGTCATTTCTCGGTGGTGAGTAACTATCATTTCATTTTGTTAAATCACTTTTGTCACAAGAGGAGGGTCTCTTTCCCATTTTATCTTCTTATGTCTCTTGATGCGGGGATTAAGGATCACAAGAAGAACCCAAAAAATCTTGTTTTACATGTTGGGTTAATTCTCTTGATTTCTAATTATGCAAAATCTTTTGAGGTTCCCAAACCTATGGCTACCCCGAAGGGTAAAAAGCCTATGGAAGGGTATGATACGGCTTCCGATGATGAACCTGTTAGTAAAGGGCCAAGAGAAGGAAGTTGATTTTGGGTAAAGAGGATGAGTTGGAGGATGATGTGGAGTTTGTGTCAGATTCTCTTGCCTCTCTGGAAGGGGGTCCACATTGCCATCCTTTGGGAAAGAAGAAAAAAGGGGAAGATTGTGACAGTGGTGCTTATTTAACATGTAGTGATGAAGTTGTTGTTGTGGTGCCAAGTAGGGGCCCGAAGATAAGGAATGACTTGTATGGAGAGGCCTCCTCTCCGTCTTCGGCCACCAAGATAAAGGACATTGGGGAAGCCAGTGGGAAGAAAAGGGTTTTTGGGTCTGTGACTCAGATTCTGGAGTAGGGTTGCCCTCTCACTATTGCGGGCGGCCTCTTTGTTGATGATTCCCCTAGAATTCAACAAGCTATGTAGATGAAAGATAAGTATGGGGTTACTGCTGGTGCTTCAGAGCCCCAGGGTGAGGACCTAGAGAGGGTTATGAAGAGAAAAGCGATGGTTGAGGGAATTGTGAGCTCCATCTGCAAGCTTAAAACTCTGGTTGTTATGGAAAAAGGTATGGAAACCCCTGTTGAAAAGGATAGGAATAGTTCTTCTGAGGAGGAGGATACCCTGGGTAAAGGGGTTTTTAATAGTGATAGAGATGATTTGTCTGATGTGCTTGGAATTGCATGTGAGGGGTCTATTGTTCTCTTTAAGCTTTTTAAGTGGTTTTTCCATGAGCTCAATAAAATGAATGTCAAAGTTAGGGGTATGGTTAACAAGATTGAAGGGTCCTCTATTCAAAACCAAATTGATGAGTTGTTTGAATCCTTAAACACTGTGGCAGACACGGTGGTGGAGGAAACCCTCAAAATGAAGTAGAATATGGAAGAAAGAATCCTCAATCTTGAGGAACAAATGGGGAAAGTTTGGGACTATGTGATGAGAGATGGGGAGGGTCATAAAATTGTTGGGAATTATGAGTCTTTTGTTGTTGCCTCTCCTCTAGTTAGTGCTAAGAAGAGGAAAGATATTGCCCATGATGATGAGGGTGTTGCTGCTAGTAAGCAAATGGGTGAAGCTATTGTTGTTGGGAAGAATGGTGAAAAAGGTATTGTTTTGATTTCTGAGGTTAATATGGGTGGTCCTAGAGCACGTACTAGGAACAAAACTAAAGCTCAGGGAGGGGCCTATGGTAAGGAAATTTATGATGTTTTTGATGATGCACAGAAATCTATCGACTGTGACATGGAGGTAGTAGACATTTTGAAAAGTATGTAGTGTTGTTGGGTGCTTCTCCTTTTTGGCTGCTTTTTTTTTTATGTTGGATCGCTACTATTGGGTTGTTTGCTGATGTTTTTCTTTTATATTTAGTTCAGTTTCTTTCTTTGTAAAGGGTTCTAAGCCACTTCAAAACCCGTTATTTACCTCTAATCAAAAACATCAATAACTTTTTTTTATTAATATGTAATATTTAATAATTTTAGTTACAATAGTTATTTAAAATAGGTTTTAATTAATAATCTTAGGAATCACAGGTAAATGAAAGATCATTGGGAATCCATAGTAAATTAATTCTCAACGAATATGATTTTTTAATAAATTTATTCTTAAAAAATTACAATTGAAAAATTACATAAAATTTAAATTTTTAAATAATTTATTTATTTAATAATAATAATTTCTCTCCAAAATTTAAGGTATGATATAATTTTATCTCTATTTTATTTTTATATTTATTAGACCTAGATGCACATTTCGAAGCACATTAGTGTTAAAACCCTCCAACCTGCTATCAAACGAAGACGAAGGCGGTGATTTTTTCAATACTCTACTATCAAACCAACACCATAGTGGCTCATTAGACAATGCAACCAAAACTAATATACTTTCCCACACTGCAACATTGAATATTGCATTTACTTCCTCCTACGCCATCGTACAACAACACCAAGATGCATTAACCCTCACGTGACCAAACACTTACCATTCAGCTTCCATGTATTGAGGCAACCAACTCCACCACCGCCAACCCACGTAATTAGTAAAATCCACGTCATCATAAACAACCCCGGGAAATTCGCCATCGACCGTTGGTGATTATTAATTTTCAGTGCCGAGAAATTCTATTCACAGCTGAGCTGATGAAAATCCTGACGAAAATTTGAAACAAATAGCCTATCAACTAATTATAGTTAAATAGGGGCTTATTTTAATTATATTGTTTATTTTTAATTAAGAAATTATAAAGTATAGATTAGTGGAGTGAGAAAGTAGCAAAGGTTGGTTAGGTTTGAATGTTCGTTTATTTTTCTATTTTTTTCGAAAGATATGAATGAATATATTTTCTAGAGGGGGATCCACTAGTTGAGCATGTTGCAATAGTTGTTTAGCATTTGTTGATTTAATGCTCAATATTTTTAATAATATAACACTAGTAATTGTGACTTTAACGTTGTTAGTGTTGATCATGAGTGCTCTTAATTGAATGAAATGTATTCCTTAAATCTAAAAAGCAAGAAATCATGTGATGTCACATCAACACGCCAATTAAACATGACTTAGTGCATAACTAACAATCTAACTTTTCTTTGGAGTCTTTTGGACAACTCAACAAAAAGTATGTTGTTGTGGCATCATATTTGATGTTATGGACCTGAAATCTTAGATAAAAAAAGGGGCTTGTCTAATAAGTTGTAAAATATAGGGAGTGATTTGGCATTGCCACATAAGATTTTGAGAGGCACCAAGTTAGGGTGTTGAACTATTTGATCCTCTCCCCTAATGAATAAATTGCATGCAAATTCTTTAACTTATTTAGCTAATCATCATATAAAATTAAATTATTTGAGTAACAATCTTCTAGTCTGTAATTTAATTTTTAATTTTATAATTATCAAAATGTCATTTAGCTATTTTACTATTGGTTCACGATGAGACTAGTCACTACATGAATGAAATTATTATTTAAATATCACTATGTATTTTCATTGTAGTAAATTCTTATGATAAAATTTCAACTATATCAATAATGTAAGTCTTGTTCTAACATTAATTTGAGACTCAAATGTCAACTCTATTAATGTTTTGTTGTTGCTTGAGTGACTGGGCACTATTATAGTCATCATAATAGTCCTTTTATATTTTGAGGTAACAACATAAATTAACATGAAAATTAATTATGCCTTAATCAAATCCTCTTCTATAAAATTGCATTGTTGACTTCTATTTTTTTATTTTTTTTAAAAAGGATTTCACTAAACATAATTATATATTTGCAAAATTTGATTCATACTTCTTGAGAGTGCATTATTATCTAATATCATTTTATTGCTTTGATGCAAAAAATGACTAGTAAGAATTTAAGTCATATATGCTTAATGACTTACAATTACTACAATAGTGCATTATTTATGCAATGTAATAGCCACTAACCTTCACTCCAACTACAATTTCAAATATCAAACCATCAGTATGAACCAAATACAGTGTGGTCAAGCACATTAGTGATCCAAAAATTTCATGTTGTCGTGACTTTAATTTGGAGCTATATAAATTTACAATTGGAACCATATTTTTTTGTATTTTTTAATTATGTATCTTATTTTTTAATTAAGAAACAGTAAAGAAAAAAATAGAGTGAAAAAATAAGGTTTGTTTGATTTGAATGGTCATTTACTTTTGTATTTTTACAATTTGTTAAGTAATTTTGTAGTTAGATTTTATTAGCTTGCGTGTATTTATTGTGAAAGTATGGTTCCTAAGACTTCCCTTGAGAAAGTGATGTCAAAGTAGTAGGGATTTAGGGATTGTAACAAGTAATTGCACCTCTAAAGAAACAACTTCACAAATTTTATTCTAAAAGTGTTTCACAAGGTATGGATTATACTAATCCTCTAGATATTATTCTTCTAATTCCTAAATTCACTAATGCATGCAAATGACTAGAGTAGTTTACTCTTATTGGCTTCTTTTTAGGCGACATGTACCATTGAAAAACATGCTTTGCAAGTGGATGAGTATTATTTCTAGGTTTTTCATGGGGTTAATTTAATGTTATCTAGAACTTAACCAAAGTTTTTTTCATCTTCTCTTTGGTGGGAGTTAACCATGAATATGTGGCCCTATGGTATTATAATGTCTCAATCTAGCAAGAAGAGAACCTAGTTAAAACCCTAACCTTTTTTTACTTAATCATCACATTTTAAAAAATGCACATGCATGTCATTACCACATGCACCACAATGGAAGTTAGCACACTAGAGAGATTTATGACAAGATGTGAGGAAAAAGTGATAAGAGGATAGTTGCATAATCCAACCCTAAGGTTGACAACTAAGTGATGCAAGTTGGTAGGCTTGATTAGGATTAATTCTTAACCAAAAGTGGGGTTTGGAGGAACTTTGAGGTGGAGTAGTGCAACAACCTCACCGAACAAGTTGGAATGTCATTTGACCACATTAGGATACTAAAAAATTACTATGTTATGATTAGTTATTAAAATCCATCCACCACATTTTGTTTTTGTTCGATAATCTTAGAAGGTTGATAAATTCTTAATAGTTATGTATTTGTAAAATATATATAGTTAAGAATCGTATTAATTATTAATGTGTATGATAAGACAATTTATTTTCCTCACTTCAAATAATAATATAATATCTTAAATCATGGAGCTACTAATTATGAAATTTCGATTAATAAAATCCTTTGCACATACAAATATTTAGTAGATTACCCAAGAGACATAAAATTTATTTCATTTATTTAATTCATCCTTTCAAAAAGTCACTTTAACTTGTGATGGTACTAGGGAACATGATCCCCCACCATCACTCAATTCCAAGAATGTAATTTAATTAATTAAAAGTATGTTTATCTTGCATATCTAGGTTTTAGCATGGACTAGCATTAAATCACATTCATTGGATAAGATCTATCCTCACCCTTACATCTAGGACAAATTTAATGTTGCCCTACTTCATAAGAAAAAACTTAAAACATTATTTTTCTCTCATTTCGCTTCATTTATGGAAGAAAGGAGAGGAATAAGAGGAGGCATGAGAGTTGGAAACTAAACTTTAAAAAAAAATAAAAAAAAATAAAGAATGTATTTATGAATTTTGTTTATTTATTTTTCTTTTTATTTATTAGTTTATACAATATATTTCATCTCATCCAAAATCAAATTTTAGATTCTTTCTTATTCAATATTTTCAAATATATATACATTTTTAAAATATGTATATATACTCTTTCATCCATAAATGTTTTTATAAAAATTTTTTTTTTTTTTGAAAAACAATTTTCATATATATAGAATTTATGTGTGTCTCTATATAAAAAGGATTAAGTTGTCATTCTATGCAACAATAATGGGGTTGAAAGTGTTTGATGACATTCATCCACGTGTTGGGTAGAAAGACGTTCAACAAACTTATAGTAAACAAATATATTCAAATTGGCAGAGGAAAATTTTGACTGTGATCTTTAACTATGATATTATAAACACATTTGTTTGAATAAATAAATAATTAATTAAAATAATATAGATAAAATTTCTTTTATTTTTACTAATAAATTAATTTAATCATGTATATCTATTCTCTTAATTAAAACTATATGTATAATTAAATTTAATTGTGTCGATTTGTCTTTTTTATAATGATGAAAATGTTTGGTTTGCTTAGTCTGTGAAGGAAAATAAATAATTAATTAATTTTGGTCGGTTAAAAGGGATTATTTTTAATTATGTAGTTTATTTTTAATTAATAAAAAATAAAGTATAGATTAGTGGAGTGAAAAAGTAAGAAAGGTTGGTTTGGTTTGAATGTTTATTTATTTTCTATTTTTTTAATTTTTTTTTAAGATATAGATTTTATTTGGTTGGTTTGGTTTGAATGTTATTTAAGTAAAGAGAGGTTGGTTTGGTTTGAATGTTTATTTGGTTTGAAAAAGTATAGATTTTATTTTGTATATAAGAAATTGAAAAAATAATATAGATTATACAAATATCTTAATCATTTTATTTATTTAAGTTAAAGAGTAGTATAATGCGAGAATTAGTTTAACTACTCATGTTGAATAACCTCTTGTTCAAATAATACTTTAATAATGTTTTAGATTTTATTTTTATTTATTATATATAATACATAAATTTTAACCTTTTAAATTATTTTTATTTATTTTATTTTATATACTTGTTATATACAATACATAAATTTTAACCTTTTTAATTATTTTATTTTATTTAAAGAGTTATTTTTATTTATTTAACCTACCTATTTTGAATGGTAGAGATAATACACATTCCCATCATGCAAAATCTACCAACCTAAGTATAACATTCAACATCTTATCTCACATTATTAGAGTATTATTTCAATAAGAGGTTATTCAACATTAGAGTACTTAAACTAATTCTCACATTATATTACTAGATTAAATTATTATGTATAATTTCATGCAATAATTATACTAGATTATGGATTTAAAGAACTATTATTTGTTTATTTAAAAGGTGATATAATAACATACTAGAAATGAAAGATATATTTGTTCTCTAATGTAGGTATATGTGTAATGCTTTATATATAAGGGTATATGTATAATAGAATAAAGGTACTCTATGTTTCACATGAAATAAATAAAATAGATATTTAAAATTATACATATACCTCTATAACATATTTCTAGATAAATAGGATATCTTAGTTTTAAGAATTACTTTTTAACTAATTAGATGCATCAAACATCCATGATAATACATATAGGATAGTAATTATTATCTAAGAACTAATTGTAGATAAAATATAAATCGTATAAAAGAGTATTTAGTGGTGACTGCACAGTACGCCTTTTTTTATTTGTGGGATGCCATGTTTTCCCCTGTTTATTGCCTTTGTTTTTTTTCATCTTCTTTAACTTCCATTTTTAACTTGTAATGTTTTTATAAATTTTATTTTTAACATTTAGGTAATCTTTTTATAATTAATTTGATTAATTAATAATTGAAGATTTAATTAATGTTAATTTTTTTTATAATAGTTATTTTTTTAAAATAATTGCTTTCTAATAATATTTTAGATTTTATTTTGTATATAAGAAATTGAAAAAATAATATAGATTATACAAATATCTTAATCATTTTATTTATTTAAGTTAAAGAGTAGTATAATGTGAGAATTAGTTTAACTACTGATGTTGAATAACCTCTTGTTCAAATAATACTTTAATAATGTTTTAGATTTTATTTTTATTTATTATATATAATACATAAATTTTAACCTTTTAAATTATTTTATTTATTTTATTTTATATACTTGTTATATACAATACATAAATTTTAACCTTTTTAATTATTTTATTTTATTTAAAGAGTTATTTTTATTTATTTAACCTACCTATTTTGAATGGTAGAGATAATACACATTGCCATCATGCAAAGTCTACCAACCTAAGTATAGCATTCAACATCTTATCTCACATTATTAGAGTATTATTTCAATAAGAGGTTATTCAACATTAGAGTACTTAAACTAATTCTCACATTATATTACTAGATTAAATTATTATGTATAATTTCATAATTTTAGAAATGTACCATGCAATAATTATACTAGATTATGGATTTAAAGAACTATTTTTTGTTTATTTAAAAGGTGATATAAGAACATACTAGAAATGAAAGATATATTTGTTCTCTAATGTAGGTATATGTGTAATGCTTTATATATAAGTGTGAACGAAGATTCACAAGAAAAAATGCAGAATAACAGAGACAAGAAAAATGAAAAAGAGACGAGACAAAGGATTTACAGTGGTTCACCAATATTGGCTACGTCCACTATCTTGGCAGGGCAAATCTTATTCATCAGTATATTTTACAGTATACAATTTGTATATATTTGAATACAGCATAAGAAGTTAAAGGAAGTCTAACAGCCAAAGACCTCAACCGTTGGGTCATACCAAAGGCCACGACCGTTGGGCTTCATACTCTAACAAACTCCCACTTGAAGACCAACGAAGACTGCTCCAAAACAAGACTTCCCCTGCAAATCCTCTAGTATCAAATTGGTACAAGACCGAGAGAAGTCCTACAGTATTCAAACTTCTCTCGCAAGACTTCCTTTGTCAAGGCATCAGCTGGATTCGAAGTTGTATCAATTTTAGCAACCCGTAACTTTCCTTCTTCGATGACATGGCGAACATAGTGATGCCTCAAGTCAATATGCTTAGAGCGACGTTGAGATGTATGATGCTTAGCCATAAAAATGGCGCTGCTACTGTCACAGAAAAGAACAAAATTAGCTTGCTTATAGCTCAGCTCACTTAACAAACGCTGCAACCATGTCATCTCCCTGGCTCCTTCGGAGAGAGCCATGTATTTTGTAATACCCCTCATACTATTTAGACTTATTAATTTCTATGATGATACTATTAGGGTTGATTTGGTTGGTTGTAGTTTGATGATGTTGTTATTCCTTTAGTGGACCTAATCGTTTGATATGACATTATTAGGATGATTGATGATACTCTGTGTGTTGTTTGGATTATTTGTTATTTAAATGATTTGTCATTTATGTTTATATGCCAATGTGATGATTCTATGGTGATGTTATTTAATTCAATATTATTATATGATGCAATTGTTTAATAATTAGTTATGATGCAGTAGTTTAATATCATGATCAATTTGGTTAAAAATGTTAGCTCGTTATTGATATTATAATTGTTAGAATAGATTAGGTGAGAGGACAGTGTAGCATCACTCGTTCACAAGTGCCCTGTTACACTGCAATTCCTTCTCATGATAGGATGTTGATTTTATGTATATATATATACATGTGCTACTTGACGTTTATTTGGATGCAGGATTGCAGGAATAAGTCTCGATTCCACCTGCTTCGGCAGGACAGGGCGAGCAATAAATTAACCCAATGGGTAAAAGTTGAAAAAGGGAGTAGGTTTGGAAGTGTCCCCGTCCCAAGTTCGTCGTCTGTTGTGAGTCGTTGTGTTATGATTGAAGTTTTGTTGAGTATTTATTTTATTCTTGGTTAGTGTTTAATTAATTAATCGTATTGCATAAAATAATTAATTAATGTTGCATTGTTATTTGATTTAATTGAGAGTTAGAAAAATGTTTAAATTAAATATATTATAAATTAAAAGTGATTTAATTAATTAAAGGTGCAAATAATTATAATTAAATTAATATTGTTGAGAGTAATTAAATATTATTTTTTATTAATATTAAATTAGGAAATTATGTGAAGATAATATCTAAATTTAAATAAATTATCTCAATTAAAATTTTAGATAAATGTGAGCTTTTAAAAGCTGAAAAAGGGCCAATAAGGAAAGAGGCTTTTTGGAAAAGAAAGCGGAAAAAGATTTATGGATTTTTAATTGGTGATTTATTATTTTTATGGGGAAATTATTCACACACAAGTTTTTTTTGCTCTGTGTTTTTAGATCTAGAAAAGAAAAATAAGAAAAATAGGTTTTAGTTTTGAGTAGTTTTGGGATAAAAATTATTGTGAGTTTGGAAAGAGAAGATTGTTCAGAAGAACGTTGAAGGCAGAAGATCAAGTAAAGGAAGTTGCAGGGGGAGATCGAGAGGAGGTTGCAGAAAGGACTCTTCATCAGATGAAGGATTTCAGGTTCTTCTAAAGTATTATTTCTTTTAGTTTATTGCTTTGGAAATCAAACTTTCGTTGAAGTGCTTTTCGTTTGTAGATTAATTATTCTGTGTTTGTGAAAGAGGATGTTGTAGTTGTAAATTAGTTGCTATAGACTTTTGAAGATTGTTCATTGAAAATTGTAGTAAAACCCTTGGGATATTGTTTGGAAATTTGTGAAATGCTATTTAAATTTCATTAAAACCCATGTGAAATGGATTTAACACTTGCAAAATTTTGTTGGATTTAGGAGAGAAAAATCAAAAAAAAAAAAGAACTTGCAATAGAAAATTTGAAGAAGATCAATAGGACATTTTCATTTCAACTGGAAACTTAACCCAGAAATTTGTGTTGGCAAATCTATTCTATTTCAGAATTGTGTGGTGCATTTGCACAGTTTGAATTGAGAAAAGGATTATAAATATAAATATATATATATATATATATATTTACGTATTTATGCTTGCGCATATAAATTTATTTGATGGAGAATTTTGTTTACATCAAACTGCCCTTTCGGAGAAAGCGTCCTCAGAATATTGAGGAATCTGTAGGTTTTTATTTTGTTGTTTTTTATTAATAAATATAAGTTTGTTTTTGGGGTTGCAGGGGGGCTGCCCCACAGCCGCCCCAATGGAGGCGCTGCCTGTCCAGCGCAGCCCACACAGTGCCCCCATGTGGGAAACCATGCCTTCGTCGCCCACACAGGGGCTGTGACCCCTGTTTGGGCCGCGCGGCCCATGGGGAGTCAGGGCTTCGGCCCTTGTAGTGATTAAAATTCATTTTTTTTAATTTTAGTTTTATTTTATAAATAATTTGTATTATATTTAATATTATGTGTATAATATTTAATATTATATGTTAAATATTAAATATTATATATATAATATTTAATATAATATATGTAATATTTAATATTATATAATATGTGTTTTTAAATAATTTAGTATTGTTAATAAGTTAAATATTTAATATATATACATATACTTTTATATTTATATTAAATATGTATATATATAATAAATGATTTGAAATTTGCGTTTAAATTAGTTGATTGACATTTAATAAATTTTGTAATATGTTGTGATAAAATGATTCTTGTTTTTAAAACAAAAAAAAAAATTTACTCTTAGATTTAGTATGATGATTTTTTTTACCTGATATAGTGAAATAGATTAATCGAGGAAATTGGAAATAAGCTATGTGAATTCTAATTAAATCGAATAGTTAAAATTAAAAAATATGATATTATAATGTAATCGTGCGAATTTGAATTTAGCAGTGTGTGTTGTTTTGAATTGAATAATCTTGCATTGTTGATTTATCTGTTTGAGGAAATTATTTAGTATTGGGAATATATTTTATGGAGTTGTTTTATTTAGTAAGTGTTTTCTTGAGAATTATTCGTTAATCTATTGTGAGATTATCTTCATTGTTTTATTGTGTCATTTGGGAAAACCCTAGGTTTACCTTACCTTCCTTGAGAGTTTATGTTATTGCTAAGGACTCCCAGAGATTGAATTCTTTTCTGTCATGTTCTTTTATTCCCCATGTCGGGCAATTAGGGTTAAGGGTATTGTAAGTCTTCCAGAGAAGTTTTCTTGAGTGGGATGGTATGTGTTGAGGTTCATTTTGTGAATCGCCTTGAGGTATTGTACTATGATGTTGTACCCAGTTTCCACGAACGGGAATTTGTGCCTCCTAGGAAATAGGAGTGGGTAATGTGATTTGTACCTCCTATGGAAGGAGTGTGTTTTCTGATTTGGTTTCCTCCAATGTTCGGAGTGAGTTTCCTTGTTTGTTCCTCCTTTGGTTGGAGAGGTTATGTTGTCTAGTTATCTATTGTGGTATTGTACCTTGTGTGTTGTCGATAGGAGAGTGGCTCTTTGTGGGGGTCCGGCACACAAAGGGGTGCCAGGGTAACTCACCTAGAGTTTAATTAAGTGATAATCTAAATGAATTAATGGGGGGGCTTTCACACTAATAAAGATAAAAGAATGTCTCTCTCGTGAAGCAAGTGAATGATAAGGCTCGAGATGAGATGGGACGCATAGTTTTGCATGAGGGTCCGGCGGCCGGTAGAGGCAAGCCAAGGTAACCCAGGATGGGGGTCCGGTAGCCTAGGAAGGTTGAGCCAGGGTAACTCATGGCAATTTATGCATGACACTCTTCCTATGTCGACAGTTAATCAGTTATTGTGCGATGTTCCTAATCTTTGTTCTCTGGAAGCATTGTAACCGCGTTGTTAAGTGACTTGTGATTGTAATTGTTATGTGATATTGTGTCTGTAGTGGTTAAGTGATTTATTGATTTCTCTTTGGTTATTGTTGGAAATAGTCTTTGATATTATGTCTTGAGTTTCATTGATGTTGTGATTATGACTTGTTATGTTCTAATGTGGTTTGTTGTTGTGCCTTTGGATTTGTCATTGTTGAGTTTCTAAGTGGTCTTGGATGTTAAGTTGTCTTTTGGAGTTAGTCTTGTGATTGATAGGCGTGCTTGGTCGGGGACCCTTCCTTGTCTACTCTCAGCACGGGGGTGGTTGGGTGGAACGTGCTTCGCACCCCATTGGGTTCCCTCTTCTGTTGCAGATGTATCTTTTACTTGCAGGTTTTGGCGGATGTTGATGATCCAGTGTCCTTATATACCAGACAGATGTATATACTCCTGATGTAATGTATTTATTAATGTATCATCTCCCACGTGTGTTGGGATGACCTTGTAAATTGTATATGTTGTTATTGAGATGTATGTTCTGACAATTATATTTTACTATCATTTGGATGTAATGTATATGCAAGCCATGTATTTAATTAGGAACGATCACTTGTAATAGTTGGTTATGTTATGTTGTATCTATCGAAATATGTAACACTTTATATCTGTATAATTACATGTATTGTCATATGTGCATATGGTATTAATATGGTTATTGTTTAATGGATATTTAAATGATGAAATGGGAATGTATAGATCTACGTAATAGATTAATTATTGTTATCTTATTATCGTTGTTATGGGTTAGTGTAGTCATGTCACTTCGTGTACCCCATTGGAACTAGTTGTGCCTCTTAATACATTGTTATGTTATAATACTTAAGTATGTTTATTAAATGTTCTTTTAAAAAAAAATTGTTTCGTTGTTATTAGTTCCTTTGGGGTTCGCATGGCGGGGCGTGACATATTCAGCCTCAGCAGTAGAAAGAGCAACACACTGTTGTAAACAGGAAACCCAGCTAATAGCTGCCCCAGTAAACGTGAAAACATAACCGGTAGTAGACCTTCGTTTGTCTAAATCTCCGCCTAAGTCAGAATCAACAAAACCTTATAGCTGAGTATTGTCTCTTCCAAAACACAACCCATAATCAGAAGTACCTTTAAGATACCTTAAGATCCATTTGACCACCTCCCAATGAGGTTTACCAGGATTACTCATAAAGCGACTGACTACTCCCACTGCATGAGCAATATCCGGACGAGTAGAGACCATGGCATACATAATGCTGCCAACTGCAGATGTATAAGGAATGCCCTTCATAAATTCTTGATCTTCGTGAGTGGTAGGACACATGTTAGAAGATAACTGAAAATGACCAGCTAAAGGAGTACTGACAGGCTTAGCATTGGTCATGCCAAATCTATCCAGAACCTTATCAATGTATTGTTGCTATGATAGCCTGATTTCTCTCTTCTTTCTATCCCGAGAAATGGTCATACCAAAAATTCTTTTCACTGCCCCTAAATCCTTCATAGCAAATCTATTAGCTAACTGATCCTTAAGCTCACAGACAATTCGCATGCTAGTACCGGTTACTAACATGGCATCAACATAGAGAAGAAGATTAACAAATTCACCATTAGGAAGTTGTTTGAAATAGACACATGGATCAGATTCACATCTTATAAACTTATGCTCAGTCATGAAACGATCAAATTTAAGATACCATTGTCTTGGGGCCTGCTTGAGCCCATACAAACTTTGCTTCAACCTGCAATAGAGATGTTCATGTCCCTTTTTGGCAGATCCTTCAGGCTGCTCCATATACAATTCTTCATCAACATCTCCGTGTAAGAACGCAGTTTTGACATCAAGCTGTTCAAGCTCAAGATCTCTAATAGTGGCAAGACCCAAAACAGCTCGAATGGTTGTCATTTTCACAACTAGTGAAAATATCTCATCAAAATCGATTCCTTTTTGTTGCCCATAACCTTTCACAACAAGCCGGGCTCAATAACGTTTCTGGCCTCCATCTTCCTCCTTCAATTTGTATACCCATTTGTTCTTCAATGCTTTTCTATCTGGCGGAAGGGGTACCAAATCCCAAGTTTGGTTTATGAGTAACAACTCCATCTCCTCATGCATTGCATCCTGCCATTTAAGGCAATCAACACTGTTAGTAGCAACTTTAAAATTAGCTAGCTCTGTCTGATCAGAGATCAACAACTCAGGCTCTGCCTCTGCACAAAACAATAACTTGTAATCTGAGAACTTAGCCGGAGGTTGCCGCTGCCTGGTAGATCGTCTCAGGGTATTATCCAATTGAAGAACATTTCCCGGCAATTGGGTGTCCTGTGAGACAGACTCTGAAGAAACATGAAATGGTGGTCGGTAATCATCACAACTTGCAGGCCGAATGACACCTGCAATTGAAGAGGAAAATTCGTTGCCTTCTCTGCATGATTCACCAAAACAGGGCGGGGACTCTATTCGCAGCTCCTTAGGACGGCATAAAGCCTCAACAAGAGATCACGGAAACCCACTAGAATCATCACCAGGTGAATTAACCAAGACCCCTCGATGGCAATCACAAAGCGAATCAGTATTTTTAAAAGCTGAGAACTCTAAACCAAGCGGTGTCTCCAAGATAGAGGGACCTGGAAAAGAATTTGGAGACTCAAATAGAAAACCGCGATTGGCAATATCAAGTCGTGAAGGCTCAGCACCATGCGAACCCTGAAAAGAGGGTAAGGATTTGGAATTCAGTTCGTTCCATGCTCGAACGGAATTCGTCTGGGAGACGCCCTGTGTTGGGTGATGAACTTTCAGAAACCGGCCCAAAATTTTGACTGTCGCCTGAAGACAGAGAGCTCAAAAGAGGGGAGGAAAGTGAAATGACGAAGGAAACTCCCACTGGATTTGAATTCGGCAAGGACTATGATACTCCAGGTGAAGAATTCTCAAAAAGAGAGAGGAATATACTCTATAACTGGCTTATCTCGAACTTGGAAAGCAGGAAAAGATTTCTCATTAAATACTATGTCTCGACTACGGATAATCATTCTGTGAACCGGATCCCACAACCGAAATCCATATTGATTTGTGCCATACCCAACAAAGATACAGCGCCTAAACTTAGCATCTAATTTAGTTTTCTTCTCCTTGGGTATAAGAGCAAACGCTTCGCAACCAAAGACGTATAGGTGGCTATAAGAAATCCATTTGCACATCCACCTCTCTTTTGGAATATCAAAATTTAATCGAGAGGAAGGTGCCCGATTAATCAAATACACAGCAGTATTGCATGCCTCCGCCCAAAATTCTTTACCCATACCAGCATTAGAGAGCATACACCTAGCTCTTTCCAGAATTGTTTTGTTTAACCTTTCAGCTGCACCATTCTCTTGAGGTGTAAAAGGAACAATTTTTATTTGGCGAATACCATTATCCACATAAAAATTATCAAATTCTAATGAACAGAATTCACCACCATTATCTGTTTGTAAACATTTAATGCTATGCCCACACTGATTCTCAACTAGAGCTTTTAAAACTTTAAATTTACTAAACACCTTAGATTTTCGATTGAGCATATAAATCCACACCTTCCTAGTACAATCATCAAGGAATGTGACAAAGTAATTCGCACCTCCAACAGAGGTTACCTCAGTAGGCCCAAAGACATCTGAATGAACCAGCTCCAAGGGTGTTGTCTTCTTGTCACGACTATTCTTCAAAAAACTGACCCACTTTTGTTTTCCATAGAGACAATGTTCACAAAACTCCAAGTCAACATATTTCAGACCCAGAAGTTGTCCTCTTTTGAGCATGACTTCAAGTTCTCGTTTGCTCATGTGTCCAAGCCTTTGATGCCACAACTCGGTCCCACTATCCTCAACTGTCAACACAGCTCCTACATCAGCATGACTTTCAAAAACATAAAGACTGCCAACTTTATTTCCCTTTGCAATCAACAAAGATCCCTTAGTCACTTTCCAAGTTTTCGAAGAAAAATTAACTTTGCAACCTTGTGCATAGAGTTGGCTAACAAATATCAAATTATGTTTTAATTTTGGAACATGACGGACATCTTTTAATAGCCACTTACGTCTACCACTTTGCTGTAACAAAACATCCCCTTTACCAATGATATCACAAGCTTTATTGGCACCTCAGTAGACACTTCCAAACTGACCTTCCTAGTAGTTTGTGAAAACCTCTGTGCATGAAGTGGCATGAAAAGATGCACCCGAGTCCAACACCCATGAGTCTGAAGTGGTGTCACTTGTGGAGAGGATTAAAACACTTTCCTCTTTATCAAAAAGAGTATTGACTTCGCTGTCCTGAACCTTTTCTTGCGCCTTCTTGTAAGAACAACAATTCTTTTTGGTCTGACCAGCTTTACCACAAAACCAGCAATCACCATTTTTTCCTCTAGATTTCGATCGTTTTGCAGATTTCGATCTTCTTCTATAATTGTCTCTGCCTTGATCTTGAGGCCTGCCCCTACTCACCATGGTCAAGGCATCACCGGAAGGAGACTCTTGATTTTTCCTTCTCATGTCTTCGCTTAGAAGAGTTCCTGCAACATCATCAAAATTCAACTTGCTCTTGGCAGCTACCAAAGTGCTAACTGCCATTACTACAGCTTCCCAACTATTAGGTAAAGAGCACAACAGCAAAATAGCCTTAATTTCACTATCCAAATTAATGCCCACCGAAATCAATTGAGTAACTAAGATATTGAACTCATTTAAGTGATTTGAAACAATCCCACCTTCTTTCATTTTCAGATTGTACAATCTCTTCATGATAAATACCTTGTTCGAAGCGGAAGCCATCTCATACATAGACAAAAGCTTGTCCCACAACTCCTTCGAAGTCTTTTCTGCTGAAACGTTGAACAAAACGTTACTGGACAGTGAAAGGAAGATTGTAGCTCTTGCTTTTTTGTCCAACTTCTCCCACTCTTCATCTGCAATCGAAGATGGCTTCTTCGCTTTCCCTTCAAGTGCGAGTGAAAGATCCTGCTTAATCAACAAAGACTCCATCTGCACTTTCCATAAACTGAAATTCTGTCCCTCGAATTTCTCTATCTTCGATTCCTCCATAACTTAGGAAATTCTACATTGAATTCCCAATAACTACAACTACACCACTGAGCTCTGATACCAATTGTGAACGAAGATTCACAAGAAAAAATGCAGAATAACAGAGACAAGAAAAATGAAAAAGAGACGAGACAAAGGATTTACAGTGGTTCACCAATATTGGCTACGTCCACTATCTTGGCAAGGCAAATCTTATTCATCAGTATATTTTACAATAAATAATCTGTATATATTTGAATACAGCATAAGAAGTTAAAAGGAAGTCTAACAGCCAAAGCCCTCAACCGTTGGGTCATACCAAAGGCCACGACCGTTGGGCTTCATACTTTAACAATAAGGGTATATGTATAATAGAATAAAGGTACTCTCTATGTTTCACATGAAATAAATATAATAGATATTTAAAATTATACATATACCTCTATAACATATTTCTAGATAAATAGGATATCTTAGTTTTAAGAATTACTTTTGAACTAATTAGATGCGTCAAACATCCATGATAATACATATATACATATAGGATAGTAATTAGTATCTAAGAACTAATTGTAGATAAAATACATAATATATTTTTATATAATACAAATTAAATTAATATATAAATATAATGCAATAGACAATTACTATGTGTATTATCCAAGTATTATATAGTAATTATGTGTTGCATTATATTTATATTTTAATTTAATTTGTATTATATAAAAATATATTATTTATTAATTATAATAGTTTTAAATTTGTATTTATATATTATTTAAATTATATTTTTAATTAATAATTTGTAATATAAAATATAATAATATTTTAAAAATTTAATTTACATTATATAAAATATTAAAAAATAATTTGACATTATTTAAATATAACATATAATAAATATATTTAAAATATAAATGCTATTTTTAAAAAAATATAAATGTGATCATATTTTCCATCCTATTGAACAATAATGTTTTCAATTTCTTAAATTGATATTTTTTCTTTCAAATTTAATTACATAATATTATATATAATACTATTATAATTTCTATATATGTAATTATATAATAATAATAATAACATTTAAATTTTTTAATTTACATTATATAATATATTAAAAAATAATTTGACAATATATAAATATAACATATAATAAATAAATTTACATTTTTTGAATATAAATGTTATTTTTTAAAAAATATAATGAGATCATATTTTCCATCCTTTTTAACAATTATATGTTAAATTTCTTAAATTAATATTTTCTCTCTCAAATTTTATTATATAATATTATATATAATACTATTATAATTTATATAAAATATATATTACATAGTAATTATGTGTTACATTATATTTACATGTTGAATTAATTTGTATTATATGAATATTAATTCTTACTTATAATAATTTTATATTTATATTTAATAATATTTACTATTAAATATAATATATAATAACATATATTTTATATTAATTATATATTACATTATATTTTTATTGGGTAATTTTTAATATAAATATAATATATAATAGACATAATATTGTAAAATTAAATTTGTATTATAAAAAAAAAAAAAAAAAAAAATTGACATTAAATAAATATAATTAATTATTTCTAAAAGTGAATATCTTAGTTTTAACATTTACCCAAGAACTAAAACTAAAAAAATAAATTAAATTAAATAAATAAAAATAGTTCTTTAAAGAAATATAAAATAACTTTTAAATAAATGAAAATACTATTTAACTAAAATAAATAAAATGATTAAGATATTTGAACAATCTACATTAATTTTTTTTTTTTTATATACAAAATAAAATCTAAAATATTATTAAAAAATAATTATTATCAAAAAAAATTAACATTAATTAAATCTTCAATTATTAATCAATCAAATTAAATATAAAAAGATTACCTAAATGTAAAAATAAAATTTATAAAAACATTACAAGTTAAAAATGAAAGTTAAAAAAGATTAAAAAAAAAACAAAGAAATAAACTGGGGAAAGTATAGTGTCCGACAAATAAAAATAGGCGTACTGTGCAGACACCACTAAATACGGAAGGAAGAATATTACGGTTGCATGTAAGATACGGCCGGCCACACGGTTGTTGGTGTACAAATGGTCAGAAGAGTATGCATAGGCATCCCATGCCCCATGTCGTTTTGGGCGCTGGATAGCCTTTGCCCTAGTAGTTGAGTATGTTTCAATAGTTGTGATAGCATTTGTTGCTTTAATGTTCAATATTTTTAATAATGTAGTACTAGTAGTTGTGACTTTAAGGTTGTTAGTGTTGATCATGATTACTCATAATTGAATGAAATGTAATCTTTAAATTTAAAAAGCAACAAATTATGTAATGTCGCATTAGCACTCCAATTAAACATGACTTAGTGCACAACTACCAATCTAATATTTTTAGGCAGGCTTCTTGGACACCTCAATAAAAAGCATGTTGATGTGGCCTCATATTTGATGATGCGGACCTGAAATATTAGTTATAAGTTAGAGGACTTGTCAAGTAAGTTGTAAAAAAATGGGGGTGATCTGAAATTGCCACATAAGATTTTGAGAGACACGAAGTTAGGGTGCTCAACTAATAGTTCCTTTCCCCAAATGAATCCATTGGACGCAATTACTTTTACTTATTTAGCTAACCATCATATACTATTAAATTATTTGAGTGGCAATCTTATAGTCTATAATTAACTTTCTTATTTAATAATTTTGAAAATGTCATTTATTTGTTTTTCTATTGGTTCATGTTGGGAACAACCATTGCATAAATGAAATTATTATTTAAATATTATTATATTTTTATTTGCAATAAATTATTGTAATAAAATTTTACTTATATCAATAATATAAGTATTATTCAAACATTAATTTGAGGTTCAAATTTCAAGTCTATTAATGTTTTGTTGTTTGAATGGCAATGAACACTATTATAGTCATCATAATAGTCCTATATTTTGAGGCAATGTGAAAATTAATTATGCCTTAATGAAATCATCTTCTATAAAATTACATTGCTAACTTTTGAAAAAAAGACTTACACTAAATATAATATGCATTAAATATACTTAACTATATATTTACAAAGATTGATAGTGTGTTATTATCTAATATAATTTTATTTCTTTGGTGTAAAAAATGACTAGTAAGAATTTTAGTCATATATGCTTAAAGACTTGCAATTACTACAATACTGCATTATTTATGCAATAGCCACTACGATCCACTTCAACTACAATTTCAACTATCAAATCATCAGTATAAACTAGATACAATGTGGTCAAGCATATTATTAATACAAAAGTCATGTTGTCATGACTTTAATTTGGAGCTATACAAATTTACAATTGGAACCATAATTTTATGTATTTTTAATTGTGTATCTTAATTTTTTATTAAGAATTAATAAAGTATAACTTAGTGGAGTAAGAAAGAAAGGTTCATTTGGTTTGACTATTGATTTACTTTTATTTTTTAATTTTGTATGTATTTATTGTGAAAGTTCTTCGGATTTATTAATCTTAGGGTGCTAGCATTTGGGTAAATTCATAATGGTGAGTCCCAAACTTGGGACATTATATTTTTCAATTTGATTAGAGGTCAAAAGTAAGAAATGTCTCCTTTAAATGAAGGTAATTTCCACAAATAGAAAAAAAAAGACCTTCAAACTTTCTATTCCTTTTTTCCATTTGTAGGAATTACCTTTATTTGAAGGTTTTATTTTTAAACAACTTAATGGAAATGTTGTACTTTCATTCAAAGGTCCTTTCAAATACTTTCGAACAAAAGTCATAAAGACCTTTTGACCTTAGGACTCAAATTTTTCTCATGATTTTTTATTTCCAACCTTGGGTTAGACCAATAAATGGAATAAATATGACAAGGTAATTTTCAAGATCATAACACTTAAAATAATTTCCAACAAGTATAATTTTGAATATATTTAGTTTGATTATTATTACTATTTGTTATTTTCTAGTGAACATAGGTTTTTTTAGCAATCATCAAGGTCTTTGGTCTACACATGGGAAAATAGTAAAATAGATGATAAAAAATTGAAAAAAATTGTCCACTAGGTATTGATGTCCTTATAAATCAACAAAAAAAAAAGCTAATTTAGATATATCTAAAAAGCATGCTCTATGGAAGTAACCTATGTCTAAATTATGGTTAAACTCACTTCAAAATTTTAGTAAAAAAATTAAAAACAAAATACTACAAAAAAATATATTTTGTTTGTACATAAGTTCCTAACCAGGCCTTGTTTGTCAGGACCCATCATGCATTCTCTTTTTAGGGTTTTTAGCTACTCCCTAACTTCATCTTAAGGAGGTGTTAGAGTAATCATGCATTAGCTAATACTTAATTAATCTTTAATTAATTATTAGTCTAATTTATTCTCATGCACTTAAGCTAAACTTTGGAGTAATTTACTATGTTAACTAGAGAGCTATTATTAGATCATTTTGTCTCATTGCATGAGATGTTGACACTTGCCATGATCTAATCCATTTCTCATTTAAGGTTGCTCCTATATAGCATTCAACCCTCATTGTATTATCTCTTGAGCTCTCAGACCATTTTGATAGTCTCTTGCATTTTGTAGCTTTTTCTTATTGAAGAATATAACAATACTTTATTTCTAGATCTCTTGCGTGGAAGGTGTCTATGTTTATTGTTGGATCATGTGGCTCATGTTTTTGACAATTCTAACATGTTTTTCTTTTTACGTTGACACGTCTAAAGTACATGGATATTTTTTTACTAAGTGCACTGGATTATGGCACCATTAGTTTGTCCTTAATACAAATCTATCTATGAATGATAACCAAACAATGGTCAAGTATCATTAAATTTTTTAATTTACTTATATGTTAAAATTCACTTAGGCCTTGATGTTAAATATCTAGATATCCTTGATTGTTTTGGCCAAGGGTAAGGGAGAAACATAATAGGGAAAGTGTCATTATCCAAGATGTGGTTAGGTTCAATATCCTGGACACTTGGTTGGGGAGGGATCTTCAACCTTTATTTTGAGCTTTGAGGGAATTGTAGCCACCTTGCTTCAATCTTCCCAAAGGGAAGCAATTAAGGGTCTTGTCAAAATTGCACAACATATTGAGGCAAATTATTCTAATCTAATTGGTGTTTTTTAACCAAATTGTCTCTACTAAAAATTGAATCAACTGTCACTTGACAAACAAGAGTTAGGTTGTAAAAACAAATCCACTATTTATTTTTCTATCACCCATACTTAGAGATTTCCCAAGAAATTTGCTCTTTTACAACCTTGTAAGAGAATTTGGTGAAAACCTTAATTTCGCAATAACTCCTTACAAAATGCTTCAAATGACTTCAAATCCAAACAATAGCTACTTTAACGTGCCCTTGTTCCACCCTCCAAATTTCAAGGAAAAAGTTGTCAAATTGAGAGAGATGTGCAATATACAACTTGACCTTCAAAATTGAAAAAGATCACCTTGTTTCTTGTTTTCTAGATGCCAAGAGTGTGTTCTAATGGCACTTATGATGAAATAACTTGCACAGATAAAGAATATAATAGGAATAAGATGCAAATACTTGATAATTTTAACTATAAGCCACTTGAAGGGGGCAAACCTCCAAAATTTAACATGAACCTAATTCACAATATCATGATCAATTAATACTCACTAACTCCCATATATAAGCATCATTAGGTAATATTAGTACAATAATGCCAACAAGGGTTGCTTAGCATACTATAATTATACTAAATGACTCGCTTAAGGATTATGCTAGCCACACATATCCCAATACAATCAATGGGTTAAGTATCTTCTCTCTCATCATCACTAATATCTATGATCACAACCTCTCCTCTACTTAGTGTGTGACCTCCATGACATCAAGCCTCACCTAAAGGGCTCTCAACATATCAACAAGATCTGTCACACATGGTGTTCTACCATCTTAATTGTTTTTTACTTCTCTTCTTCCTCTATGGACCATAGCTCTTTTGGTCAACCTAATATGCAACACACGCACAAATATGCTACATAATAAATCTCACACGACTCACTCACAAGACTTGAAACATGCTTTGCTAGTAAATGGCCCAAACTGTAAGTGAATCAAATGAATAAATGGCTAACAATTTTTCAGAGTTACACAATGGAAGTGTGAGAACAAGGAAAACAATGAAAAATTAGGTAAACACAACTCCTATAATATTTGCGAAGGAACTGTACAACATATGGGTCACTCCAAAATTGCATGGAACCAAACAACCTACACTATCCAACCCATAGAATATTCAACATTCTTGCAAAGTCTTTGCAGTACAATCTATCCCTTTTACAAGCTCAACTATGTTATAAACCACTTTGTACTTAAATCTAGCTTTTACTCAAGCTTTCAGGTCTGCTGTCCCTCAGCTTGACTTTTGTAAACTTTTGCACAAATTTATGCATCCTCTACAGGAAATTAAAATCCACTTTCAGGCTAATGCGGTGACTATTGACCTTTGCACATATCAAGAACTAAAAGGTCGTGGCAACACCACAAAATGGAAGCTTCAAGAAACCTGATATTTCAGCTTCCATCCTAGAGTCCTATAGATTCCTCATTCCTATATGTTCTCGATACTATTTGAACAATTCTAACCATTCTGGAGAGTCTACCATAAGTTATAGCCAGCTAGCATATATTAAGAACTAAAAGGTCCTGGCAAAACCACAAAATGGAAGCTTCAAGAAACCTGATATTTCAGCTTCCATCCTAGAGTCCTATAGATTCCTTCTTATTCCTACATGCCCCTCGATACTACTTGAACAATTCTAACCATTCTGGAGAATCTACCATAAGTTATAACCAGCTAAAGGGTGTTTGTCATTTTCTACTTGTTGGCCAAAGAATGGCTCCTCAACATATTCAGCCTCCAATGCATGAATTGCATCCTGCATGGCTTCACTAAGCTTATCATAACACACATGGTGACATACTCTGTTTTGTGCAGTTCCACGAGGGTTCACTTTGTCTCTATAGCCTATGTGCCCATGTGGCACCATTGTCACACCTAATGGCCTTTGTAGTAATGTTGTAGATTACATATGTTCCCAAACATACAAAAGCAAAACCTCACACAAAAACACACAATTCATACATCAAATCAAAACATAACAAATGAACTTTTTTGGGTAATGAAACATTGCCAACCCCAAGGACACTCCTGCATCACATCAATGATGGAGCTCTAAACCAAATAAATCGGCTCTTATTTTATCAAAATCTCATTGGAATATCTATCCATGTAAAGCTCGATCAATTATTTGATATTTCGAAGGAAGAGAAACCAGTTAATTAAAATTATCTAACATAAAGAGAAGCAATAAGGAAGATTTGAGGAAGATGCCGAGTACTGTTATCTGTGTAAAGAACCATTGAGCTAAGAATTTCGAACATTTTTTTGCCATTAGAGGATCTTATCATATCTGAGACTAACCATAAGCATGGCTCTAATTGTACTACCTTGTGCATACATGAAAATTATGCCTTTGGAGTTTTATGCTAATATGGGACAGACACAAACACAGCATCGGATTGAAGACAGTGAAAAAAAAGTATACTAATGGATGCAACATTTTACACAAAAGCTGGTCCTTCGGACCCTCTCAACATGGCAGTTTGAACCTTCAGTCTCTCCTGGAATTCTGGATTTGTTTTCAAATGCTCCTTCATGATTGCAGTATGTGCCTCGCAAACATTTACATCTGCTTTTTGGGCTTCTTCAATAAGAGCATATAATATCCTCAACACATCCTTTCGATTCTCCTTGCGGTTTGCAAATCTGAAGTTGAATTGCTCAGGATGGTTAGAGAGACAAATGCAAGATTAATAATTACCAACTCAATTGATACTGCTTCCTACCATTACTTTCATATGCAACACAGTTTGCACAAACAGCAGCACCAATGCAATATTATCTTCTGGGATTCAAATTCATCTTGACAGGGAAAAGCCACCTAGAGGTGGAGAAAGGCATCTATATCATATGTAAAAAATTTATAGAAAACTAGTCAATTAGTTAGACAAGAAGTAATGAACTAAAATAGCATAAGAACATACCTTCGACCAACAATAGTAAGCTCATCTTTCCCAATATTGTACCGTTTTCCTACCATAGCCCTTAGTCGCTTAGCTGCATATTTTGAAAGGCCAAGCTCCTTTACAGAGACAGACACTTTGACTCTCCTGTTTTTCGGGTGAAATGCATTTCCCCCAGGTGCTAAAACAACACGAGTCTCCCATCTCAAAATTGGCCCCTTACCAGAGGGATAATTCTTGAAGTCATCATTGTTTACACTGCCTTTTTTGGCATATTCCTCCACCATTTTCTCTTCAAATTCTTTGAATAAAGCATTAGTTGCCTCAGGTTCTACTTCACCCCGTTCACATCTCTCACAAAGCTCATTAAATTTTGCTTCAATCTCTTGCTTTATATTCTCTGAGTCCAAACAACCATAATGTTAGACATAAATCCAACCCCAAATATCAAGAATTGAAAAACATGACTAAATTTCCAAATTAAGACTTTAGCAACCCATAGGACTAGGTATGGAAGACCACTTTCAGTAGATTACTTACAAGGAAGTATACATTTAAAGGGAGAAAGAGGTTATTATGGGCGAATTACTTGCAAAATAATCTTTTAAAGAAGTTTTATCCAAGAAAGGAATTGTTCCTCTTACACAACTGTCCATACAATAAGCAGACTCCAACACAGTTTGTGCCAAAAAAAATATCAAAAGATTCCTACCAGTCTCATAAATATAGAGGACAGCTGGGATTAAAAAATTGAAGCACATAATGGAAGACCATGAGCTGTATGCAAGCTTCCAGTCATAATCCACAGAGGGAAAATTGTGCAAGGACAATCTCCAGCTTGGGCATCCAAGGAAGGTAGGTAAACAGTAAATAAAAGCAACAATGTAAACCCAGATATTAAAGCTAGCAAAGATTTAATACAGCATGATAGCAATTGATGGAAATCTATCTTCAACAGGGCTGTGCACGATCATTTGAAAAGCCAGAAAAGAAACTAACATAATTTAAAAGAGTGCATCTAAAATATGTGACAGCATTAAAGGCCCATTTTGAATCAATAGCTACAAAAAACAATTGGAAATAAAATGCTAGATTACCATAGGATCATCCAGTATCAACATGCATAAATATGTGATATCCCCTTTGCTGGCATAGAACCAAAAATTAATGAGCAAAGAAGTCATGCTACAACGAGAATCATCCAGTGATTTAAGAATTGAATGTCCGAAAGAACTTGCAAATGGCTGAAAGTCATACTGGTAATGGTGAAGATGATAGGACAGATTCTTCCCTCAAAACTTTGTGACTAAGTGCAACCGCATGCTTGATCCAGAAACATCCCTAGCAGACAACCTGATCGTACATATTGGAGACCATTTCTGACTTCCAGCGCCTGGATTCTCTGTTTTAGACTGTAGGAAAGAAGAGATGAATACCTCACTTCAACTCAAAGGTCGCATTGCACAAAACAAATTATTTTATGCTTGAGAAACTGAACTTGCACACTAATAGTAATCCATTATTTCTCAACTCTATGCTTGTAGAAATTAAAAACACAAAAATTAATGAACTATGCTACTTAAATTCAAATCAAAGGGCAGTCAGAAAGGAAGGAAAGCTATGCAAGAAAGTGAACACACAGACTTTTATCCTGGAAAATCCCTAAAGGGGAAAAGCCAGCTTTGGGTGTGGCAACTGCACTTCTACCATAATGTTATTGAGATTTATACAAGTATAATGCAATATTAAGAGTGTGGATGAAATCCACCCCTTCCTCCAGTTGTTTGCATACAGGACTGTCAAGCCTATAGCTTCTAAATTACAATTCAGAATTCTACTCTCAATGCCTACAACTTCAATCTATCTCCCTTACAGTGATTCACTTTGTGCAAGCCCTTATAAAGACATTGGAGAGTTCTTCTCATGCACAAAAGATCACGAAATCATCAAAATGAAGAGATACAGGCATCTGTTTGTTTAAAAATTAAAATTCTTGCACGAACAGTTCATGTGAACCCACCACTTTTAAGCAGCTGGTGATTTCAAAACTGCCCCTTGTTGGGAACCAGCAGTTTTGCACTGCTTCAATATTTGGGTTGTTATAACTTATACCTAAAATTTGTCAAGGATATTGTCTAGGGGCAGCTCGCAGAACTAAATCCCTCCTCTATTGTGAGGGGAGGCTTCCTTTTATTTAACACCTCTGAAAATATTTTATGTGTTGAATATGTAAGCTTATTTACATAGTACAAGTTTGCTTTATAAAAGATTGAACAGTCAAATTGCACGAGAAAAGAAACAACACTAGCTAGATAAATTGAAACCCTACTTCCTCCTTATGGTGTTGATTTATGAGAAGATATGAATCCACCTAAAATAAACAAAGAATCAAGTGAAGAATGACTGACTTCTTCACCAACAAGAAGTAGTCCTGCAGAAATAAAAGTAAATAATCTAAAAAACCAAATATGATCTCGCAAAATAGATGTCTTCAAGGGCTAAAAACCTTGCAAGGTGCATCCTCAATTATATCCAAGTTATTTACAAATGTAACAAAAACTCTCTTATGCTCCCTACTTGTTGGCATTTAGTAAAGATCTCTACAAATGAATGGGAATACCCTTTAATTATAATCTCTGGTACTAACTTATAACTACCTTTGATACTAACTTTTCATCCACCTAAAGCCTAAAATGACTTAAGTGACTTCAGTCTCTTTCAAAACATATGGCGGGCCCAAGACAAAAAGTGCACTCACTTTGAAAATAGAACATATCATTGAAACACATCAAGCCAACTGCAAAATGTCACACAAAACCATCACACCTCATCCAGCTCGATGATGACCTCAATTCTTCCAAAAGGGGAAGGTCCGCCTGCAGGAAATTCCACTTTTCTATGACTTTATTGATGGCAGAATAATCCAATGGCCTGAACTCTCTCACATGCAAACTCTGCTGGAGAAGAAAACAATCAATTTACACTCTTGAGTTACCCCACTGGGAGAGATCGCATACCTCTTTGATGAATGCTTTATTGATTATCACTTTAGCTTGAGGGGGGATGAGCCTCACTAACCTAAGAAAAAACTGAATTCCTATTGTCCTTAGGAGGAACAAGATTCCATGCATCAATTTCAGAAAGGGAGATGTCATAGATTTGAAAAACTAAAACAACTCCACCCAGGATGTTGTGAATCTCAATGGCATGTGCAGCAAAAGACTTGCATGATCCTTCAAGAGTATTGAAATGATAATTGGTATTTGATATTCGTTATTTACAAAGGAGAGGAAAAACTCCTTATATAAAGAATTACAAGGCGATGTTTCTAAAAAAAAACAATCATTAACTAAAGCAAACTAAAGAAAATAATGAAAAGATACTAAAAGCTAACTGAAGCAAACTAAGTTAACTAAAAGTAAACTACCAACTAACTAAAAGCTAAGATAACCATTAAATATTACAATAATACTTTAATACCCTCCCTTAATGGTCATCCTACTAACTACACCAAGCTTATCCCGAAATTTTACAAATTTATCCGGATTGAGAGA